>JANHMN010000005.1:120877574-120921899 GCA_030674055.1 Rhabdomys pumilio | reverse complement strand
TTAATATATATTTTGCTTTTAGGAGACAGATTTTCTCCATGTAGCCACGGGGATGTCCTGGAACTTGCTGTGTTATAATGCGGGCAGGGAATTCTTTTTTTCTTCTTTTAATGAAATTTTTGTTGTATGGTATATAATTTTCATAAAGATTTTGATATTTTTCTTCAATTTTCTCACTGGGTTTTTTTTAAAATATCTTCAAAATTACCAATGTTTTATTTCAAATGTTGAATTTTATCATAAATTTTCTGTAAAACACAATAGTTTTATAACTAATTAGCTGCATTTCAACCAATTATTCTAGGCACGATTTACAAAACTATTTCAATTTTCTTCTTTTTTTTCCTTTTTCTGTTTTTTTCTTTTTTTTTTTTTTTTTGATTTTCGTCATTGGAATCAAATTTTCCCTCTTTGTTCTGTGCCTTTTCATTGAATTTTTCCATATTTCTATTAGATTTTACCACTAGTTTTTTTCAGCCATATATCTCCAACCTAATCAAATATGTTTTCTGTGCACATGCAAAATTTTATTGGAAGTAATTCTTAAAAAAGATTCAACTGTATAAAAAAATTTTATCAGCAGTCTTTAATTCCTCTATGAATTATTTAATAAACATTTTTCAGTTTTTTCTACATCGTTTCAGTGTAGTATGCAAGAGCCCCGAATGAGCTCAGCCCTCAGTTCATGTCCCAAGAAGCAGGTCTCGCCCGAAACGACACAGAAGTCTACACCTAATGCAATGAAGTAAGAGGCTTCTACTAGGAACCAGTGCTGGGACTCTGTCTTGTACCTCCGCAAGAGGGAAGGACAGAGAGAGAGCATCCCTAAAAGGGAAAATGCACAGGTGTAGAAAGACAAAAGTCACAGGCTGCAAGTAAGGACTGGGAATGAGAGCTTCCTAGGCAGGAATGCTCTTCATTATTTTCCTTGTGTGCACACAGCTGGGAAAACTGTGGAGTCAGGATGTTCCAGCTTTGAGTGCATTCTCTTATGGAGACACATACTGTTAGTTGTTAGAAGTCTGCCCTCAGTTCAGAACAGACCACTCCAGAAGACAAGGCTCCAAGGGGGATGAGCTTTATTCAGGACATAGGAGGAAGGTAGGGGAGAGAAGGTGGAAATATAAGACAGAAGAGAAGTAGAGAAGCAGAGGAGTAGAAAAGTAGAGGCGAGCCCTGACCCCGTGAACACAGAGGAAGAGTGGGGCAGGAGACAGAGACTCAAGTGGGTAACAGAGAGAAACTAAGAGATTAAGAGAGAGAGGAGGGGGCAAGCAGCCCCTTTTCTAGTGGGCCAGGCCTACCTGGCAGTTGCCAGGTAACTGTGGGCAGGAGCAAACCTGGCTGTTGCCAGGTAACTCTGGAGGTGGAGTTTACACAGAATACTAACACGTATACCTGGGAAATGAGGATTCAGGATATTCCAGCCTTGGGGACATTTTCTGGGCGTTCATCAGTTCTTGGTCTATACTCTACAATTTAAATTTTTTCTTACATTTACAACATTTTAATCAAATTTTCAGTGATCGTCAAATAATTTTTTCGGTGCACATATAAAATTTTTTCAGATATTTTTCTTTAACAAAAATTCAACTTTTTCAATGTCTTATGTCAGTCTTCAATTTTTCAAGGAATTCTTCATGAGATATTTTTAATTTTGTCCTATATTTTTTCACAGCTTTCTATCATTTTAATCAAATTTTCCTCATTTCTGTGTATTTTTATTGAATTTTTCTGTGCTATCTTAATATTTAACATTAGTTTGTTTCAACAATATTTTCAAACGTATCAAATTTTTTGTGCACACACTCAATTTTTTAGAAAAATTTTTACGAATTACGTGTAATTTTTATACAAATTTTGCCATTTTAACAAATACATTTAAGGTATTCTTCAAAAACTTTTTCAGTTTTTTGCTACACATTTTTCTGTGTTTTTCTTTTTTATTATATATTTCGATTTTTGGAGACAGATTTTCTCCATGTAGCCAAGGCTGTCCTGGAAATTACTCTGTATATAATGCAGGCTTAGTATTGTTTTTTCTTCTTTTAATGAAATTTTTGCTATATGCTATATAATATTCATAACCTTTTTAATATATTCCTTAAATTTTCTCACTAGTTTTGTTAAGAATATCTTCAAAATTATCAATGTTTTATTTCAAATATTGAATTTTATCATAAATTTTCTGTAAAATACAATAGTCTTATAACTAATTAGCTGCATTTGAACCAATTACTTCTAGGCATGATTTACAAAAATATTTCAGTTTTTTTCTTTTCTTTCTTTTTTTTTTTTTTTTTTTGATTTTCGTCATTGGAATCAAATTTTCCCTCTTTGTTCTGTGCCTTTTCATTGAATTTTTCCATATTTTTCTTAGATTTTACCACTAGTTTTTTCAACAATATATCTTCAATCTTATCAAATATGTTTTCTGTGTACATATAAAATTTTATTGAAAATTATTCTTAAAAAAATTCTACTTTATAAAAGAATTTTAATGTCTGTCTTCAATTTTTCTATGAATTATTTAATAAACATTTTTCAGTTTCTTCTTCATTGTTTCAGTGAATTGTTAGAGCCCCGAATTAGCTGAGACCTCAGTTCATGTCCCAAGAATCAGGTCTCGCCCGAAATGACACAGAAGTCTACACCTAATGCAATAAAAGCAAGAGGCTTCTACTAGAAACCAATGCTGGGACTCTGTCTTGTACCTCCCCAAGAGGGAAGGACAGAGAGATAGCCCCTGAAAGGGAAAGTACACAATTTGAGAAAGACAAGAGTCAGAGGCTTTAAGTAAGGACTGGGAATGAGAACTTCCTAAGCAGGAATGCTCTTCATTGTTTTTCTTGTGGGCACTCAGCTGGGAAAACTGTGGAGTCAGGATGTTCCAGCCTTGAGTCCATTCTATTATTGAAACATTTACCCCTGGGAAATGTTACATCATGATGTTCCAGCCTTGGGGCCCTTCTCTAAGAGTTCATGAGTTCATAGTCTCATTTTATTCTAAGATACTGGACAATTTAATAATTTTTTTCTTATATTTACATTACTTTAATCAAATTTTCAATGAATATCTATTATTTTGTCTGTGCACATCTAAGATTTTACCAGAAATTATTTTTTAAAATATATCAGTTTTATAACTCTTTAATGTTAGTCTTTAATTTTTCTAAGAATCCTGCGAAAGACATTTTCAATTTTTTCCTATATTTTTTTCAGTATTTTCTATAATTTTAATCATATTTTCCACATTTGCCATTTATTTTTATTGATTTTTTATATTATCTTAATATTTAACATTTGTTTATTTCAACCATATTTTCGATGTTTTCAGATTTTTTTGTGCACATACTCAATTTTATAGGAAATTCTTTACAAATCACATTTAATTTTATGACAAATTTTTCCATTGTAACAAATACATTTAAGGTATAATTTTAAAATGTTTTCAATTTTTCCTACTTTTTTTTTTTTTTTGGTTTTTGAGACAGATTATCTGTGTGTAGCCCTGCCTGTCCTGTAACTTCTTCTGTAGATCAGGCTGGCCTCGAATTGTTTTTTTTCTTCTTTTAATGATATTTTTGTAATATGCTATATATCTTTCATGGAATTTTTGTATATTTTTCTTAATTTTTTTCACTAGTTTTTTCAAGAATATCTTCAAAATTATCATTTTTTATTTTAAATATTCAATTTTATCAGAATTTTTTGTAAATCACAATAATGTTATATATTTTTTATTTCATTTCAACTAATTTCTTCTAGGCATGATTTACAAAACTTTTTCAATTCCCCCCCCCCCCAAAGGCTGTTTTAATGAAAGAGAAATGTATGCTAGTGCTTTTGATGAGTCTTTGGTGTCCCCTTGTGGCCATGCCAAGAGTTACAGTGTTTAATTCCTGTGTTTCTCCTTTCTTTCTTTCTTTCTTTCTATCTTTCTTTCTTTCTTTCTTTCTTTCTTTCTTTCTTTTTTTATATGTTATTTACATTTCAGATGCCATGCCCTTTCCCCATTTCCCCTCCCTAGACAAAACCCCTATCCCATGCCCCCTTTTCCTTTTTGCTTTTATACAAGTTTTTTTTTTTAATTGTTAGTCAAAGGTTTTATAAGTTTGGTAATGCTCAATCAGACTTGTAACCCAATGCCCAACCTAAATATATAAACTGTCTTTGACTGGTGAAGACACATGAACATATGCCTCCATGCCCCCCGTGTCTTTCTCTCTCTTTCTCTCTCTCATCACCTTGCTTGTCCTCTCCTTCATCTTCTCCTCTCCTTGCTCCATCTCTTCCTCTCGGTACTCCTTCACCCTTAGCTCCTCCTACATATCACCATTCCTGTTAAAATAACATTTTTTCTCTC
This sequence comes from Rhabdomys pumilio, assembly GCA_030674055.1. NCBI lineage: Eukaryota > Metazoa > Chordata > Mammalia > Rodentia > Muridae > Rhabdomys > Rhabdomys pumilio. The sequence continues at coordinate 120,917,533 of JANHMN010000005.1, read as the reverse complement.
AAAATACAATTAGAGCATAATTATTCCTATTTGTACCAGTGAGGTACAAGATAATCCTAATACCCAGTCCATCGTTTTGTCGACTAACCAGAAACTCTGTCGTCTCTCCTAACTAAAACACTTAGTTTTGAACCTGGCTGTTTTTCTTGGCTTTAGAATGAATGTCCACTGAAAACCATCCACTCAGATCTTTTCTCTCAAAGTAAATAGCCAGGATTGGCTATGAGTCTATAGGTCTTCAACCCCATCAGAAATCCAGAATGACTGAGTTAACTGAAATTCTGGGAAGCACAAAGCATAGCTTCAAAAAATTAGCCAATTTATAGAGACCGCTGAACACCTGGACAGACCCTATACTACAGAACACTGGAGCATCAAATCTTCAGCCTTCTGGCCCAGAATCCTCTGACAGACCTTAGTGCTGCAGTTATTAAGGGCTGATTACTCTGTCAAGGCAGATATAATCAGTCGACTATTCTGCAAGTGTGTCCTTTTCTGGACAGTTATTTGTCTGTAGGTGAAAAGAGGCAATTCTGCCTTGTGGCTGTCTCTGCCCAACTGGAGTAACTCCAAGGATGCTCAATTTCTTCTTAGAATCTAAGACAGGAAGTTGTTAGGAGCAGGCAGGTCTCTAATCAAAATGAACATTAATATAGAAATGTTTGTAACATCAATTCTGTGGACTTCTGACGTTTTGAAAACCAACTATCCATGTAAGGTAACCTGGACTGTTGTCTGTTAACTTCTCTCAGCTATTTCTAAATAAAACATAGAGAACATCCTAACAATAAACTCCAAGCCATGAATTTGCTATAGTCCCTTAACTCACAGGCTAACCATCTCAAATCAGTTAAGAAAGTTAAAGAAGGACTGGGTCTAAGCCTATATGTGTTATACAGGCACAATGCCCATGAGAGTACCAATGTTCATCTCATTTTTATATCAATAAGAAGCTCGTGCCAATGAAAATCTTAAATTTGAAATCAAAGTAAATTTTGTACCATTTAAAAAATTATAACTTCATCTTGATACTAATTATACAGATTTCTATCAATAGGTTATAGCTATGCAATAAATCCTAGCTAATCCTCCCTGTTCCAAAAAAACCTCTACTTTTCCCTAGAAAGACAGCACAATATTAACCATCTTAGTCCCCAAGCCCAGGGAATAGGGGTGCTGACTCTTCTTTAATTTCTTCAAGCTGATTACGGGCGTTGAGATATTAGAAGAGGGGTGGGGGAAGAGTAAATTGATAAGTCTCTGACGCTGTGTCTTCACTGCATCCAGGTGGAATACTAGGACATTGGAGGTTTGAGCAGATCTGCTCAGCTTGCTTGATGAGTAGATACACCGAGACTGTGTATTCTGCAATATACAATTCTCAAAACAAGTTTTAGTATCAAGAAAAAAAAATATTTTCCCTAAAGGGCTGACATTTTTTTAAAGATGTTGGTTCTAACAACTTCCCCCCCTTTTTTTAATTGGTTATAATATTTATATTTCAAATTCTATCCTCTTATTCCATTCCCCCCCAACCCAGGAACCCCTTCTCCCAACCCCCCTCCTTCTGCTTCTATGAAGGTGTGATTTTCCAGTTTCTATGATGATGTTTCCATTAACATAAACTGCCTCCTAGATTTCTAAATCCTTCCATTTGTGTTATTAAATCTCCTATTTTTCTTTTTTTCTTTCTTTTTTATCTTTTTTCTCCTTTTTTCCCCTTTTTTATCTCTTTTCTTTTAATTGGGTATTATATTTACCTTTCAGATTTTATCCCCTTACCCCACTTTCTCCCTCCACCAGAAACCTCCTATCCCATCCCCCCTCCTCATGCTTCTATGAGGCAGTGCCCGCACCTACCCCTCTCACTGCTCCCTCCCCACCCTCACTTCTCCCCCCCTCCCCCACACTCTGTGTTCATTTTTTATGGGACCAAGAAATTCCTCTCCCACCTATGCCTGACATATATCCTCCCCTACATATACCGCTGGAGTCCTGGATCCCTCCCTATGTGCTTCTAGGCTGAAGGTTTAGACCCTGGGTGGCTCTGGTTGTTTGGTATTGTTGCTTTCCTTCTGGGGTCACAAACCCTTTCTGCTCCTTCAGTCTTCTCTCCAAGTTCTCCATTGGGAAACCCTTGATCATATCAGTGGTTAACTGTGAGCATCGTCCTCTGAATGTGTTAGTCTTTGGCAGACCTCTAAGGAGACAGCTATATCATGTTCTTGACAGCATGCACTCCCAGCCATCCACATCTGTGTCTAGCTTAGGTGACTGTACATGGGATGGGTACCCAGGTGAAATGGTCTCCTGATGGCTCCTCCTTCAGTTTCTGTCCCATGTTTTGTTTCCATATTTGCTCCCTTGAGTATTTTTGTTACTCGTCCTAAGTAGAACTTAGGAATCCCCTCTTGGTCTTCTTTCTTCATGTGCTTCATGTGGTCTGCAGGTTGACTCTTCGATATTCCAAGCTTTTAGGCTAACATCCTCTTAACAGTGAGTAAATACCATATGTGTTCTTTTGTGATTGGGTTAACTCACTCAGGATGGTAATTTCTAGATCTATCCATTTGCCTAAAAATTTCTCAAATTCATTATTTTTAATATCTGAATAATACTCCATTGTGTAGATGTACCACATATTTTGTATCCATTCCTCTTTTGAGGGACATCTTGGTTCTCTCCAGCTTCTGGTTATCATAAATATAGCTGCTATGAACATAGTGGAGTATATGTCCTTATTATATGTTGGAGCATCTTCTGGGTAAATGACCAGGAGTGGTATAGCTGGATCCTCAGGTAATGCTATGTCCAGTTTTCTAAGGAACTGCCAGACTGATTTCCAGAGTGGTTGTACCAGCTTGCAATCCCACCAAGAATGGAGGAGTGTTCCTCTTTCTCCACATCCTCACCAGCATCTACTATCACCTGAGTTTTTGATCTTAGCCATTCTGATTGGTGTGAGGTGGTATCTCAGGGTTGTTTTGATTTGCATTTCCCTGATGACTAAGGATGTTGAGCATTTCTTAAGGTACTTCTCAGCTATTTGAGTTTCCTCTGTTGAGAATTCTTTGTTTAGCTCTGTTCCAAATTTATAATAGGGTTATGTGGTTGTCTAGACTATAGTTTCTTGAGTTCTTTGTATATCTTGGGTATTAGCCCTCTATTGGATGTAGGATTGGTTAAGATCTTTTCCCAATCTGTTGGTTGCCATTTTGTCTTATTGACAATGTCCTTTGCCTTACAGAAGCTTTGCAATTTTATGAGGTCCCATTTGTCAATTCTTGATCTTAGAGCATAAGCCATTGGTGTTCTGTTCAGGAACTTTTCCCCTGTGCCTAGGTATTCGAGGGTCTTCCCCACCTTCTCTTCTATTAGTTTCAGTGTATCTGGTTTTAAGTGAAGGTCTTTTATCCACTTGGATTTGAGCTTTGTACAAGGAGATATGAATGGATTGATTTGCATCCTTCTACATGTTGACCTCCAGTTGAACCAGCACCATTTGCTGAAAATGCTGTCTTTTTTCCACTGGATGGTTTCAGCTCCTTTGTCAAAGATCAAGTAACCATAGGTATGTGGGCTCATTTCTGGATCTTCAATTCTATTCCATTGATCTTCCTGCCTATCTCTGTACCAATACCATGCAGTTTTTATTACTATTGCCCTGTAGTATATTTTGAGGTCAGGAACGGTGATTCCCCCAGAAGTTCTTTTGTTTTTGAAAATAGTTCTGCTTATCCTGGGTTTTTTGTTGTTTCAAATAAATTTGCAAATTGCTCTTTTTACCCCTATGAAGAATTGCTTTGGAATTTTGATGGGGATTGCATTGAATCTATAGATTGCTTTTGGTAAGATGACCATTTTTGCTAAATTAATCCTGCCAATTCAGGAGCATGGGAGATCTTTCCATCTTCTAAGATCTTCTTCGATTTCTTTCTTCAGAGACTTGAAGTTCTTGTCATACAGATCTTTCACTTGATTGGTTAGATTCACTCCAAGATATTTTATATTATTTGTAACTATTGTGAAGGGTGTCATTTCCCTAATTTCTTTCTCAGCCTGTTTATCTTTTGTGTATAGGAAGGCTACTGATTTGTTTGAGTTGATTTTATATCCAACCACTTTACTGAAGTTGTTTATCAGGTTTAGGAGTTCTCTGGTGGAAGTTTTAGGGTCACTTAAGTATATTATCAGATCATCTGCAAATAGTGAAATTTTGACTTCTTCCTTTCCTATCCCTTTGACTTCCTTTTGTTGTCTAATCTCTCTAGCTAGGACTTCCAGTACTATATTGAATAGGTAGGGTGAGAGTGGACAGCCTTGTCTAGTCCCTGATCTTAGTGGGATTGCTTCAAGTTTCTCTCCATTTAGTTTGATGTTGGCTACTGGCTTGCTGTATATTGCTTTTACTATGTTTAGGTATGGACTTGAATTCCTAATCTTTCCAAGGCTTTTAACATGAAGGGATGTTGAATTTTGTCAAATGCTTTCTCAGCATCTAGTGAGAGGACCATGTGGTTTTTTTCTTTGAGTTTATTTATGTAGTGGATTACATTGATGGATTTCCATATATTGATCCATCCCTGCATTCCTGGGATAAAGCCTACTTGATCATGATGGATGATTTCTTTGATGTGTTCTTGGATTCAGTTTGTGAGAATTTTATTGAGTATTTTTGCATCACTATTCATAAGAGAGATTGGTCTGTAGTTCTCTTTCTTTGTTGGGTCTTTGTGAGGCTTAGGTATGAGCTTAATTGTAGCTTCATAGAATGAATTGGGTATTGTTCTTTCTGTTTCTATTCTGTGGAATAGTTTGAAGAGAATTGGTATTAGGTCTTCCTGGAAGGTCTGATAGAATTCTGTACTAAAACCATCTGGCCCCGAACTTTTTTTGGTGGGGAGATTTTTAATGACTGCTTCTATTTCTTTAGGGGTTATGTGACTGTTTAGATGGTTTATCTGCTCCTCATTTAACTTTCATACCTGGTATCTATCTAGAAAATTGTCCATTTCATCCAGATTTTCCAATTTTGTTGAGTATAGGCCTTTGTAATAGGATCTAACTATTTTTTAAATTTCCTCTGTTTCTTTTGTTATGTCTTCCTTTTCAGTTCTGATTTTATTAATTTGAGTACTGTCTCTGTGCCCTTTGGTTAGTCTGGCTAAGGGTTTGCCTATCTTGTTGATTTTCTCAAAAAACCAGGTCCTGGTTTTGTTGATATTTTATATAGTTCTTTCTGTTTCAACTTGGTTGATTTCAGCCCTGAGTGTGATTATTTCCTGCTGTCTACTCCTCTTGGGTATATTAGCTTCTTTTTGTTCTAACAATTTCAGGTGTGCTGTCAAGTTATTAATGTATGCTCTTTCCATTTTCTTTTTGTGGGCCCTTAGAGCTATGATTTTTCCTCTTAGTACTGCTTTCATGGAGTTCCACAAATTTTGATATGATGTGTCTTCATTTTCATTTAAATCTAAAAAGTCTTTAATTTCTTTCTTTATTTCTTCCTTGACCAAGTTATCATTGAGTAGAACATTGTTCAGTTTCCACGTGTATGTGGGCTTTCCGTTGTTTTTGTCCATGTCAAAGACAAGTCTTAGTCCATGGTGGTCTGATAGGGTACAAGGGATTATTTCAATCTTTTTGTATTTGTTGAGGCCTGTTTTGTGACCAATTATATGGTCTATTTTGGAGAAGGTACCATGAGGTGCTGAGAAAAAGGTATATTCTTTTGTTTTAGGATGAAATGTTCTATAGATGTCAGTTAAGTCCAATTGATTCATAAGTTCTGTTAGTTTCATTGTGTCTCGGTTTAGTTTCTGTTTCCACGATCTGTCCATAGCTGAGTGTGGGGTGTTGAAATCTCCTACTATTATTGTGTGAGGTACAATGTATGCTTTAAGCTTTAGTAAAGTTTCTTTTATGTATGTGGGTGCCCTTGCATTTGGAGCATAGATATTCAGAATTGCAAGTTCCTCTTGGTACGTTTTTTTCTTTGATGAATATTTTCCTTCTTTATCTTTTTTGATTACTTTTGGTTGAAAAATGATTTTATTTGATATTAGAATCACTACTCCAGCTTGTTTCTTGGGGCCATTTGCTTGAAAGATTGTTTTCCAACCATTTACTCTGAGGAAGTGTCTGTCTTTTTTCACAGAGGTACGTTTCCTGTATGCAGCAAAATGTTGGGTCCTGTTTATATATATCCAATCTGATAGTCTGTCTTTTTATTGGAGAATTGAGTCCATTGATATTAAGAGATATTAAGGAAAAATAAATGTTGTTTCCTGTTATTTTTGTTATTGGCAGTGGTGTTATGTTTTTATAGCTACCTTCCTTTAGGGTTGTTGGAAGATTACTTTCTCGTTTTTTCTAGGTTGTAGTTTCCCTCCTTGTGTTGGAGTTTTCCACCAATTATCCTTTGAAAGGCTGGATTTGTGTTAAGATATTGAGTAAATTTGGACTTGTCATGGAATATTTTGATTTCTCCATCAATATTGATTGAGAGTTTTGCTGGGTAAAGTAGTCTGGGCTGGCATTTGTGTTCTCTTATGGTCTGTATGATATCAGTCCAGTATCTTCTGGCTTTTATAGTCTCTGGTGAGAAGTCTGGTGTAATTCTTAAAGGTCTGCCTTTATATGTTACTTTACCTTTTTCCCTTACTGCTTTTAGTATTCTTTCTTTGTTTTGTATATTTGATGTTTTGATTATTATGTGACGGGATGTATTTCTTTTCTGGTCTAGTCTATTTGGGGTTCTGTAGGCTTCTTGTATATCTAAGGACATCTCTTTCTTTAGGTTAGGGAAGTTTTCCTCTATAATTTTGTTGAAGATGTTTACTGGCCCTTATGTTGGGTGTCTTCACTCTCATCTATACCTATTATCCTTAGGTTTGGTCTTCTCATTGTGTCCTGGATTTCCTGGACGTTTTGTGTTAGGAGCTTTTTGCATTTCACATTTTCTTTGACTTTTGTGTCAATGTTTTCCATGGTATCTTCTGCACATGAGATTCTCTCTTCTATCTCTTGTATTCTGTTGGTAATGTTTGCATCTATGACCTCTGGTCTTTTTCTTAGGTTTTCTATCTCCAGGGTAGTCTCCTTTTGAGATTTCTTTATTGCTTATACTTCCATTTTTAGATCCTGGACAGTTTTGTTTAATTCCTTTACCTCTTTGGTTGTGTTTTCTTGCATTTCTTTAAGGGCTTCTACCTGTTTACCTGTGTTCTCAAATTCTTTGAGAGTGTTATTTATGACCTTCTTAAAGTCCTCAAACATCATCACGAGAAGTGATTTTAATTCTGTGTCCTGCTTTTCTGGTGTGGTGTGGTGTTCAGGGCTTGCTATGGTGGGAGAACTGGATTCTGGTGATGCCAAGTAACTTTGGTTTCTGTTGTTTACATTCCTGCGCTTGCCTTTTGCCATTTGGTTAACTCTAGTGTTACCCTCTCTCACTGGTTCTGACTGGGGACTGTCTTTCCAGTTGTCTTGCTTGTGTCCGAACTCCTCAGGGTCCAGATATCTCTGTGATCCTGTGATCCTGAGCTCCAGCTGCTCTGAGTGCAGTGTCTCCTTTAGGATGTCTCAGGGTAAGGTGTCTTCTTGAGAGCAGACCAACTAGGTGTTCACTGCTCTGAGTGCAGTGGTTCCTCTAGAATGTCTCATGATAAGGTGACTGCTGCTCTGGGTTCCATGGCTCCTCTAGGATGACTCTGGGTATGGTGTCTTCTGCTCTGAGATCGGTGGCCTCTCTGGGCTGACTCCGGATGCAGTTTCCACAAGGGTATAGACCCACTGGATGCCTGCTCCCACCCCCGGGATCTGGAGAGGGGCAGAAGGGGAGTAGAATTCCATAAGGGCAGGGTTTGAGTACCTGGGGGATGGTCCTGAGAGCTTCCTACTCCCAGCTGTGGCTCTGGTGTATAGAGCGATGCACAACTGGCCCTACCTGCCTCCCTGAGGACACTGGCCTCCCAGGGATATCTCAGGATAAAGTCTCTACAAGGGTGCAGACCCGGCTAGGTGTCTGCTCCAGCTACCAGGATGGATCTGGAGAGGGGCGGAAGGGGTGTGGAGTTCTGCAGGGGTGGGGTTTGGTACCTGTGGGGGTGTCCTACTCCCTTATCTTAATTTTTATCATTATTTTTTCAACACTATTTTTAAAATTATCTAATTTTTTGTGCACATATATAATTTTGTCAGATATTTTCATTAAATCACATTTTATTCCATAAATAACTTTTTCCATTTCAACCTTTAATTTTTCTAGGATTTATTTAAAACACATTTTCAATATTTTTCTACATTTTTTCTGTGTTTTTCATCATTTTCATCAAACTTTGATGAAGTGCTATATATTTTTCATTGAATTTTTCTGCATTTATAGTAATTTTTATCACTAGGTTTTTCAACAATTTTGTCAAAATTACCAAATTTTATATTCAATTTTAGCAAAATTTTTTCTTAAATTACATTTTATTATATAAATAATTTTTTCCTTGTCAACCTACAACTTTTCTAGAAATTATTTAGAAAACATTTTCAATTTTTTGCTATATATTTTTGTCTTTTCGTCATTTTAGACAAATTTTCTATATTTGCTATATATTTCTTGTTTGATTTTTCTATATTTATCTTAATTTTTAATCATCAGTTTTTCAACAACGTTTTCAAAATTATCAAGTTTTGTGCACATATTAAATTTTATCAGAAATTTTCTTTAGATCACAATCAATTTTATAACAAATTTTTTCCATTTCAACCAATTTTTTCTAGGAATTATTTTAAAATCTTATTAAATTTTTTCTACACTTTTTCTATGTTTTTCATTTTTTAATCAAATTTTTCTATATGTACTATATTTCTCATTGAATTTTTCTATATTGATCTTTATTTTCATCACTAGTTTTTCAACAATATCTTCAAAATTATAAAAATCTTGTGCACATGTTCAATATTATCTGATTTTTTTATATCACATTCAACTTTATAAGAAAAATTTTCTATGTCAACTTACAATATTTCTAGGAATTATTTTAAAACCTTTTTCATTTTTTCCTACATTTTTTTCTGTGTTTTTCATCATTTTAATCAAATTTTTCTTATTTGCTCCATATTTTTCATTGATTTTTCTTTATTTATCTTCACTTTTATCATTAGGTTTTCAACAATATCTTCAAAATGATCAATTTTTTGTGCACATATGCAATTTTGTCAGATATTTTCCTTAAATCACATTTTATTCCATAAATAATGTTTTCTATGTCAATCTTCAATTTTTCTAGGAATTATTTTTAAAACATTTTCGATTTTTTCCTAAATTTTTTTGTGTTTTTCCTCATTTTAATCAAAATTTTCTTATATGCTACATTTTTTCTTTGAATTTTTCTGTATTTATCTTAATTTTTATCACTATGTTTTTCAACAATTTCTTTAAAATTACCAAATTTTTTAGATGCACATACCCAATTTTATCAAAAGTTTTCCTTAAATCACATTTTATTTTATTACATAAATATTTTTTTTCCTTGTCGACCTACAAGTTTTCTAGGAATTATTTATAAAACATTTTCAATTTGGTGTTATTTTATGATTAATATTAACAAGTTATACTATTATTTTTATATTATTATTATATTATTATAATGTTAGTGTTTGACTATTATTATTTTCTTTTTAATGATAGTATTAGCATAAGTAACATTTTATTGCTATGTCATTATCTTAATATAAATATTTATTAGTATTATTATATATATTTTATAACCAGTATATTAATATTTTATTATCATATTATTTTTATTATTGTTGTTTTATGATTATAATTAACATATTATTATTAGTTTGTTATTATATTGTGATTCTATTGTTTTCATTATCATTAATTATGATTACTCTAGAATATCACGTATACATGAACACACCATGGCTTCCGTTATAATTACATTAGAATATCACACACATGAACAAGCCATGGCTTACATCATGATTACATTAGAATATCACATACAAGTGAACACTCCATGGCTTCTATCATGATTATTATATTAGAATATCATGTACTTGTGAACATGCCACAGCTTCCATGACAGTGATTATTATCATATCACGTAAACGTGAACATGCCATGTCTTCCATCATAGTGATTACATTAGAATATCACATACATGTGAACAGGCCATGTCTTCCATCATAAATACAATAGAATATCATGAACACATGAACATGCCACAGCTTCCATCATGATTATGTTAGAATATCATGTACACGTGAACATCCCACTCTCTTTTCATGTGTTATTGTCACATGCATGCTGTGTGTGCTTCCCATGTTATTGTCACAACCACGCTGTGTGTTACACATGCTCTCTTCTCATGTTATTGTTACAACCACGCTGTGTGTGTGTCAAACATGCTCTCTTCATGTGTTATTGTCACAATGATGCTGCGTGTAAAAAAAATAAAAACAAATACAAACAAAAAACAAACATAAAATATTTATAAAATAAAATAAAAATAAAAATAAATAAATAATAAGTAAAACAACAACTCTCCGATGTGGAGAGCAATGATGACGCTGGCACCTGACACTCGTGGGTAAACAAGTAAAATTGCGCATGTGCAGTGGCAAAGGACCACCTAATCACCGCCCAACCTGGGGCATCACATGAGAATTTGAGCAAGCAGCCAATCAGATATGTCCACCCCACCCTAGGGTGTATATAAAGCAGCGCCATGTTAGATTCGCCCTCTCCTCCTCCACACATGGTAATAAACACGTGCTGCAGAAGGATCCTGTGTGCCCGCGTGCGTTCTTGCTGGCGAGACGATTGCGCGGGTCACACTCCGACCCCCCCTCCTCCATTTTGCCTTTATTCCATTTTGATGACATGCATTAGAAATGCAATCCTGTTTACTTGAGAATGAAAGAAAATCGCTTTAATTTGAAAGCAGACATTGATGGATGACACATACATACTGAGACATGTACACACCGTGGTTTGTGCCATTGGCTTGAAGGACTCATATTTTCATTTCATTTATGTAGTTTTGTGCATTCTAAATTATATATATAATATATATTATACAATATATATAATATGTGCTATATATAATGTAATATAACATAACATAATATATACAATACTATATAATTTGTTCATGACAATTATACATTTTCACATCGTAAATATTTCTGGAAAAAAATGGTCAAAAATGTCAATAAACTATCCAATAATAAATAAGCATATATTACATTTATCCCATTACATTACATTGTATGATAATATATTATTATATATTAACATATTATATATTAATGTTAATGTATTATTAAAACATTATATATATTACATTACCCAATAATAAAAAAATATAAAAAATTTTTTGATGGCAATTATCAATTTTCAGATTCTATTTTTTTCTGAAATGTAAATTTAAATGTAATGTAAATAAAACATCTAATAATAAAAAAGGAAATATTAAATGTATCCTATTTTATTATATTATATTTATATTAATATATATTTACATGTTATATAATAATATTAATATATTTTATAATATATTATATATATTGTATTATCCAATAATAAAATAGAATATATTGAATTTCTTCATTGCTATTATCCATTCTTAGATTTTTTTTCTGAAATGTAAATGTAAATGAAATATCAATAAAATATCTAAAATAAATAAGGATATATTAAATTTATCCTATTATATTATATTATATTAAATATATTATATACTAGTATTATATTATTATATATTAATATGTTGTATATTAATATATTATTATATTATATATTATATTATCCAATAATAAAAGTAATACATTAAATTTGTTCATGGCAACTATATATTTTCAGATCGTAACTTTTTCTGAAATGTAAAGGTAAATGAAATGTCAGTAAAATATACAGTAATAACTAAGGATATATAAAATTTATCATATTATATCTTATTATATCACATTTTATATTGTTATAATATATTATATACTAATATTAATATTTTATTGTAGTATATTATATATATTATATTATCCAAGAATAAATAAAGGATATATTAAATTTCTTCATTTAAGTTACACATTTTCAGATGATAGTATAATAAGCTTCGACCATAGGACTCCCTCTATACATTGGGTGTTTGAATATGACTATCTTTTCCTGTAACTTCTCATTTGAACTGAATGAAATTGATTGCTTTGATTTATTCAAAAAATAAATGCATAAATAATAAATAAATGAATAAACAAATAAATATGAATCCTGATTCAGAATCTGCCACCAATGATCAATATCTGTGATCAGTACTCCATTAGCTATAGGTCAGGGCTCACTCTACTTTTTATATTATTATTATTATTATTGTTATTGTCATTATTATCATTATTAATTTTATGAGTGTGACATCATGGGTATAACATTACTGGTGTGACATCATGGGTATGACAAAATGGGTGTGACATCATGGGTATGACATAGTATGAATCATGGTTATGACATCACAGGCATGGCATCACTACTGTGACATTATGGGTGTGACATCACAGGTATGACATCACAGGTTTGACAAAACTGGTGTGACATTATGGGCGTGACTTCACATGGTGATTCTGGGAAGGTGGATGTCTTCTATGATTAACATAGGAAGAGACAAAGTACTCCCCTAAAGCAGGCAAGCAGCTAGTGAGTCATGGCACCAATACTATATATTATACATATGAATATATATCTGTTAATATCAGTATATGTATGAAATAACATATAATTTATAATATATAATATAATATACCAATATTATATTATAGTATACAAATATAATATTAATATGTAATTTCTTAATTAATATAATATATTAACATAATAATATAGTATGCAATTATAATATTACATGCAATATCTTAATAAATAAAATATATTAATATAATTATATTATATTGTAATATATAGTATGATATATAATATAAATATATAATATAGTATAATATGATACATATGATACAGTATATAATACAATATATAATATACAATGCAATATATTAATATAATATTAATATAATATTAATGTATTAATGTATAATATCTTAATAAAATATAAGATATTTATATAATTATATTATACAGTATAATACATATAATATATATAATATACTATAATACACTATATATGTTTTATATAATATATATAACATGACTGGGTTAGCTCATGTTAGCCTATGACTCATGGAGTTTTTATATCATGTATTATATAACATATTTATTATATATTACATATATTATTTTATATATTACACATCTTATTATATTATTTGCTATGTATAGTTTTATATATATATAAAATGAAACTTTGTTTATATATGTATGTATGTATTTATGTATGTATTTTTACTATATATATGTAAGTAAACTTATAATACAGCATGTCTGGTTGTAATTACAATATAGGAAAATCAGTAACCCTGAGTATAATCTGTATGTCAAAGTTTCTTGCCTATGATTTGGATCATTCATTCAGTAGGCCACATATATTACCCTATGCTGGCAGGCATGAGGACTGTGTCTATATCATATCATCACACCTTAAAACACATTAGAATGTGTGTAAAGTTTCACAGTACATTTTAATGTCTGCTGACTTTTAACATCTAATATATATATTGTATAATGAAAAAAAATATATATATATATATGTAGCCCGTGCGATATCCCTGCCCGCAGGAACTCACACGAACACGCAGGATCCTATCGTGGCACGCAGTTTATTTTCTCATCATGGTGGAGAGAGAGAGAGATTTGAACTTGCCGCACCTGTATATATAACCTTTGGGGTGGACAATTATGATTGGCTGCTTGCTCAAATTCCCAGGTTCCCCTGCACTGTACATGCGCAGTTTAATGGTGGATATGACGTCGGAAATTAGGCGTACCCAAGACGCTGTGCATGCGCGGTTTGTTACCTCACGCACACAGGCGTCAGCAAGGACAGCCTCCTACATATATATTCAAATTGCCATCAATTTTTAATTATATATTAATTTATGTCAATTATACATATATTTTATTAAATACATATAGTATTTATAATAGATATATTAATATATTTGATAACATATCTTATATATACATATATAAGATGTACATCATATATTATATTATATATTATATATTATATATTATATATTGTATATTGTATATTGTATATTGTATAGTATATTATATATTATATATTATTACATATTATATATTACATATTATATATTATATATTATATATTATATATTACATATTACATATTACATATTACATATTACATATTACATATTACATATTATATATTATATATTATATATTATATATTATATATTATATATTATATTTTATGAAGACAAATATATATTTTATACTATTTGTAGACATATATTTTATATATTTTATATATAATATAACATATTATATAGTGTAATATACATTATATTATATATTGCATATATTTTATATATTTTATTTTATATTTTATCAGGTATAAAATAAATTATATATTAAATATGTATATATATATTAAATATCTGTTGCATATATTTAATATATATATATATTAAATATATACATATATGTATATATTAAATATATGAAATATATAATTATATATATTTATATTATTTAATATATATGTTTCATATTATATATTCAAATTATAATTCAAATTATATATGTATATATTAAATATATGAAATATATAATTATATATATTTATATTTATGTATACATATATAAATTATATATACTATATATAATTATAATATATTTATTATATAATATTATATATTGCATATAATTAATATATATACATTTTAGTTTTCTTCAATCATCATTATTCTAAAGAAATTTTTCCATGTAACTTCAATTTTACTAGGGATTTTTATAGAAATATTTTCAATTTTTTTATATATTTTTTCTACATTTGAGGTCATCTTAATCAAAAATTTTTTAAAAAATGTTTTATATGTTTTCAAAATTTTTTCTATATTTTTCTAAGTTTTATCACTAATTTTTTCAACAATGTCTTAAATTTTATCAAACATACTTTCCATGAAAATACTCAATTTTTACCCTCATTTTTATTAAATCATCTTCATTTTCTCAGAAATTTATCCATGACAATCTTCAATTGTTTTAGGGATTTTTCTACAAATGGTATTAATATTTTCACACCTTTTTTTCTGCATTTGTCTTCATTTTAATCAAAATATTTTCCACAATTATTTTATATATTTCCATCAAATTTTTCCATATTCTTCTTAATTTTTATCTCTTATTTTTTTAACAATGTCTAAAATTTTATCAAATATTTTTTCAATGCATATATTCAATTATTCTGAAATATTCTTAAATCATCATGAATTTTCCATCAAAATTTTTCATGTCAATCTTAAATTTTTTAGGGATTTTTCTACAGTATCAATGTTTTAATACTCTTTTTCTATATTTGCATTCATTTTAACCAAATTTTTCCTCAAAGTTTTATATTTTTTCCACAATGTTTTCTATATTTATCTTAAATTTTATCAATAATTTTTAAACCAGTGTGTTCAATTTTATCAAATATTTTTCAATGCAAATATTCAATTTCTTCTGAAATTTTACTTAAATCATCTTCAATTTTATAACAAATTTTTCCACATCAATTGTGAATTTTGTAGGAAGTTTTCTACAACAAATTCAATATTTTCATACTTGTTTTAGTGTATGTCTTTATTTTAACCAATAATTTTTGACAAATGTATACTTTTTAAAAAATTTTTATATTTATGTTAATGTAATTACTAATTTTTAAAATAATGCCTTCAGTTTTATCAAACAATTTTCCATGCTAATATTCAATTTTTACCCCAAATTTTTCTAAGATATTTTTACTTTTATAATGAATGTTCCAGGTCAGTCAATTGTGAATTTTTTTAATGGATTTATCTACAAGCATTGGCAATATTTTCATAGATTTTTACATTTCTCTTCATTTCAACCAAAATTTTTCTCCAAATATTTTATATATTTTTCACATTTTTGAAATTTGTTAATTTTTATCACTAATAAACAATGTCTTCAATTATATCAAATATATTTTATGCTAATATTAAATTTTTTCCTAATTTTTTAAAATCATCTTCAATTTTATATTGAGTTTTTTTTAATCAATTGTGAAATTTTTAGGTATTTTTCTAAAAACTGTTTCCATATTTGAATAACTTTTAACTAACTTTGTGTTCATTGTAACTAAATTTTTCCACAAATGTTTTATATTTTTCAACAATTTTTTCTAAATTTATTTTAATTTTTATCACTAATTTTTAAAACAATATTTCCATTTAATCCAATATTTAATTTCTTTTTAAATTTTTCTTTTCATCTTCGATTTTCTCATGAATTTTTTTATGTCCATGTTGAATTTTTTTAAAGGATTTTTCTACAAGTACTTTTAATATTTTGATACTGTTTTCTACATTTGTCTTCAAATGAACCAAAATTTACCAGAAATGATTATATATTCTCCACAATTTTTCTATATTCATCTTAAATATTATTGCTAATCTTGAAAACAATGTCTTCAACTTTATCAAACATTTTTCCATACAAACATTCCACATTTTCCCAAATATTTCTTAAAGTATCTTCAATTTTATAATAAGTTTTTCCATGTCAATTATGAATATTTTTAGGGATTTTTCTACAACACATTCAACATTTTCATTTTTTCTGTATTTGTCTTCATTTTCACCTAGATTTTTCCACAAAGGTTTTATAATTTTACAACAATTTTTTCTACATTTATCTTAATTTTTTCAGTAATTTTAAAAACAATATCTTCAATTTTATCAAATATTTTTCGATGCAAACATTCAATTTCTTTGGAAATTCTTTAAATCATCTTCAATTTTCTAATGAATTTTTCCATGTAAATCTTGAAAATTAAGCGTATTTTTCTACAAACAGTTTCAATAATGTCATCCTTAATTTCTATTTGTCTTTATTGTAACCAAAATTTTTCCATAATATTTTGGATTTTGTCAACAATTTTTCAATATTTATTTTAGTTTATATCACTAATTTATAAAACAATGTCTTTAACTTTATCAAACATTTTCTATGCAAACATTTAATTTCTTCTCAAATTTTTCTTAAACCATCTGCAACTTTCTAATGAATTTTTCCATGTCAATCTTGAATTATTTTAGGGATTTTTTTTCTAGTTTCAATATTTTCAAACCTATTTTAAAATTTGTCTTCATTTTAAATAAAATTTTTCAACAAATATTTTATGTTTTCAACACTTTTCTCTATATTTATCTTAATATTTATCAATAATTTTTAAAACAATGTTTTCACTTTTATCAAATATATTTCCATACATTCAATTTCTTCTGAAATTTTTCTTAAATAATCTTCAATTTTCTAATGAAATTTTCCATGTCAATCTTTAATTTTTTAGGGATTTTCGTACAGTTTCAATGTTTCTGTACATTTTTCTGTTTGTCATTTTTCAAAAGTTTTTTCAACAGTATTTTCTGTATTATTTATGTTTTTCATTAATTTTTAAAACAATGTCTTCAATTTCATCAAACTTTTTTCCAGGGAAATATTTAAATTCTTCTTAAATTTTTATTAAATCATCTTCAATTTTTTAATGAACTTTTCCATGTTAATCTTGATTTTTCTTGATTTTCTATATTTTTCTTAATTTAATCTTAATTTTTCAACAAATATTTTACAATTTTTTATCAATTTTTTATATTTATCTTAATTTTTATCACTAGTTTTTAAAAAAATGTCTTGAGAATTTTCAAGCATATTTTCCCAAGCACATATTCAATTTTATCAGAAATTTTCATTAAATCACATATAACTTTTTTAGAAATTTTTCCATGTATATATTCAATTTTTTTAGGAATTATTTAAGAAACAGTTTCAATTTTTCTACATTTCTTTTTGTGTTTGTCACCATTTTAATCAAATCTTCCTTATGTGCCTTATATATTTTTCACCTAATTTTTCTATAATTATCTTAATTTTTATCACTACTTTTATCAACAATGTCTTCAAAATTATCAAACATTTTTCCCATGTACATATTCAGTTTTATCAGATTTTTTTCTTAAATAATATTCAATTTCAGAAGCAATTTCTTCTATGGCAATGTTCAATTTTTTTAGAAATTATTTTAAAATGTTTCAATTTTTCCTACTTTTTTCTATGTTTTTCCTCATTTTAATCAAATTTTCCTTGTATGCTTTACATTTTTTATCAATTTTTTTTCTTTATTTATTTTAATTTTTAACACTACTTTTTTCAACATTGTCTTCACAATATTAAAACATTTATTTCCATGCACATATTCAATTTTATCAGAAATTTTCCTGAAATCACATTCAATTTCATAAGAAATTTTTTCCATGTGACAAACAAATTTTCTAGGAATTATTTAAAAAGCAGTTTCAATTATTTTCTACTTTTTTTCTTTTTGTCATCATTTAAATCAAATCTTCCCCATATGTGTTATTTTTTATCAAATTTTTCTATATTTATCTTAACTTTTATCACTAGTTTTTACAACAATGTCTTCAAAATTTTCAAACAGTTTTTTTAATTATACAAATTATATAAATTATATAAAATTATATAAATTATAAAAATTACATAAAATTATTATATATTATTATTATATTTTATATATGATAAATATAATCAATAAAAATAGATAAACAAATATATTATATATACTACACATATGATAAACATAATTGTAGCTGCCTGTGGCCACGAATCAATTGGGTTCACCTGAAAGGGGGGCTGGGAATGAAAGGGGACAGAGGGCGAGAAGAAATGAAGCCAAGACGAAGTTCTCTGATCAAGGCTCAAAGCTTTAATGTTCAGCTGTCAGTTTAAAGGGGAAGGCCCAACCCACAACCCCTCCTGGTTTCAGCCGGAGATGGGTGGGATAATCCATAATCCATTCTAGGTCACAGCCAGAGATATCTCAAGGCAAGCCCAGGGGCAGTTCTGCTTCTGTGTTCTGTGAAGCTAAGGTGGGTAACTCCACCTATATCCTATCACTTGGTCTGTTGTGGTAACAAGGTCTCTCAGGACTGATCATGGCTGGGGGAAGGATATAGTTCCCCCTTTTTTAGTTTATAAAGATAAGCAGTGCCAGCAGCTGGATGGGGTACACGATTTCATCCCATCTAGGGTACAGGGTGGCCGGGTGACCATGTCTGGCTTAGGTTGGCATCTATATTGCTCCTATATTACCCGTCCTCGAGGAAAACATACATAGCATATTGATGTATGCCTCTGCCTTAGGTTTATAGGAGCTCAAGAACATTTACCCATCTTTGACTAATCGGCCATCATTGGCACACTCTTTCCCATATAGACCAAAGCCACATTTCAGACCAAAGGACCTGTGAGCATGCACTCAATGCAATTCTTCATAGTGATGAATAAATGCCATGAGGAATAGCTGGGCTTGCTGAGAGAGATCCTGTGTGAAGGCAACCTATCTGCTTGAGACACAGGGTTCAAAAGTTAACAGCAACATGGTTATCCAAGCCATGTAGGAAATAAGTTGAAAGTAGAAATGTTTCAGTATCTAATCCAACTGCTGGTTGACAGGGATCAGACACAAGGTCTAGCCACCAGGTATATAGTGGGTGGCTTTAAGTATTAATGGAGACTACATGCCAGGTTAATTCAGCTGGCTGATAAGGATTGAGCCATCTTCATCATCAGAATAATAATTATTAGGCTCAAGATCTGTGTCCACTTAACAGACCAATCTTTCAGTCAGCCATCAGGCTTCATTTTCTTTTGCTGAAAAAATACAGACTAAACCACAACCCCAAATTAAAACAGGGTCAGGACCATTTCAAGTATTAGTTAGAGAGTCTCTTCATTTGACACTGGCAAATGAGCTGGAAGTGACTGGATGACAATGGTGATCTGCTGCAGACTAATCTTTAACATCAGTTTTCAGAAAATTTAAAACAAATAACACAAAAGCAAGATGTGCTTTTGGTGACCTTGGAGGGTATAATTCCCCCCCCCTTTAATTTAAAAGCCAATTTTTCAGACTTTTTGTAAAATCAGAGAAGCACCAATAGCTGCTTTTACCACACTCAGAGAATTAAGAAGATATGATTTTAAAGTTTCATAATCTCTTTCACAATTTTTTGTCCTTGAGGATAATAAGGAATCTTGGTAATATTAAATTGTCAACAAAACATCTCAAATGTTTGACTGTAGTCAAATAACTGCAATAGCCAGTTACATTACCTATCTTAGTCTGGTATGAAAGACCAAGCACAGGAAAATAATATAGGTAATAACTAATTATATTTTTACTTGCTTCTCTTGTTAAAGTAGTTGCAACTAGAAAGTCTAAAGGTTTTAATTTTTTTAAATCAAAAATGAGTAAAATCTATTTGCCAAAATTGATTGCGTATAGGTCCTCAAGGCTTAACACCATTATGAAAAAATTGAGACTACTGAAAACAAGTTTTTGCAATTTAACTTGCACACTTTTTAGAAATGTCAAATTATTGTATCAACCTATTACTATTTGATGCTGTAAAGAATAAGATAGTATGGCTAATTATTTCTGAGAGACCTATAATCTGTCTAGTATACAAATCTACTCTTGCATTGCCCTGGGGTTCAGGCAATCCAATATGAGCTTTTAAATGTCTTATAAAGTTAAGGAACAGTACATGTTTCTTAAATTACGTTGTATTTTTATAAATAATTATAAAATTTGAGAATTAGCAATATATTAAAAAGGAACAATTTTAAGCAATTATAAATCATGAGCCATATACTCTCTATGAGTATGTAAATTAAAGCTTGATTTTTCAGCATTTCAAACAGTGGCTACAACACATAATTTAATTATTTGTGCTCAAACAGGGGAAACTCAAGAAAATAAACATATGATCTAATTACATATACTGCCTTCTCAATAGATGAGGCATCTGTAAACATAGTGAATACAGCAAACCTCTTTTCTATGAGCTGCATGCATAGTAAATTTCAGGAAATATAAAAGCTGCATAGGGAAAAACTGTAACAACTTGTCTTTTGGATAATGATCATCATCTTTGCCTAAAATGTTTGCCATGTAATAGGCCAAATATCATTATTTTTCAATAACCAATTTAATTGCTATTTGGAATAAGGAATAAATATTTTATTGAAAATGTTTTTAGGATTCTATCTTACAATCTTGTATTAACACAATAATAATTTTATAATAAGATGCTCAAACTTTACTTGTAGATGAAGAAGGATGAATCTACATTTATAGTCTATGTAATTTATCTGTTGATAACTAACAGCTTCCTCTACTTTTGGCAAAGCTATTTTTTTTATCAGTTAATTGTTGAGGGGGATTAGGACTTGTATCTCCCTTGAGAATATCAAACAGAGGTTCAAATTTTTTAATGGTAAGCTTAAGATGATGTTTTAGCCAATTAATATCTCTTAACAATTTTTGAAAATCATTAAACGCAAATCAAATTAAAAGCAAACCATTTCCATTTTGAACATACACCTAAAAGCCAGAAAAGGACACTAGATCCCACCACAAATGGTTGTGAGCCACTATGTGGTTGCTGGGAATTCAACTCTTATATTTTTAGTTATGAGTCTAGCCTTTAACGGCTGAACCATCTCTCTATCCCCAGCTATCTATTTTTATTGGAATTTTCTGTGCTACAATCTGCTTGGAATATAACTGAGGTCTCAAATATTGAAAAGATATTGCCTTTGAATCTTTTCTGGAGCAACAAGTACTCCAAATTTTAAAGCTCGTTATATTAGAGCAAAGGCTTGCAGAAAAACTCCTTCAGAGAGACCAGCTAATAAAATATCTTAAAATGAATAACATACACTAAAAGATTCAAACTCTTAATTTCTTGTATTAAAGTAACAATTTTTTTTTATAATGTAAGGCAATTAACCATTCTTTGAGGCAAACTTTTCCAGTGATATGAGAACCATGGATTCTCAAAAATTATGAGCAAATTTACTGAATGCAAATCTCCCACCTGTACCAGAAACATAAAAGAATGGTATCAAAACAATCTTCTAGCTCTATAATAATTTTATATGTATTTAATGGAATGCTAGCTGGAGTAGGCAAGTCGGGCTATAATGCCCAATTTAGTTTTATGAATCTTAAGTTTGAACTTTGTTTTGAATTAATTCAATAACCAATCTTTTTTAGCTGAGTGAGAGTATCAGATAAAGGCCAAGCTGAAGGCAATCTTGTCTTCTAATAATTGTTACATAATTTAAGATTAGGTCTCTTGCTAGTAATAGATTGAACTCAATATATATATTAGAGGAACCAAAGCCATCTTGTCCTTTCTCATCCTTAACAATTTGGAAGGAAGCAGATGCAAAGGAACAAAAACAAGTTGAACAATTCTTTTGCCAGCAAGTAGTTACAATGCCAGGGGGAAGCAGCCATTATTTAAATTTTTCCAGCATAATCATTATAACTCTTGGCCCTTAAACTGTTGTGAATGTCTTTGGGCCTGAGGCTGACCCCTCCCCAAGGAACAAACTAGGCAATAAACAAATTCAAAAAAACACCCTTCAAGGGGCTGGTGAGGATAACCAAGAGAAAAGGAATGTCTGTCACATAAGCTTCTGCTGCACCCATTGTGTATTGACTTAATTCAAATGTAAATGTTTTTAATCTTGGCCTATATCCCTATATCCTGAGGCCTGGCCCAGAGATTATCTTTCCTGCACCAAGGACAAATTTCTGTCATGTGACCTGATTGCTTGCTTGTGCCTCTGTTTTTGGGACAGTCATTTTAAAAAATGACTTGAATTTCCACATTTAAAACATCTATTCTCTTTACGGTTCTGTGCAAGCATTGCTTGTACAGTGGCCTCTTGAAAGGCAGCAGCTATGGCTAAACCCTGATTGTATGAAGGCCCAATCTCAGCACAAAGACAAATGTATCCATGTAAGTCTGTCTTCGCTTTGTACGGCCTGATAGCTGTGCAACAGGCTGCATTAGCATTCTCATTGAAAGACCCCAAGGGGGGACCCTCACTCAAATCTGGATCAGCGCGCACCCAAGGATACAAGAGACCTTCTTGATGCAATTGCAAAAGGTAGTTTAATGGCAGGGGCCCTTGGGTGGAAAGGTATCCCACGCAGAAGATAGAGGCTTCAACCCAGACCCCAAGAAATTTGGGATATTTATGGGTAGGAGCTGGGAAAGGGGGGAAGATTTGACATGGTTACATATGATTGGATATTTCAAACATCAGCAACTTGCAGAAGCGGCTATGTGTGAGCTGGCAGGATGCCTAGTTATTTTCACCATGAAACCTTGGACCTCCCGGACAGGGAGGGAGAAAGTAGACACCAGATGATCCATCACTCACTTGGGCTTGTCTAAACATGTCAGGGTATGTCCTTGTTGGTCCCTTCATCTTTGGTCACTCTGCCCCTGAAAGAACTGGTTATGTTATTATTATGGCTAATTGTAACAAGTTGTTGGTGGTCTTTGCTGATCATGAATTTTTCTTTTGCTTCAAGCTGCATATTTTAAATTTTTCTGCAAATTGCTGATGTTTGAAATGTCCAATCATATGTAACTGCGCCAAATCTTCCCCCCTACCCAGCCCCTACTCATAAATATCCTAACCTTCCTGGGGTCTTGGTCGGATCCTCTATCATCCTACGTGAGATATGTTCCATCCCAAGGGCCCTTGCCATTAAACTACCTTATGCAATTGCATCAAGGAGGTCTCTCATGTGTCCTTGGGTGCGCACTGGTCCAGACTTGAGTGGGGGTCCCCTTCTCGGGGTCTTTCACTATCATAGAAGCCAAAAAGCTGCTGGGCCTTTAAAAGCAGCTTATGTTGACAATCAGTTCCTGGAAAGGCTTTTCCAGCTCAGTTCAACTCTTAGCATGCCAATCTGTAGCCGCCTGCAGCCACGAATCAATTGGGTTCACCTGAAAGGGGGACTGGGAATGAAAGGGGACAGAAGGCGAGAAGAGATGAAGCCAAGACAAAGTTCTCTGATCAAGGCTCAAAGCTTTAATGTTCAGCTCTCAATTTAAAGGGGAAGGCCCAACCCGCAACCCCTCCTGGTTTCAGCCAGAGATGGGTGGGATAATCCATAATCTGTTCTAGGTCACAGCAAGACCTAATCCATAATCCGTTCAAGGCAAACCCAGAGGCAGTTGTGCTTCTGTGTTCTGTGCAGCCAAGGTGGGTAACTCCACTTAGATACTATCACTTGGTCTGTTGTGTTAAGCAAGGTCTCTCAGGCCTGTTCATGGCTGGGGAAAGGATACACATAATAAATGTTACCAAATTCAAAAATTTAATTTTTCTAATCAAGAGTTTGGTGGAAAACTGTGAATTTTTTTGCCACATTATGAATACTTCAAACAGTGAACTTCATATCTATGTTTACATAAAGAATATATCATTTATATTTATTTATATGTATATTTTATTTCATTTATCATATATAATATATATAACATATTTATATATACTATATTTTTATTATATTTATTATATAGTTAATATATAATATATTCATTTATGTATATATTTTTATATTTATTATATATTAAAGATATATTAGGTTTTACATTTATTATATTTATTATAGAAATAATATATATTTATATGTGTATCTATTTACAATATTTATTACATATGCAATATTTATAATATTTTTATTTTAAATATTATATACAATATATTCAATATATTCATCATAATTAATATATATATTTATTTATATAGGCATATTTATTTATTATATATGATATGTAATATATTTATGTTTTTTATTCTTTATGTTTATTACATATATATTTTTACATATGTATTTATTCCTGATATTTATAATTAATGTAATATATAATGTATTTATGTATTATTTATTTGTATTTATTTTATTTATTATTTTTATTATTTTATTTTATTATAATTTATTATAATATTTCGTTATAATTTTTATGATGATAATGTAAATAGGATGATAATGTTAATATATAACATAAATATAATGTAACTATATAATATAAATATAATGTAAATATGATAATATAAATATATAATGTAAATATAATATAAATATAATAATGATGCATATGCATGAGATAAATATATAATGTAAATATATAAGTATAATGTAAAAATGATGATAATATAAATATACAATTTAAATATAAATTTAAATATACTGTAAATATAATGATAATGTAAATGTATAACATAAATATTAATGTAAATATATAATAAATATAATGTACATATAACTTAAAACAACACATCAATATCATTAGGTGTTAATGGTGGCCATGAATATATTCACAATTCTATGTAACTGCATATTGTATAATGTATACAAATTTTATAAAAATATATACATTATATAAGTTATATACAGTATAAAAATTATATAAATTATATAAATTATATAAATTACATGACAACATGTAAATTATATAAAATTATACAAATTATACAAATTATTTGAAATTGTATAAATCTATAAATTATATGAATTCTATGAATTAGATAAATTATATAACTTATGTAAAATATATCATTATATTACTTATATAAATTATATAAATGTGTCTTATGTAATTTGAATTACACCTTTTGAAGCACAAACATTCCTTTACAATTCTTTTTTTCAATTTTTTAAAAAGATTTTTATTGGATATTTTATTTATTCATATTTATTTACATCCTGTTAGTATACGAAACACTTTTATAATATTTTTTATTTTTTATTTATTTTTTATTATAT
The DNA here is from genome assembly GCA_030674055.1 of Rhabdomys pumilio. Taxonomy (NCBI): domain Eukaryota; kingdom Metazoa; phylum Chordata; class Mammalia; order Rodentia; family Muridae; genus Rhabdomys; species Rhabdomys pumilio. Next base: position 120,891,671 of record JANHMN010000005.1, on the reverse strand, counting down.
ATTTTTAATATTGGATATTTTTGTTGGATTTTTTTATTGCATATATTTTTTATTGGATATCTTTTATTGTATTTTTTTTTTAGATCTCCACAATTATGTTACTTTTTTTTTTGGATATTTTATTTACATTTCAGATACCAACCCCTTTCCCCATTTCCCCTCCCTAGAAAACCCTTATCCCGTGCCCCCTTTTCCATTTGGCTTTTATACAATATTTTTTTAAAAAATGTTAATCAAAGACTTTATAAGTATGGTAATGCTCAATCAGAAGTGTAACCTACTACCCAACCTAGATATGTAAACTATCTTTGACTGGTGGAGACACGTGAACTTCTGCCTCCATGCCCCCTCTCTCTTTCTCTCTCTTTTTCTCTCTCATTACCTAGCTTCTCATCTACTTCATCTTCTCCTCTCCTTACTCCATCTTTTCCTCTCGGTGCTCCTTTCCCCTTAGCTCCTCCTACATATTACCCTTCCTGTTAAAATTAAACTTTTCACACAAAATACAATTAGAGCATAATTATTCCTATTTGTACCAGTGAGGTACAAGATAGTCTTAATACCCAGTCCATCCTTTTGTTGACTAACCAGAACCTCTGTCATCTCTCCTAACTAAAACACTTAGTTTTGAACCTGGCTGTTTTTCTTGGCTTAGAATAAATGTCAGCTGAAAACCATCCACTCAGATATTTTCTCTCAAAGTAAATAGCCAGAATTTTATTTTATTACTTAATTATCTTATTCCTAACATTATTATATTCTTATAATATTATTTATTATCATTATATTATATTATTGTATTTTATAATTATTATATAATTATATTATAATTAATGTTATATTATTATTATATTATTAGTTTTTCATTATTATTATTTAGTTTTATCATCATTATGATTGTTACTATTATTATCATATTATATTATTATAGTACTATTATTAATATCATTTTTTATTACTACTACATTTTATTATTATTATTTTATTTAAAGATTATTACTAAAATATTATATTGTTAATATATTATCACTATCATTCTTATCACACTTTATCATTATATTATTTTTCATTATAATTTTTTCTTAATTTTATTGCTTTATGATTATTAACATATTATAGTATTAAATTGTTATAGTATAATTTTTTATATTATAGTATATTTTCATATTATAGTATTATTACTATTTTATTATTACTATATTATAATTAATATTTATTAGTGTTGTTTATATTTTATCATCAGTATTATTATTTTATTAATACTATATTATTCTAATTTCTTTATTATTGTTATTATTGTATGATTATTATTATCTTATTGATGTATTATAATTCGATTGTTATATCACTATTATTACTATTTTATTACAATTATCATTATCATAAGTATTGGTATTATTTTATTATTATATAATCATTTTATTTTATTATTATTATTATTATTAAAGTGAATTATCATTTATATTTTATTATTATTGTTAATATTTTATCATTGTTATACTATTATTTCATTATCTCATTATTATTGATATTAATTGATGACTACTATTAACATCTTAGAATATTTTTTATATTATCATTATATTATTATTATAATAATAATATTGTTTTACTATTGTTATTTTATTATTATTAATAGCATTAGTATTAGTATTATTTTATTATTATATCAGTATAGTAATATGAATATTTATTAATATTATCTGTATTTTTATAATAAGTATTCTTAATACTTTATCATTATATTATTTTTCATTAGTATTTTTCTTAATTTAATTGCTTTATGATTATTATTAACATATTATAGTATTATATTGTTATAGTATAATTTTTATATTATTACTTTATTATTTTTAATACTATAAGTATAAATATTTTATTATATCATTATTGTGTCATTCATATTTATTAGTATTATTTATATGTTTATTATTAGTATTGTTAATATTTTATTACTAGTATGTTGCAGCCCGACCTACCCCAAGTTGGGCGCCAAAAATGTTGAGAACTGCACTAGCCCACGTTTGGGGACCAAAATGTTGGGGACCAATCTGTCAATGTTGGAACCTGCACTGCCAAAAGCCTTGGGGGCTTAATTGTTAGAGCCCACACTGCCCCAAGCTACTTCAGTCCACGGGTCAGGGTTCAGCAAGAGAGAGATTGAGGATGGACTCGAGGAATGGAGACCAGAGTGTGATTCAATCCTGTTTATTCTTCAGTCTCTCTTCCTAGTCCAAGTCCCAAGTCTTGAGTTCCTAGTCCCTAGTTCCTAGTCCCTAGTGCCTCCAAGTTCCAAGTTATTTCTTCCAAGTTCTAAGTGCCTAATGTCTACTAACTACTACCTAATAATTAACTAACTTCTTCTGTCTGCCTCTCGCCTTTATTATGTCTCACTTCTAAGCCATGCCCTTAAGTCACACCCTTAAGTCATGCCCTTAGGTCTTGTCTCTAAATCTGATCTCTAAGTCACGCCCTTAAGTCTCTAAATCACACCTTTAAATCTCACACACCCAAGGGAAGATCCTGGGTATCTAAAGCAAGATGTTATCAGAGTGTGCTCAGCTGTTGTAGGCTATTGTAATCAAGTCTCTTATCATGGTATATGGTTCAAGACGGCTGCAAGGATGATAGCCGCCTTCTGTCGGCTCCCCACAGTAGTATGTTATTATTACATTATCAATATTATTGTTTTGATTTTATTATTATTATATTATTATTGTTAGCTTATTCCTTCTTTATATTATTATGTTATTATTATATCTTATTAATTTTATTATTATTATTATTTAAATTACTAGTATTTGTATTATTATTATCAGTACTATCATTATTATCAGCCTCTAATTATTTGAATTGAACACACCACAGCTCCAATCACAGTGATTATATTAGAATATCATGTACACATGAATACGCCCAGACTTCTATCATGGTTACTGTAGAATATCACATACACGAGAACTTGCCACAGCTTTCATCAAGATTATATTAGAATATCACTCACATGTGAACATATCAGGAGCCATAATGGGACAAGCTAATAATTAGCAGGTGATCATCCTGAAATGCTTGCCTTGGATAATTATATAATCTGGGACAAGTGAGCCCTCATCCAGCAAGGCTGTGGGAAACTTAATTTAGGAAAGATTCCTGCTATTAATATGCTTTTCCTATTATTATTATTATTATTATTATTATTATTATTATTAAACATATGTAACAATCACTAAGCAATAATGCACCCATTTGGAGCAGATCTCTGAAGATCCACGAAGACGTACTATCTTGTAGTGATGCTATATAGACAAATAGATGACTTCTTAAGTCTTAATGTTGATCCTATAAGAATTCCTAAAATTATATCAATGATTATTAAGCTCTTTTATAACAGTACTGCTATTAGGTCCCTCTCTGATAGTCAAAACTGCAGTGAGAACTCTGCCAGTCTCCCAAGTGTCATCAGTTAATTGCCCTTAGATAGTAACCAGACTTTCTCCTTCTCAGAGCACATTCCAATGAGTTTGTAAAACAATTAAACAACAGTCACTAAAAGGGAACTCATGAATTATTATAGGTACTAGGAGAGAAGAGAAAATATTGTCTGGGTTTATCTATACAAAACTTCACTAATTTCTTAGTTATAGTTTTAAATATTCACTGAACCTATGGAGCTAGACAGGTGATGAATGTTAGCCAGATAATTACTCCTAATGGATATGCATGTAAACATTCTCTGTTGTAAACTTCTATCTCAATTTATGATTTGAATTTTGGTGTGAACTTGTGATGGACTTTGTAACATGTGACCATGTACTCTGTAAGATGTATAAGTACTGAGGACAAAGAGATGAGAGTGAGTTACAATAGTTAGATATAGAATAGACTTAGATATTGAATAGTTAGAATAGAAGATAGAATAGAGATAGAATAGAGTTTTTCCCTTTTCCCAGATAGAATAGAAGTTTTCCTTTTCCCCCACTTAGGACCTTTCTGCTTTTCCCCTTAGATAGCTTTCATAGGAAACTTTTAACAACTTAGTAATAAATGTTATAACCACATCTCTAAGTGTCTTTTCTTCCTGGGACCTCAGACTAGCAGGCATAAGTTAGGGCCCAGCAGCTCCTGCTAAGATAGTACAAAGGCTATTTGCCTAATCCTCTGCTGTTAGGCTACAGGTGTTAGTCACCTGAACCTTCAGTCTTTTGCCCTCAGAAGAAGTTTTTAGGATAGTACAAGGCTATTTACTTAATCCTTTGCTGGTTTCAGACTGGGGTGCTGGGTGCTACCCTCTGGACAGAGGATACCAGCAGCTACAATAGCATAGTGAGTAAACTTTTCTAGCATAGATAAGTAAACTTTTATTACAGCAACCCTAAAAATCTCATAAAGCCCAAAGCCTTACCCTGAATCTGGTAAAACCAAGTCTTACACCCTGCTGATGATGCACTTCCATCCCCCAGGGCTGCCTCAAGAAGAACTGAGGAAGAGAAGAAAGAAGATCTCTTCTCCTCTCACCAAGCTGGGACTGCCCCCAACCCCGGCATTGCTGTATGTTGCTTTTACTATGTTTAGGTATTGACCTTGAATTCCTGATCTTTACAAGACTTTTACCATGAAGGAGTGTTGAATTTTTTCAAATGCTTTCTCAATATCTAGTGAGATGATCATGTGTTTTTTCTTTAAGTTTGTTCAGATAGTGGATGACATTGATGGATTGCCTTATATTGAACCATCCCTGCATTCCTGGAATAAAGCCTACTTGATCATGATGGATAATTGTTTTGATGTGTTCTTGGATTTGGTTTTCAAGAATTTTATTGAATATTTTTTCATCGATATTCATAAGGGAATTCTGAAGTTCTCTTTCTTTGTTGGGTGTTGGGTGTGGTTTAGTATAAGCGTAATTGTGGTTTCATAGAAAAATATTGGGTAGTGTTCCTTCTGTTTCTATTTTGTGGAATAGTTTGAAGAGAATTGGTATTAGGTCTTCCTTGAAGGTCTGATAGAATTCTGCACTAAAACCATCTGGTCCTGGGCTTTTTTTGGTGGGGAGTCTTTTAATGACTGCTTCTATTTCTTTTGGGGTTATGGGACTATTTAGATGGTTTATCTGCCCCTGATTTAACTTTAGTACCTAGTATCTTTCTAGAAAACTGTCCATTTCATCCAGATTTCCAGTTTTATTGAGTATAGGCTTTTGTAGTAGGATCTGATGATATTTTTGAATTTCCTCAGTTTCTGTTGTTATGTCTCCCTTTTAAGTTCTGATTTTATTAATTTGGATACTGTCTCTGTGCCCTTTGATTAGTCTGGCTAAGGGTTTATCTATCTTGTTGATTTTCTCTAACAACTGGCTCCTGGTTATGTTGATACTTTGTATAGTTCTTTTTGTTTCTAGGTTGATTTCAGCCCTGAGTTTGATTATTTCCTGCTGCCTACTCCTCTTGGGTGTATTTGCTTCTTTTTGTTCTAGAACTTTCAAGTGTTCTGTCAAGTTGCTAATGCATCCTCTCTCCAGTTTTTTTGTAGGCACTTGGAGCTACATATAATAATATAACTCAGGACTAAAATCAACAAAGTAGAAACAGCGAGAACTATAAAAAGAATCAACAATAGTAAGAGCTGATTCTTTGAGAAAATCAACAAAATAGATAAACCCTTAGCCAGACTAAATAGATGGCACAGAGACAGTAGCCAAATTAGCAAAATCAAAAATGAAAAAGGAGACATAACAACAGAAACTGAGGAAATTCACAAAATCATTAGATCCTATTATAAATGCCTATACTCAATGAAACTGGAATATCTAGATGAAATGGATGATTTTTTTAGACAGATACCACTAGCACAAGTTATATCAGGATCAGATAAACTCTTGTAACAGTCCTATTACCCCTAAGGAAATAGAAGTAATCATTAAAAGTCTCCCAACCAAAATAAGCCCAGGGCCAGATGGTTGAAGTTCAAAATTCTAACAAACCATCAAAGAAGTGCTAATACCAATATTCCTCAAATTATTCTACAAAATAGGAACAGAACAAATAATACCTAATTCATTCTATGAAGCCACAATTACTTTGATATCTAAACTACACACAAGTGCAACAAGAAAAGAGAACTTCGGGCCATTTTTCCTTATAAATTTTGATGCAAAAATAATCAATAAAATTCCCACTAACCAGCTTCAAGACCACATCAAAAAGATTATTCATCACAATCAAGTAAGCTTCATCCTAGGGATGCAGAGATGGTTCAGTGTAGAGAAATCCATCAAGTAATCTACTATATAAACAAACTCAAGAAAAAAATCACATGTGATCTCATTCAATACTGAAAAAGCCTTTGAAAAAATACAGTATGCCTTCATGTTAAAAGTCTCGAAAATATCAGGAGTTCAAGTTACATAGCTAAACATAATAAAAGCAATATTCAGCAAATCAATAGCCAACACCAAATTAAATGGAGATAAACTTGAAGCAATCCCACTAAAATCAGTGACAAAACAAGGCTGCCCACTCTGTCCCTATTTATTCAATATAGTACTCGAAGTTCTAGCCAGAGCAATTAGGCAACAAAAGAAGGTCTAAGGGATAAAGACTTGAAAGTAAAATTTAAGGTATTACTATTTGTGGATGGTTCATTGTATAAGCAACCCCCAAAATTCTCAGAGAACTCCTACAGCTGATAAACAACTTCAGAAATGTAGTTGGATATAAAATTAACTTAAAAAAATCGGTGGACTTCCTCAACACAAAGGATAAATGGGCTGAGAAAAAAATTTTGGAAACAACATTCTTCAAAATAGTCACAAATAATAAAAAATATCTTGATGTGACACTAACCAAGCAAGGGAAAGAGCTGTATGACAAGAACTTCAAGTCTCTGAAAAGAAAATTCAAAGAAGGCCTAGGAAGATGGAAAGATCCCCCATGATTATGGATTGGTAGGATTAACATAGTAAAAATGACCATCTTTCCAATAATAATTTACAGACTCAATGCAATCGCAATTAAAATTGCAACTCAGTTCTACACAGTGATAGAAAGAGTAATTATCAGCTTCATCATGGATAACAAAAAAACCCCAGGAGAGTGAAAACAATCCTTAACAATAAAAGAACTTCTGTGAGAATCATCAACCCTGACCTCAAGCTATATTACAGAGTGATAAAAAACTGTATGTTATTGGTACAGACACAGACAAGTAGTGTATGACAAATACTATCCTATGATTAATTTTTCTTACTGTATCAAATGATCATGACTTACTATTTTCAATGTTTATAATTGTTCTTATACGTAGCAGTATAAACATTGTTGTTCAAGAAACAAACACTACAAATACTAACTAAAATATTAACATATTTTCCTTACTATATGTCAACTACTCAGGTAGAATTAATGTTTTGTTTATGTGAGATGACTCAATGGTAAAGGTTCCTAATACCAAGTGTGACAACTGAGTTCAATCCCCCAAAACCTACATGGTGAAGAAAAGATGTGGTAGAATGAGAGAACTGAATTCTCCATTATGTCCTTTTACACTGAGAACTAAAATGACCTTTGGTCAGTATACACAGAGAGAGGGGAGGCAGGGGAGAGAGAGGGGGAGAGGAAGACAGAGATGGAGAGACAGAGAGACAGACAGACACAGAGACAAAGAGACAAAAGAAAAAGAAAAACCTCACCCATAACATAAATAAATTAAAATGTAATAAAAAAAAAGGCTATCAATGTCCTCTTAAGGAAAGCATAAAGCTAATGCATATTACTGTATTGTCAATCATTCTTTGCGTTAAATCACATTGACTTTCCCTTTTTCAGATGTCAGCATACTCCTACTTGCTTATTTTAACAATCTTTCTACGCCGTCACATTCATCACAAGTTACCATTATGATCTTTGGTACCTCACTTGCTTCACTAGAGAGGTGTCTAGCATTGCGCTACAATTCTATTTCATCTTCAGATTATGCCTTACTTCCCTGTCTCCCCATAGGTGGCAGAGGCTCATTCTGTGCTATGAGACACTCCGGTTTTGCTTGATCACACATGCATCTCTTATTTCCCAAATGAGCCTGACTGAAGCTTTTGTGAATTTCTATGAAGATCAAAACTTGCTTTTTTTCACTGTCTAATATTACCATTTTGAAATTAAGTTTCTGAGAATTAAACCCAGTATTTCCTGTGTACAAGAGAAGTGTTGTACTACTAATGCTACACTGAACTAGTGTGATTTCATCACTGTCCATTGGCTGAGAGAAATAAAAGTGCAAAGACTAATTTGGGCCCAAGGTTTCAGCAGATTCAGTCAATGAATACTTGTCCTATATACTTCGTTAGAACATCATAGGACAACAGCATATGCCAGAGGTTTTGCCCCTTCTTCTTGAATAAAGAGGAAAAACAAGGAATACAGGAAAAGTCCAAGGCAAAACGCAATCTCAAGTATATAGCTCTAATGAGCTAATCACTCAGAAGTCCCTACCTGGCACATAACCATGTGACATTATGGATTTTCCAAGGGACTCATTAAGAGATAAATTCAGAGTTATCATAACATAATCATTTTTGCAAATGTCCTCACACATCAAGCCAATGTATAACTTTTATTAATGTTCTAAAATTTTCTGAATTAAATCATGTGGGATATGAAAAATCAATGCTCATGTATATGCTTGTATTTGTTTTCAAATAATTTTTAGATTATTTTTCCTTAACATGTCTATCCTGCCATCAAATTTGCTATTCAACTCTGTCAACTTGGATTTACCACAATCACTCCTGCACCTATCCTCCTTTCTGGATTTTTGTTTGTTGATCAATACAGGTTCTAATTGTGTAGAGAAGCCTATTCTAGACTCACTTTGTAATCTAATTTGAACTGTAATTGTGATATTTGTGTCTCAGCCTCTGAAATACTGATATTAGAAAGGTAGACTACCTTAATGGACTCTGGATACATTTCTATATTTCTATATGATTCCAGCACTAATCCAGGTTCACAGAATAGAATAAAAGGAACAATGCCTTACTATAAGGAATACTTTTCTTTTGCCTGGTATGTGGTTTAATAGTATAGAGTCTGACTAATATGTATAAGACCATAAGCCAGAGTGATACTCTTAAAACTGTAAGATACGCTCACAGAGATCAGTTTTGGATTTTGTCAATTTGAATTGATGATGAAATATTTAGTTAACAAAGACCTAACATAGATATTTGAACAAGTGTGATATTAGATACTGAAACATTAACAAATGCCCAGAAGATCCGAGTTCACACCAGAATAAGGCAGAAGAGTTCACAAAAGAGTAAAAATAACACTCAAACTTGAAGTACAAATAGTATAAATATCAAGGGACACATATGATTCTGTGTTAGTCTTACAAAACCTTCAGTCAGTTCTAGACTTCATTACTGTTACGTATCAGATGCTGTGGAGTGAATTGTGTCACCCATCATTTGTAGCTAGGACCCATCAGACCCCCTGTGACTTTCCTGGGTGTAATGTGGTAATGTGAGTTCACAAGGTCAAGTCACTGTTGGACTGGACTGGAGGCCTTGTAGAAAAGGAAGAGACAGTAGAGAGCTCTATCTCTGCATTATGTAAGGGTGCAGAGATGAGACACAAGGGCTTTCTGCCTTTAAAGGGGATGCTCTGATTCTTTGCTTCACTTCCCTTCTGCTGTAAATTTCTCCAAAATCCTGACTGGAGTGCCCCTGTTTCTAAGATTCCTTTGTGTGTTAAAGGTGACGGAACTAACTGGGCACCTATACCTCACCCTCCACACCCACAAATTCGCTGCTGAAAGAGTGCAATCATTCTGGATGTTGAAGTCTATAACAATTGTCCATAGCAGCCCTGCGGGTAGCCCAGCTACTCTGAGTATCTTCTGTTTTCTGCTTGCCTTAGATGCCTGAAATCCAAATATAGTAAAATAAACACTTTTTAGAAAGTAGAACATTGAAGAAATGAAGAAATAATTAATTAGATGGAAAAATAGGAGAAGTAGGAGAGAGGAGGAGCAAGCTAAACAGATCCTGCTGTTCTATTTTCTTCAGACATAGTGGCAGATGGGATAGCTTCAATTGGAGGCTTGTAGTACCTCTTCTAACTAACCTTACAAGTGACTTTGGCACAACTTCCAAGGCTCAAAGTGGAAGAACAATAGATAAACTCAGTAGGACATTTAGACTGTAGTAGCACAGCTCAAAATGTTTCCATGATAAATGTCCAAATCCAGCTGTCAGTGACCTGCTCTCTTCATGTCTTAGGTTGGTGTCTATTACCATTATTCTTATAATGAACATGGCCTTCCATATTCAAACACTGGGAAGGAAAGTGTGTAACTTACATATATAGAAACACAGTCCATTGAGGAAAGGCAAGCTAGGAACTCAGGCAGAGCAAATATCTAGAAGCAAGAACTGAAGCAGATGCTACAGAGCAGTGCTTCTTAACATGTGGGTCAAATGATACTTTCACAGTTGTCACCTAAGACTGTTGAAGAACACAGATATTTACATTAAGATTCTTAACAGCAGCAAAATTATAGATATGAAGTAAAAATTTTAAAAATTATGGTTGGGGAGTCACAAAAATATGAGCAACTGTATCAAAGAGTTATAGCATTAAGAATGTTTGCATCCCCTGAGGAGATAAGAACTCTACAGGAAGATCAACACAATCAACTAACCTGGACTCTTGTACCTCTCAGAGACTAAACCACCAACCAAAGAATATTCATGGGCTAGACTTAGGCCTCCCACACATATGTAACAGATGTGCAGCTTTGTCTTTATGTGAGTCTCAAACAACTGAAGCAAGGCTATCTCAAAAGCTGTTGCCTGTACCTAGGATATATTCTTCTAGCTGGGATGACTTGTCTGGCCTTAGTGGGAGAGGATGCACCTAGCTTCACAGAGATTTGATGTACTGGGGGGGGGAGATACCCAGGAGTCCCCCACCCTCTCAGAGGAGAAAGGGAAAGGCATGGTGAAAGGACTGCTGGAAGATGTAAGTGGAGCAGTGAGCAGGATGTATGGTGAATAAGTAAAATTAATAATAACAATAATAAGAATAATGAAACAGTTTAAGGAAATGAATAAAACAGTTCAAGACCATAAAATGGAAATAGAAGCAATGAAGAAAACACAAACTGAGGGATTTCTAGAAATGAAAATTGAAAACTGAAAGAGGAACTACACAGGCAAGCTTCACTAATGGGAATACAAGAAATGGAAGAGAGAATCCAGGCGCTGAAGACACAATAGAAGCAATAGATATATCTACAAAAGAAAATGTTAAATCAAAAAGTTCCTGATACAAAATATCAAGCCAATCCAGGATACTATTAAAATACCAATGCTAAGAAAAAAATGGAAATAAGGGAAAGGAAAGAAAACCAGCTCAAACATCCAGATAACATTTCCAGCAATCACATAGAAGAAAAAATTCTTAGCCTAAAATAGGAGATGTGTATAGAACACCGAATGGATTAGACCAGAAAATAAATTCTTCTTGCCACATAAAAAAACAAAGCACCAAACATACAGAACAAACAAAAATATTAAAAGCTATAAGGAAAAAAGAAAAGGTAACCTATAAAGATGCAACTATTAGAATTACACTTGACTTCTCAACAGAGACTAGAAAACCCAGAAGAGCTTAAGGAGATGTCCTGCAGACCCTAAGAGACCACAGATGATACTTCAGACTACTACACCCAGCAAAAGTTTCAGTTACCACAGATGAAGAAAACAAGATATTTCATGATAAAGTAAATTTAAACAGTACCTATCTACAAATTCAGTCCTACAGAAGGTGATAAAAGGAAAACTACTTCAGAAGGACTTAACTACACACATGTAAACACAGAAAATAATTTCACACCAGAAAAATCAAAAGAAAGGTAATACATACACAAAGCTACACACACACACACACACACACACACACACACGCAGAAACACACACACATCATCACCACCACCAACACCAACAACTAAATGACAGGAATTAACAATTGATTCTTTCAATATTGATATCAATATTTCTCAATATCAGTGTTACCAATTCCCCAATAAAATGACTCATACAAACAGAATGGATCTGAAAACAGAATCTGTTCTTTTACTACATCCAAGAAATATACCTCAACATCAAGGATAGACATTACTTCATGGTAAAGAGTTGAAAAAAAATTCCAAACAAATGGACGTAAAACACAAGCTGGTGTAAGCATTTTAATATATAACAAAATAGTCCTTGAACCAAAACCAATCAAAAGATATAGGGAAGAATACTACATACTCATCAAAGGAAAATCCAACAAGATGGCATTTCAGTTTTTTACATCTATATCCCAACATAACTGCAATGAAGTTAAAGTAACACTACTACAGTTTAAATCACATGGTAGTTATTACACACTGATAGTGGAAAATCTCAATACCCAACTTTCACTGGCAGATTATCCAAAAAAATCTATACTGAGTAATACTGGAAATAATAAATACTATAGACCAAATGGAGCTAACAGGTATTTACAAAACTTTTCACCCAAACACACACACACACACACACACACACACACACACACACACACAAAATAAGTTATTAGCAGTCCCTCACAAAGCTTTCTCCTATATTTCCCAGATACTCAGACACAACCCAAAATCTCAACGGATACAAGAACATGGAAATAACTCCCTGCATTCTATCAGACTACCATGGATTAAAGCTGGAAATCAACAACAGAAACAAAGAAAGCTTACAAATTCATGGAAACTGAACAAATCTCTACTACATGAAAAATGGATCAAGACAGAAATAATGAAATCAAAGATTTTCTGTAACTTAATCAAAATGAATACAAAATATACCCAAATATATAGCACACAATGTGAGCTGTGCTAAGAGGAAAGTTCACAACACTAAGTGCCTACATAAAGAAATTGGAGACATCTCATAATAGCAACCTAAAAACACACCTGAAAACTCTAGAACCAAAACAATCACACCACACAAGAGAGGTGGACAGCAGTAAATAATCAAACATAGGGCTAAAATCAAGAAATTAGAAACAAAGAGAACAACACAGAGAAACACTGAAACAAAGAATTTGTACTATGAGAAAATCAACAAGAGAGCAATCCTTTATCTAAACTATCTAAAAAGCAGAGAAAGAATATACAAATATACAAAGATATGAAAAGGGGGGGCACAACACAGTCACCTAGGAAATCCAGAGAATTAGGGTGTACTTTAAAAACCTGTACTCTACCAATTTAAAATATCTAAAAGAAATAGATAATATTATCAAGAGGTGCCACTTATCAAAGTTAGATAAGATCAATAAACAATTTAAATAGAAGTAGTCACCAAAAGTCTCACATCAAAAAACAAAAAAACAACCAAACATAACAAAACCCTAGGGCAAGATGGTTTTGCCAAAGAATCCTACAAACATCTTAGAGAAGATTTAATGCCAATACTCCTCAAACATAGAAATTCCACAACATAGAAAGAGAAGGGATATTGGCAAATTCATTTTATTAGGCCACAGTCACTCTGGTACCCAGACCACAGAAAGATTAAGCAAAGAAAATGAAATACTGTAGAGGAGTGGTTCTGATGTTTTGATTTAATCAGGAATCTGTGAGTACTGATGCTGAATGCACTTGTCCCCAGTTGGTTCTTGGTCAATCAATAAAGGTGCCAGCTGCCAATGACTGGGTGGAAAAAGACAATACTTCCAGGTTTTCATAGGCTAGGAGAGAGGAAGAGAAGAATCATAGCAGACTCAGAGCTACAAGGGAGCTCTTCCAATATGTAGGCAGAAAGAGAAAGTGGTCAATGAAAAGGCATCCTGGAAAGCATCTTCTGCAGCAAGACCAATGAATGGGCTTCACAGAAGGTAACTGGGCAACTAAGCTAAAGACCAATTTACAGATATTGCACAATTAGTAAAGGAAAGGGCACACTACCCATGGGAGGATTAGGAGAGCCCAGCCATTGAGCCAATAAAGCAAGTAAAAAATGAGCTAGTGTGTGTGTGTGTGTGTGTGTGTGTGTGTGTGTGTGTGTGTGTGTG
>JANHMN010000005.1:120828090-120877564 GCA_030674055.1 Rhabdomys pumilio | reverse complement strand
TGTGTGTGTGTGTGTGTGTGTGTGTGTGTGTGTGTGTGTGTGTGTGTCTTTCATCTGTGGATCTGAGATAGCTTCTGGGCAGGAATATGTGTGCAGACCAGCTGATGGCACAAAGTGGTGCAGCCAAAATGCAACATACGGCATGCTACATTGAAGGTAAGAATCCATTATTAATGAAGAAATTCTTGGATGAACTACACACACACACACACACACAATGATATAGTTTAATAGGTGCGAGAACAGATTGCTCAGCAGAGCGGAGCCAAATCAGGTGACTACAGAGCAAGAAACTAGGACAAAGAAATATAGCAGTGATTTACCCCAGGCTCCCTGCTAAAAGGGGACAATAAGAAGCAAACGATACAGCTTCCTGCCTCTAGCCACCAGATAAATAAAGGATAGAGATTTATGAATTGGATTTAATTGTTTTTAAGGTTAGATGGGAATATACAGATTTTGCATAAGCCATGTGGAGATTTCTTCCTGCTGTTCAAAACTGATACAAATTGCTTAAGATGAGAGCCAGAGAGCCAGATGTTAGACACAGCAAATATTGACCTCCACAGAAGAGAGAAGTCAGGAAGAGTGAATGAACAAATGCTTTAAAGATATGTAAAAGTCTTGACAGGATAATTTATCCAGATCTTTGAACATGGTAGATATGGGATTTCTGGGATTGTGGGCCTAATATGATAAAAAGTAGACCTGGTCAGGGAAGAAATAAAGAAAGAAATTAAAGACTTTTTAGAATTTAATGAAAATGAAGGCACAATATATCCAAACTTAGGGGACACAATGAAAGAAGTGCTAAGAGGAAAACTCATAGTCCTGAGTGCCTCCATAAATAATTTGGAGAGAGCATACACTAGCAGCTTAGCAGCACATCTGAAAGCTCTAGAACAAAAAAAAGCAAATACACCCAAGAGGAGTAGAAGGCAGGAAATAATCGAAGTCAGGGCTGAAACCAACCAAGAAGAAACAAAGACAACTATCAAAAGAATCAATAAAACTGGGAGCTGGTTGTTGAGAAAATCAACAAGATAGATAAACCCTTAGCCAAAACAACTAGAGGGCACAGAGACAGTATTCAAACTAACAAAAGCAGAAATGAAAAGGGAGACATAACAACAGAAACTGAGGAAATTCAAAAAAGTCAAATGCTATTATAAAAGTCTATATTCAAAAATCTGTAAAATGTAGATGAAATGAGTAATTTTCTAGACAGATACCAGGTACCAAAATTAAATCAGTATCAGATAAACAATATAAACAGTCCCGTAACCCATAAGAAAATAGGAAAAGTTATTAGAAGTCTTCCCAGCCAAAAGAAGCAAAGGCCAGATGGTTTTACTGCAGAATTCTATCAAACCTTTAAAGACCTAATACCAATACTTCTCAAACAATTTTATAAAATAGAAACAGAAAGAACACTACCCAATTCTTTCTATGAAGCCACAATTATGCTGATAACTAAACCGTAGAAAGATCCAATAAAAAAAGAGAACTTTAGACCAATTTTCCTCATGAATATCTATGCAAAACTAGTCAATAAAATTCTCACAAACCAAATACAAGAACACATCAAAATGATCATTCACCATAATCGAAAGGCTTCATCCCAGGGATGAAGGGGTAATTGAATATATGGAAATCCATCAATGTAACCCACTGTATAAACAAACTCAAAGAAAAAACCCACATGATCATCTTATTAGATGCTGAGATAGCATTTGACAAAATTCAATACCCCATCATGGTAAAAGTCTTTGAAAGATCAGGAGTTCAAGGTCCATACTTATACATAGTAAAAGCAATATACAGCAAACACACATCAAACTAAATGGAGAGCCTTCTTCCCCCATATCCAAGGACTGTCTGTGGGGCTGAGGGCTTGGGCAACACTACTACAAGGTCACATGCTCAACAATGTTCATTGAGGATTTATTTAATAACATCCAGAAACTGGAAAAAATGTAAATGTCTCTCAACAGAAGAATGGATTTAAAAAATAATATGGTGCACTTACACAATGGAGTATATTACTTAGCTGCTAAAAGTAATGACATCATGGAAACAAATGGACAGAATTATATAAAAAAAAAAATTACCCTGAATGAGGTAACCCAGACCCAGGAAGATTACTTATAAGGGGATATTAGCCATTACATAAATGATAACCAATCTATAATACACACCCAAAGAGGTTATGTAAAGAGAAGGAAATTAGAGGGGACACAGTGCAGGGGAAATAGAATAGAATAGATTTTATAGGCTGCCTAGGGCAAGTGGGGTGAGAGGATTAGATCAGGCTAGCCCATTTAGAGCTTGGTATGGAAACCTAATGCTCTATAAGCTCTGCCAGCCCACACTACTATGCACAGAAGACCCATCAACTACAAGTGATAGATACAAACATTTCACAATTAAAAACAAGTTTAAGCAACTTCTTTTTAATTGTGTCCACCAGTCTCTACAGACGACACTAGCAGAGAAACTTCAGTCAGAAGAAAAGGTTAACTATACTCTATAGGACAAAAAACAATAATAATCCCAGAATACTTGTTCCAGAGAGGAGGGGAAAAGCACACCATGACACAATAACATAAATTAATGCACAATGTCATTAGTAAATCAATACTAACCATATGAATTCTCCAATAAAGAGACATACACTAGCAAATTGGAATAGAAAACAGGATATATCTTTCTTCTGCATCCATCCAAGAAACTTACCTTACCATCAAGGAAAGACATTATGTTAATATAAAATGATACAAGAAAATGTATTTAAAGCAAATGGACATAAGGAAAAAGCAATTGTAATTACATTTAATATCTGACAAGGTAAGTTTAATCTAAAATTGATCAAAAGGTAGGGAATGGTACTACATATTCACTAAGGGAAAAATCTACCAAGATATCACAATTCTAAACATATAAGCACAAAATACAAGGATACTCAAGTTCATAAAAGAAACACTACATTCTGCACCTAACATAGTTGAATGGGCTGTCTTTTCACTCTTTCCAGTAGACTGGTCATCTAGATGAAAGTTTTAAAAGACACACTAATAAACATTTATAGATCATTTTAGCCAATCACTAAAGAATATATCTTCTAAGCAGCTGGTTGTACTTTCTCCAACATGGACAATATACAAAGCAAGTCTCAACAGATATAAGAAAATTGAATAACATCTTGTTTCCTATATGATCACTATGTATGCTGAAGAACTCACTAATAAATGAAAACTGAGTCACCAAAAATATTATTAAGAACTTACTGACAATGAAAACACAACATACCCAAACCTACAAAACACAATGAAGATGGGTTTAAGACAAGCTCATAACAGAAATTGCCTATGAAAAAGTTTGACGATCATGTATTAGCAATTTAAAAATACATCTGAAATCTCCAGAACAAAAAGAAGGAATCATGCAGCAAGAAATAAACTAAAGACTTAAATCAATTAAATAGAAAAGAAAAACAATAAATGAAGAGTTAGTTTAAAAAATGGATGAGGATGGAGGTGAGGTGGGGGTGTGTTGGGGAGTACCCTCCTAGAATCAAAGGGGAGGGTTATGGGGTGAAGTATTTGGGGGGGAGTGGGGACTAGGAAGGTGGAAACATTTGGAATATAAATAAATAAAATAATAAAAATATGGGAGAAAGCAGGATTGACAAACTTTTATTCAAGTTAACCAAAACAGAGTGAGTAGAACAAAATTAATAATGGAAAGGGAGATATTAGAACAGACATCAAGAAAATTGATAGAAATATAAGAGCATACTTTGAAAAGCTGTATTCCATCAAACTGAAATAACTAAAATAAATTGATAAAAGTTATATATATATATAGTTATATATATATATATAGTTATATATATAGTTATATATATATATGTATATATAAATATGACTTATAAAATTTAAATGAAAATGAAATAGACAATTTAAACAGAACCTAACCTTAATGAAATGGAAGCAGTCATTAAAAGTCTGCCAGCCAACCCCCACCATAAAAAGGTCAGAGTCTGATGAACTTAAAATAGAATTCTCTGAACCATCAAAGAAAAAAAGCTGTTAATAGTACACAATGTAGAAACTGACAGAAGGGACATTTCTTACTTCTCTTTACAAAGCAATAATTGCCCTGAAATCAGAACCACAAATAGACCTAACAAAAATGATATAATTTGATATCTGTTATGAACATAAATGTAAATAGTACATGCTGGTGAGAATGTTGAGCAAAAGGAACACTTATCCATTGCTGGTGTGAGAGCAAACTGTACAACTTTGGAAATCAATTTGGTGGTCTCTCCCAAATTTTGGAATGGGTCAACTTCAAGACCCATCTATACCAATCCTGGACATATATCCAAAAGATACTCCACTATCCCACAAAGGCAATTGCTCAACTATGTTTATAGCAGCTTTATTTGTAATAGCCAGAAAATGGAAACAATCTAGGTATCCCTCAGTTGAAGAATGGATAAGAAAATATACATCTATACAATTAAAAAACAAATACATCACGAATTTTGTAGACAAATCGATGGAACTTGAAAATGTCATCCTGAGTGAGGTAACCTGTGGGACAGTGGGCTGTGAAAAGCAGCTGGGTGCTTGGTGGAACACAAGCTTAGAACCCCGGAACCTTACTGGACGGCAGGAGTTCAGCTCTGCTCCCAGGCCCTGGTTCTTTTCATTTAGCTTCAGCCCTTCAACAACCACTCCCACAGAGAGGTCTATGGCCAACAGTCATAAGGAACAGGCCTCAGCCCCTAGAGAGATTTATATACTAACGAGGTACCTGAAGGCCAGAGGGTGGAGCCAGTTAAACATTCTTCCCCAGCCCCTCCCCCTCTCTCCCTCCCTATTTAACTCAGGTCTGCCCTGGGTTTTGGGGGGGTGCATCTGCCATGACATTAAAGCCTGTAAAAACTCATGGACCTTCTTGTGTCATTGGGGCCACACTGTGAAGAACCATGGAGCCACAGCAGCTGTGTCTAACTTCCCCCTGGAGGAACCCAGAGTGTTCCCAACCAACTACCCACAGCCAGGTGTGAGGAATTCTGCTTCTCCAGCCACAATTACCTACAGTAACCCAGTCCAAAAAGGACATTCATGTTATGTCCTCACTTATAAATGAATATTAACTATAAAATACAGGTACCTTATTACACTCTACAGGCCCGGAGAAGCTAAACAAGAAGGAAGGCACAAATGAGAATGCTTGAATCTCACTTAGAAGTGTGAATAAAATAGATAAGTAGCCTATGGAGGGAGGGAACTGTGGGAGTGAAGATGCATGAAAGAGCAGAGTTCAAGATCAGGTGTAGGGAAGGATAGGAGAAATGGGCAGATGTCCATGAGAATGAATGGAAATACACAACTGACAGAGGTGGGACTGGGGTAGGGAATCTCCAGAACAAGACAGAGACCTGGGAGAAGGGAGACAGCCAAGAATCAATGGGGGGTGTCCTTAGTTGTGACATTGTGAATATGAAACCTGAAGAGGCCACCTTCTACAGCCAGACAGGAACCCGAGTATAGAGATGGAAATCAACCCATCTGCAAACTATCGACCCAAGTCTACAGAAAAAAATGTATGGAGGAAGGATGGAGCAGAGACTGAGTGAATAGTCAACCAATAACCAGGACAACTTGTGATCCAGCTCATTAGAAAGCACCAATCTCTGACACTATTAATTATACTAGGTTATGCTTGTAGACCAGAATCTAGCATGGTTGTCCACTGAGAAAATACACACAACAGCTAACTCAGACAGATAAAGACAAACACAGCCAAATAGTGGATGGAGCTTGGGGACTCATGAATAACAGGAGGAAGGATTGCATGCCCTGAAGAGGATAAGAACTCCACAGGAAGACCAATAGAGTTAATTAACCTGAACCCTCGGGGCTCTCAGAGACTGTACTACCAACCAAAGAGATTACACAGGCTGGACCTAGGCCTCCCTGCACATATGTAGCTGATACGTGGCTTGGTCTTCATATTGGACCCCAGCAACTGGAGCAGGGTCTCACCCAAAATCTGTTGCGTGTCCATTGGAAATGTTCTTCTAGCTAGCCTGCCTTTTTTAGCCTCAGTGAGAGAGGATGTGCCTAGCCTTGCATAGACTCGATGTGCCATTGTAGGGGGATAACAAGGGGGAACACAACCCACTCAGAGGAGAAGGGAAGAGGGGATGGAGGAAGGATCATGTGTGGGGAAACCAGGAATGGGGAAGTGAGCAGGATTTAAAATATATCAATGAAAAACTCATATCAAAAACCGTTATAAAGAGCCGGGAGGTGGTGGCACACGCCTTTAATCCCAGCACTTGGGAGGCAGAGGCAGGCAGATTTCTGAGTTCGAGGCCAGCCTGGTCTACAGAGTGAGTTCCAGAACAGCCAGGGCTACACAGAGAAACCCTGTCACCAAAAAAAAAAACCTGTTATAAAGTAATCCCTTATGAACATAAATGCAAAATTTCTCAATACAATACTTTAAAATTAATTTCAAGAACATATCAAAAAGATTATACAAACCAGCTTTGGTCTGCACCTAGAGAAAATCATGTACCACAGTGTCCAGAGCTGATGCTGTGCCACAGCACTCCATACTCAAACACCAATGGGAGACAGCTAGTATCCCAGGAGTGCAGACACACCTGTGAGCAAAGGTAAAACCACCACTTCTGCTCAGAGGGACACACCCTTAGCCTTCAAGAAACAGAAACCAAGGAGAAGCCTGGGACATGATCTTTTCAGTTTCTATCTGTGCCCAAAGTTGATCTTCTGCCACAGCACCTGGAGTTGACACCCTGCAACAGCACTACGAGCACAAATATGTGCAGGAGAGAGCTGGCCTCCTAGGCTTACAGACACACCTGTGAGCACAGGTAAGGCCACCACTTCTGCTCAAATTCCTGGCCCAAGAGGGAACCTCCCAGAGCCATCAGGACACAGAAACCAAGAAACAGATGGGAACAGGATCCTATAGGGTTTCCATCTGCACCCCAGAGCTGATCCTGTGCCACAGCTCTCCATATCCAAATTCCTCCTGAAGAGAACTGGTCTCCCAAGAGTACTGACACACATGCTTGCAGGAGAGACAAGCCACAGTCAGAGACACCAAGACCAGCTAACACCAGAGTTAACCAGATAGTGAGAGGTAAGGGCAAGAATATAAGCAACAGAAACCAAAGCTACTTGGCATCATCAGAACCCAGTTCTTCCATCACAGCTATCCCTGGATATCCAAACACACCAGAAAAGCAATATTCTGATCTAAAGTCACATCTAATGATGATGATAGAGGACTTCAAGAAGGACATAAATAACTCCATTAAAAAAAAATACAACAGAACACAGGTAAACAGCTAGAAGCCCGGAAAGAGAAAAGACAAAAATCCTTTAAAGAATTACAGGAAAATACAACCAAACTGGTGAAGGAGTTGAACAAAACCATCCAGGATCTAAAAATGGAAATAGAAAGAATCAAGAAATCACAAATGGAGACAACCCTGGAAATAGAAAACCTAGGAAACAGATGAGGAGTCATAGACACAAGCATCACCAACAAAATACAAGAGATAGAAGAGAGAGTCTCAGGTGCAGAAGATACCATAGAAACATTGAAAAAAACAGTCAAAGAAAATGCAAAGTGAAAAAAGCTCCAAACCCCAAACATCCAGGAAATCCAGGACATAATGAGTAGACCAAACCTAAGGATAATAGGTATAGAAGGGAGGGAAGATTTCCAACTTAAAGTCCCAGTAAATACCTTCAACAAAATTATATATATATAAAAAAAAGCTTCCCTAACATAAAGAAAGAGATGTCCATAAACATACAAGAGGACTACAGAACTTTAAATAGATTGGACCAGAAAAGAAATTCCTACTGACACATAACAGTCAAAACACCAAATGCACAAAACAAAGACAGAATATTAAAAGCAGTAAGGGAAAATGGTCAAGTAACATATAAAGGCAGACCTATCAGAATTACCAGAATTTTCAATGAAGACTTGTGGGAAACGATGATGGCCTGTGTGTGGATACACGAGTCTCTGTTGTGTTGTGAGTCCCATGTGTCTTCTGCCCTGGGCAGCTCAGAGAGGTGCCGTCCACAGGAAAAAGCAGAAGCGAAGCGCGCATGGGAAGTTTGACTAAGTTGTTTCTGCCCACAGCACTAGGCAGGCGCTTTGCCTTGAGAAGCCACTGTGGTGCCCTCGGGCATGGCAAGTCTCTCACTCAGTCTGAGGTTCCATGGGGTGGGCAGGGCTCTCGAGTGGGGATCCCTGGGCCAGGAGGCAGCTGGGGACTGACTTGTCTCAAGCTCTTGGGCGCCCAGATGTTGCTAGAAACTGTAAAAGAGTTGAGACTGAGGACATGTGAGGGTATGACCAGCATGCACACCGAGAGAAATGAGATGGGAAGAGAGAGCTCTGCTGGCACTCCGTGGGAAAGGATTCTTTGGTTACTCACTTGGCTGAAAGGCTGTTGCTTTTTTGAAGATGGCCACTACAAGAGAATATGATGGCAGGCCCCAATGACATAAGGAAGTTCAGGGTTCTAAGAGCTTTATTGACATGATGGATGATAGATGGTCTGGATGTACCCCCCACTTAGGTCAGGGCAGGCCTGACTTAAATAGGGAGGAAGGAAGAAGGAGGGACTGGGTAAATAATAGGTAATTGGCTATGCCTTCTGGCCTTTAGATAACTTACTAATATGGAAATCTCTTGAGGCTAAAGCGTGTAGTCCTGCCTTCTACCGGTGTTAGGCAACACCTCTTTGGGAGGAGCTGCATTGCCCTTTGTGATTGGAAGTCACAAGTTAATGGAGTTTTTTGGGGGAAAGGCCTCGTGTCAGGAGCCTGGAGTCTGGGGTGTGGCCAAACATCTGCCTTTGGCTCATCAGGGTCTGAGGTTCGAGACCTGTGCCACACCAGAAACCAAGCCATCCCTACACAGCCCAACAGAGACTATGAAAATAGACGATCCTGAGCAAATGTCACACAGACCCTAGAAGAACACATGTACCAGCCCAGGCTCCTATACCCAGCAAAACTCTCAATTACCATTGTTGGAGAACCCAAGATAAAAAACAAATTTACACAATATCTTTCTACAAATCCAGCCTTACTAAGGATAATAAATGGAAAACTCCAACACAAGGAGGGAAAATACACCCTAGAAAAGGCAAAAAAGTATTCTTCTTTCAACAAACCAAAAGAAGATTGCAACACTAACAAAAATAACATCAAAAATAACAGGAAGCAATAATCACTAATCCTTAATATCTCTTAGCATCAATGGACTCAATTATCCAATAAAAAGATACAGACTAACATACTGCATATGTAAACAAGACCTCGCATTTTGCTGCATACTGGAAATGCATGCCAATGTCAAAGACAGACACTACCTCAGAGTAAAGTGCTGGAAAACAATTTTCCAAGCAAATGATCCCAAGAAACAAGCTAGAGTAGCCATTCTAATATGGAAAAATATCAACTTCCAACCAAAAGTTATCAAAAAGGATAAGGAAGGACACTTCATACTAATCAAAGTAAAACTCTACCAAGAACTCTAAATTCTGAACATCTATGCTCCAAATGCAAGGGCACCCACATTCATAAAAGAAACTTTACTACAGCTCAAAGCACACATTGAACCTCACATAATAATAGTAGAATTCAACACCCCATTCTCATCAATGTACAGACCATGGAAACACAAACTAAAACAGAGACACAATGAAACTAACAGAAGTTTTGAACCAAATGGATTTAACAGATATTTATAGAACATTTTATCATAAAACAAAAGAATATACTTTCTTCTCACCACCTCATAGTACCTTTTCCAAAATTGATTACATAATCAGTCACAAAACAGGCCTCAACAGATACAAGAAGACTGAAAAATCCCCTGCATCCTATCAGCTCACCACAGACTAAGGCTGGTCTTCAATAGCAATGAAACAGAAGAAAGAAAAAAGCCCACACACACATGAAAACTGAACAACCCCCTATTCAATGATAACTTGGTCCAGAAAGAAATAAAGAGCCGGGCGGTGGTGGCACACGCCTTTGATCCCATCACTTGGGAGGCAGAGGCAGGCCGATATCTAAGTTCGAGGCCAGTCTGGTCTACAGGTCTTCCAGGACAGCCAGAGCTACACAGAGAAACCCTGTCTCAAAAAACCAAAAAATAAAAAAAATAAAAATAAGGACTTTTTAAAATTTAATGAAAATAAAGTCATAGCATACCCAAACCAATGGGACACAATGAAAGCAGTGCTAGGAGGCAAGCTTATAGTTCTGAGTGTCTCCAAAAAGAAGAGAAAGCAACTAGAGGCTTGAAAGCACATCTGAAAGCTCTAGAACAAATGAAGCAAATGCACCTAAGAGGAGTAGCTGGCAGAATATAATCAAACTCAGGCCTGAAATCAACAAAGTAGAAACAAAAAAGAACTATATAAAGAATCAACAAAACTAGGAGCTGGTTCTTTGAGAAAATCAACAAGATAGATAAACCCTTAGCCATACTAACCAGAGGGCACAGAGACAGTATACAAACTAACAAAATCAGAAATGAAACAGGAGAAATAACAACAGAAACTGAGGAAATTCAAAAAAATCATCAGATCCTACTACAAAAGCCTATATTCAACAAAACTTAAAAATCTGGATGAAATGGACAATTTTTAAGACAGATAGTAAATCCCAAAGTTAAATCAGGATCAGGTAAACAATCTAAACAGTCCCTTAACCCCTAAAGGAATAGAAGCAGTCATTAAAAGTCTCTCAATCAAAAAAAAATGTCTAGGACCACATGCAGAATTCTATCATACCTTCAAAGAAGACCTAATACCAATACTCTTCAAACTATTTCACAAAATAGAAACAGAAGAAATACTACCCAATTCTTTCTATGAAGCCACAGTTACACTGATACTAAAACCACACGAAGACCCAACAAAGAACAAGAACTTCAAATCAAGTACCCTTATGAATGTTGATGCAAAAACACTCAATAAAATTCTCACAAACCAAATTCAAGAACACATCAAAATGATCATTCACCAAGATCAATTAGGCTTCATCCCAGGGGTGCAGGGATGATTCAAGATACAGAAATCCATTAGTGTAATCCATTACATAAACAACTCAAAGTAAAAAAAACCACGTGATCATTTCATTAGATGCTGAAAAAAACATTTGACAAAATTCAACATCCCTTCTCGTTAAAAGTCTTGGAAAGATCCGAAATTCAAGGTCCATAATTAAAAATAGTAAAGGCAATATACAGCAATCAAGTAGCCAACATCAAACTAAATGGAGAGAAACTTGAAGCAATCCCACTAAGATCAGAGACAAAACAAGGCTGCCTATCTCCCTATGTATTCAATATAGTACTTGAAGTTCTAGCTAGAGAAATTAGACAACAAAAGGAGATCAAAGAGATACAAATTGAAAAGGACGAAGTCTATCACTATTTGCAGATGATGTAATAAGATACATAAGTGACCCCCAAATTTCCACCAGAGAACTGCTACACCTGATTAAAAAAAAACTTCAGCAAAGTGGCTGGATATAAAATTAACTCAAACAAATCAGTAGCCTTCCTATACTCAAAGGATAAACAGGCTGAGAATAAAATTAGGGCAACATCACTCTTCACAATATTCACAAACAATATAAAATATCTTGGTGTGACTCTAATCAAACAAGTGAAAGATCTGTACATCAAGATCTTCAAGTCTCTGAAGAAAGAAATGGAAGACCTCAGAATTTGGAAATGTCTCCCATGCTCATGACAGGATTAATAGAGTAAAAATGGCCATCATGTGAAAAGCAATCTATAGATTCAATGCAATCTCCATCAAAATTCCAACTCAATTCTTCATAGAGTTAGAAAGAGCAATTCTCAAATTCATTTGGAATAACAATTAACATATGAAGCTCAAGAAGAAGGAAGATCAAAATGTGGATGCTTCAGTCCTTCTTAAAAGGGGGAAAATACTCATGGGAGGTAGAGGGTGGAAGAACCTCGAGAGGAAGAGAGGAGAGGGAGGGGAAAGAGGGGGCAGGATCAGGTATGCGAAGAGACAGGAATGATATTACAGAGTGTCAGGAGTTTGAACAGTGGTGTGTAGCAATGGGGGATGGGGAGCTGGGGGTAGCCACCAGCAAGTTGCAGATGCCAGGAAATCAAGAGGCTCTCAGGACCCAACACGGATGAGATTAGCAAATGTCCAATAAAGGGGAGGAAGTACCTGTATAGACTATATCCAGATGTTAGGCAAGGACCCTGGTTGGGGAAGGGGGCCACCCACTCATCTCCAAACTTTTAACACAAAATGGCTACTGTCTAAAGGAAATACAGGGACAAAGTGTGGAGCAAAGACTGAAGAAAAGGCCATCCAGAGACTGCCCAAACTGGGGATCCATCCTATATTAAGACACCAAGCCCAGATGCCAAGAAGTGCTTGCTGACAGGAGCCTGTTATAGCTGTCTCCTAAGAGGCTCTGTCAGAGCCTGACTAATACAGAGGTGGATCCTTAGAGCCAAGCATTGGACTGAGCACAGGAACCCTAGTGAAGGAGTTAGAGGAAGGACTGAAGGAGCTGAAGGGTTTTGCAAGCCAAAGCCTTGAACAACAATATCAACCAACCAGATCCCAAGAGCTTCCAGGGACTAAACCACCAACCAAAGTGTACATATGGAGGGCCCCATGGCTCCAGCCCCATATGTAGCAGAGTCTGGCATATCTGGCATCAATGGGAGGAGAAGCCCTTGGTTTTGTGAAGGCTCAATGCCCCAATGTAGAAGAATGCCAGGGCAGGCAGTAAGGTGGGAGTGGGTGGGTGGGTTGGTGGGGGAGCACCCTCATAGAAGCAGAAGGAGGAGGGATGGGATGGGGGATACTGGAGGGGAAACCAGGAAAGTGGATAACATTTGAAATGAAAATATATAAAATATCCAATAAAAATAAAAAGGAAGATAAAAATTTAAAAAGAAGGGGATCAAGTTGACACCAATTGAAAAAGAATAAGGCAACATGCTAGGCAGTGGTGGCACACACCTTTAATCCCAGCACTTGGGAGGCAGAGGCAGGTGGATTTCTGAGTTTGAGGCCAGCCTGGTCTACAGAATGAGTTCCAAGACAGCCAGGGCTACACAGAGAAACCCTGTCTCGAAAAACCAAAAAAAAAAAAAAAAAAAAAAAAGAATAAGGCAACATATTACTATTCATAGATGATATGATAGTATACATAAGTGACCCCAAAAATTCTACCAGAGAACTCTTACAGCTGATAAACATCTTCAATGAAGGAGCTGAATACAAAACTACCTCAAAAAAAAATCAGTAGGCCTCCTTTATATAAATGACAAATGGGATGAGGAAGAAATCAACAAAATGTCACCCTTCACAATAGCCACAAATAACATACAATATCTTGGTGTAACTCTAACCAAGCAAGTGAAAGACCTGTATCACAAGTCCCTGAAGAAAAAAATTTAGAAGATACCAGAAGATGAAAAGATTTTCCATGCTCATGGACCAGTAGGTATAACATAGTAAAAATGCCCGTCTTACCCAAATGAATCTACAGACTCAATGCAATTCCCATCAAAATTCCAGCACAATGCTTTATAGAGCTTGTAAAACAATTCTCAATTTCATATGGAAAACCAAAATTCCAGAATAACTAAAACAATCCTATACAATAAAATAATTTCTGGAGAAATCACCATTCCCAATATCAAACTCTACTACAAAGCAACAGTAATTTTAAAAAACCACATGGTATTAGCATAAAAACAGTCAGGTTAATCAATGGAATAGAAGTGAAAGCCCAGAAATAGACTGACACACCTATGGACATGTGATTTTTTACAAAAAAAAATCAAAACCATACAGTGGAAAAATAAAGCTTCTTCAACAAATAGTGCTGTTCTAACTGGATGTCTGCATGGAGAAGTATGCAAACAGATTCATATTTATCATCCTTCACAAAACTCAGGTCCAAGTGAATCCAAGACCTCAAAATCAAACACTGAATCTAATAGGAGAGAAAGTGGATAACCGCCCTGAACACATTGTAACAGGAGACAAACTTCTGAACAAAATACCAACAGCTCAGACACTAAGATTAACATTAAGATTATTAAATGGAACCTCATGAAACTAAAAAGGTTTTGCAAGGCTAAAGATACCATCAATAGGACAAAACAGCAGCCTATAGAATGGGGAAAAAAATCTTCACTAACTCTACATCTGATAGAGAACAAATATAGGAATACATAAAGAACTCAAGAATTTAGATACCAATAAACCAAATAACCCAGACCTAAAAAGAACTTTCAACAGAGGAATCTAAAATGGCTGAGAAACACTTAAATGTTCAATGTCTTTGGCATCAGGAAATACAAATCAAAATGATTCTGTGAGTCCATCTTACGTCTTTCAGAATGACTATTATCAAATACTCAAGTGATACCACATGCAGGTGAGGATTTGGAGCAAGTAGAACACTCCTTCATTACTGCTGGATGTGCCAACTTGTATTACCATCGTGGAAATCAATCTGGTGTTTTCTCAGAAAATTGGGAATAGTTCTACCCCAAGACCTCACTATAACACTCCTGGGAATATACTCCAAAGATGCCCCACTATACTACAAGGTCATTTGATCAACTATGTTCATAGCAACTTTATTTGTCATAGCCAGAAACTGGAAACAATCTAGATGTCCCTCAACTAAAGAATGGATAAAGAAATGTGATACATCTGTATAGTAATATACTATTGAGCTCTCAAAAACAAAGTCATCATGAAATATTCAGGCAAATAGATGGAACTAGAAAAGATCATCCAGAGTGAGGTAATACAGCTAGAAAGACAAGCATGGTATGTACTCACATTTATAAGTGGACATTGACCATAAAGTACAGAATAACCATGATACAATACAGGCCCAAAGAAACTAAGTAATGAGCAGAGTCCAAAGGTGGATGTTTGAATCTCAGTCAGAAGGGGAGTTAAAATAGATAGCAGAAGTTGATAGAGGAGGGGAATTGGGTGAGAGGGGTTGGGAGGAGAACAGGGATAAGGATCGGGTATTCAGAGAGCAAGGTGAGGGTAAGAGGGCTGGGGATGAGAAGGTAGATAACTTAGGGGAGTCTAGGGACAAGCTGGAGGCCTGTGATGGGGAGGTTCCTGTGAGGATATGAGGAAGACCCTAGCTGAGACTCCTAGCATTGGGGGATATGGAGCCTGAAGTGGCTACCTTCTGTAGCCAGGCAGGAGTTCCAACAAAAAACCAAGGAGACACCAACCCACTCAGAAAATCTGTGACCCCAAATTTGTCCTGCCTACAAGATGTGCATGGATAAAGGTGGAGCAGAGATTGAGGGCATGGCCATCCACTAATTGGACCACTTTGAGACACATGCCATAACAAAAGCCAATTTCTGACACTATTAATGATATTCTGCTATGCCTAAAGATAATTATCTTCTGAGAGGCTTTATCCAGCAGGTTATGGAAACAGATGCAGAGACCAACAGCTAAACAACAGGCAGAGCTCAGGGAGTCTTGCAGAAGAGTTGCAGGAAGGATTTAGGAAGCCAAAGGGGTCAAGGACACCACAAGAAGACCTACAGAATCAGCTAACCTGGGCCCATGGGTACTCACAGATATTAAACCACCAACCAAAGGGACCTAGGCCTTTTTGTAACTGGTATGCAGCTTGGTCTTCACATGAGTCCCCTAACAACTGAAGCAGGATCTGTCTCTGGTTCTGATGCCTTCCTTTGGATCTCTTTCTCCTAGCTGGGCTACCTTGTCTGGCTTCAGTGGGAGAGGATGTGCTTAGTCCTGCTGCTATATAATGAGCTAGGATAGGTTGGAGGAGAAGAAGGGAAGGAGAAATGGGGGAGGGGTGTGAGAGTGGAACTGGGAGGAGTGGTTGTAGGGGGTCTTTGATCAGGATGTAAAGTGAATAAATACATAGTATTTTAAGGGAAAAAAGAAATGAACTTTAAAAATAAAGAAAAATCAAACAGATGATGAAGAGAGGCTTATTGTAAAGGCAGGAAGAGGACATGGACCCTCTTCCTGCCAGAATAGTGGAAAGTGTCACTCTGAGAAGGGCAACAGTGGTAGCCCAAATTTGTGGAAGGAAATCTTAAAGGACATAGTAAGATCATTATTTTCACATATGAATTTGGTATTGGAGACTTTCTTGCCACAGTTATTTAGAAACCAACCAAGGAGCACACAATCGCATTATTTACTACTATTTATCAGAAGATTATTGGAAATTGCCATCCAATTCTAGTTCTTAGAAAAACATATATATACAGGAGTATGTAAAGACATTAGTATTTCCTTTATAAATTATTGAAAGCTTGTAAAGTTATTGCAGGGAGATGTCAAGCTAAACTACTTGGAAGAAAGGTGAAGGATTTGAGATTTGGACCTTCAGCGAATAGATCATATCTTTAGATTCAGTACTGTACATGAAAGTATAGAAAGATGGAATGTAGACAAAGGTGAAAATGTAGGTAAGCTTAGGCACATCTTTTTCAATAGCTCAGTGGACCATTGTAGAGCCAGTGCCAGAAAGAAGAAATATGATAATTTAGGTAGAAACATTCAGGGACCACACCCTCATTATGAAGTACTTTCTGTCTCTGAAGTCTGTGCAAATGCACCCCATTCTTACCTCATTTGCTCCACCCATTTTTCTGAGACATTCAAGGGCACTGACTATTCTGGTTTGCTGATTCTTGAGAGGCAGCTGAATCAAGACACTTGGTCTCTTTCTGAAGAAACATCCCCACTTCTTTGTGTTTGAGGTAGGTTCTTTCTGAGAAACACCCTGTGAAGTGAACAGGTGAACATCTATAATCCTATGTAGAGGACTTGTGTCATTTTTGTTACTTTAGCAACCCTAAATCCTTACAAATGAGCTCTGAGGGAAACTCTGACTGTGTGGTTCCCCCATGGATCCCAGAAACAACTATCTTATGTACCAGACTCCTATAACACCATTTCTGAGGGGAACAGTGTTCTTAGATCCACAGAATTCAATATCAACCAAATTTTTGGAGTGTTCCTCAATCAGAGGAACCACCAAATAGCCTGTCTGAGGGACTCTTTCATTACCTCCTCTGGGATAAAGCTCTAGTCTTCATAGTCTCAGAGACTGCTAAATGTGTACTCTCAATTTTTTTTCTAATGACTTCAGTTTGGGGGACCACCAGATTGGTCTATCTTGAAACACATCATATTCCTTCAGCATGAATGATATCTGGTCCTGTAGAATCAGAGTTCATATCTCTCTTCACCACGTTACTTTCAAAATTAGCACAGTAATGCAAACCACTCAAATAAGCATACCTTCCTCTTTCCTCTCTTCTGTAGAGTTGAGTCATATATTTGTTTACTTGTCAGTTAATAACCATCAGCCTCCCATTAGACTCATGGTAATCAGATCTACTTTACAAGAAAATATGACTGTAGGGACACATGCAAATATGTGCATCTGCACACATGAAATATATATATATATATATATATATATATATATATATATATATATATAGAGAGAGAGAGAGAGAGAGAGAGAGAGAGGGGATTTTTTTTAATTTTTTATTGGATATTTTATTTACATTTCAGATGCCAACCCCTTTCCCCATTTCCCCTCCATAGAAAACCCCTATCCTGTGCCCCCTTTTCCATTTGGCTTTTATACGATTTTTTTAAATGTTAATCAAAGGCTTTATAAGTATGATAATGCTCAATCAGAAGTGTAACCCAATACCCAACCTAGATATATCAACTATCTTTGACTGGTGGAGACACGTGAACTTCTGCCTCCATGCCCCCTCACTCTTTCTCTTTCTTTCTCTCTCTCATTACCTAGCTTCTCATCTACTTCATCTTCTCCTCTCCTTACTCCATCTTTTCCTCTCGGTGCTCCTTCCCCCTTAGCTCCACCTACATATCACCCTTCCTGTTAAAATAAAACTTTTCTCTCAAAATACAATTAGAGCACAATTATTCCTATTTGTACCAGTGAGGTACAAGATAGTCTTAATACCCAGTCCATCCTTTTGTTGACTAGACAGAACCTCTGTCGTCTCTCTTGACTAAAACACTTAGTTTTGAACCTGGCTTTTTTCTTGGCTTTAGAATGAATGTCAGCTGAAAACCATCCACTCAGATCTTTTCTCTCAAAGTAAATAGCCAGGATTGGCTATGAGACTATAGGTCTTCAACCCCATCAGAAATCCAGAATGACTGAGTTAACTGAAGTTATGGGAAGCACTAAGCATAGTTTCTAAAAATAACCATACTCTGAGACCAGGGTTTTCCAGTTCACTTAGCATCATAAACATACTTTGTCTTAACAGAAAAATAAATCAAGATTACACATTTAATGAGGAATGTACATGAATTGAAGATTCAGTATGTACCCAGAAATATGCACATTTTCTTGTGTTGCACAGAACTTTTATTTTCTACATAATACATAAAAATTTTTCTGATAAAGAACAAAATTGGGAGTTAATTTTAAGCTTATGCATGAGGTTTACTCCCATTCATCTTACGGAGTAATCAGAAGAGTCTTACATACAATCTAGGACTCATCTTTTTCTCTGGCACTTATATTTTTTCTCAAAGTGAAACAAAACTAAACCAATTAAATGAACAGAAAAACCCTGTGGTTTCATCTCTATGTACCTTGTTCTTTTAAAGGTTATCAGACACGTGGCCTAAAAGACAAGCTTGGCAGTTACTAATATTTCACTCTAACCTTGCAGTTTGGATGATGACAAAACTTAGGATAGTTAGACAAAGGGGAAAGACTACATAGAAAGGTATTTGAAGGGTTATTGTTTTCTGTTCATCTGTACTTAAGCCTAAAATGGCTCAAAAAAATCCTGGAAAATGAAAACATCATATTTTATTTTTTGTAGGTGGAATGAAAAAAAAAACAACCTCTCAAAGTTGTCCTCTTAAATCCACATGTACTATATCACACAGCCCCCAAAACATACCCTCCCACTATGCACATTGATTGATAAGTAATCAATCAATAATTGTAGTTGTATTTGGTATTTATTATTCTACCTTCCTCTACGGAACTTCTTATCACTCACCTCCAGTGACAACTCTTTCTTTTTATCTTCTATGAAATCAGTTTTCACATTCCACAAATAGGTGAGAATATGTTGTGTCTGTACTGGCCAAATTCAACAGTCCTCTCTTTTCTATTCAGTTTAAGATATACTTCAGGGGAACTAGTCAGGACAGTAACGCCCATTCTCAGGTACTAAGAGTCACTTCATACATGCTGATGGAATCCTTCCTATTCCTAACAACTACTTTTCCCAGAGATCTCTCGTATATATTATCCCAGAGATTAAGAGGAACACAATCCTTCCAAGTTGTGAGTGCGATTATCCCTCCACACTATCTTCTACAGGGAATTTGTTTTTGTGCTTGGAGAGAGTCAGTTCATGATCTTCAACACGATACTTTCACCAGATTCATGAAGACAGACAGTTCCTGTACAAAGAGCCCTGGGGATATTTTTAAACAAGAGAAGATGTTCAAGGTAAGGAGTCGTGGTGGGGATTGGGCAGGGGCAGCTTAACAACCATGGGCCAATATATGAAGTGGGAACAGAGTCACAAGGTACAAGAAACAGTGTCTCCATAAGACATGCAAAAATTTCAAGATCTCTCTCTCTCTCTCTCTCTCTCTTTCTCTCTCTCTCTCTCTCTCTCTCTCTCTTTCTCTCTCTCTCTCTCACACACGCACACGCACACACACACACACTTTCAGCATATCCTTCTACTGCAGCCCTGTTGATATGAATATTATGAATATTGTGATCTGTAACCTTGGTTATTTAGTGACTGACATTTACAAATGCAGGAGAACAAGTAGCCAATATTGACCACCTCTGGTCTTCTTGGGAAGAAGCTGTTGCTATGTCTTGTTTCTCATGTGGCCTTCATTTTGTTCAGGACAGACTATCTTGACATTCTATGTGATCAAGTTTCTGTTACAAAGAAGGAATTCTGAGCTAAATCTTACACATGTCCAGCAAAGTAGCCGTCAAAGCTTCTATTTATTTTCTTTTCTAGTCCTTCAAGGATATTTCCAGATACTTCTCTGAGGAAGAATGGGCAAAGCTGACCAAATGGCAGAAAAGTGCCTATGTATTTATGAAAAGAAACTACATCAGGATGACAGGCCTAGGTAAAATGAAGTATTTGCTTGCTTGTTTGTTCGTTTGTTTGTTTGTACAAGCCCATGTGTTCCCCAGTCCCTTGTGTTCCTCTCACATGTGTTCTTCATGAAAGAAAGGTAAAGGCACTCGCTGAGTAACATACTCTGTTCCAGTACTTGCAGAGGTGATAGCAGAGACCAGCAACCACAGGGCTCAGGACTTGCAGCCTACATTTTCCTCCCCTGCAGTTCTTTGGCCTGCTGGGCTTTACTGTCTGTGCTGAATCCCAGCACCTTCCCTGCCTTTCTCCATTTTCTGCTCTTTTAAATTAAAACAGCACTTTCATTTCTTCTAGGGGTCACAGTCAACCAACCAGTTTTCATGCGTGGGAAGGATCAGATCACAGAATCCCTAATGAAGGAATCTGATGAAGGTCTTAACCGTCAACATGAAGGTGAGTGGGCAGGGAGAGGCTGTAGAGAATTACCTTTTCATTTTAATGCTTGGAAATGTCACAGACACTGCCTCCCTTCCCCAGGTCAGGGCTGAGTGGTAAAGAGTTTATTCAGAAAATCACATAGATGATATTGATGTATCAAATTCTAAGATATTAAAAAATATTGTGTATTATTATGGTTAGTTACATATGGATAGCAAATATGTGACATCTTCAATTGGAATAACCTTGTCTTGTATCCTATCCTAAACAAAGACAGACACACTACACAGAGAGAGAAAGAGAAAGGGGGAGAGATGGGGAGGGGATTAGGTGAGGAAAGGAAAGGAGAGGAGAGGAAAAGGGAGGGGAAAGGAGGGGAGGGGAGGGGAGGGGAGGGGAGGGGAGGGGAGGGGAGGGGAGAGGAGATCTAGCTCATCTGCATGTCAGGAAATAGTCCCTACACAGGATAAAAACATGAATGGTTCAAGAGCCCATATCGTTGAACATATGAAGAATATGAATAATAATGAGATAGAAGAAGACAAGATATATTCATTTGCTCTTCTATTCTAACATAAAACTTCCAAAGAGAGTCAGAATGTACTGTGTCCTCAGAAAAGTAACCCAGATGTACAATTTTATACAGCACTATAAGTTACCTCAAGGTCCAGGTGTGGTATTTATGCACAGCTTCTGATATTAAAGAATTATTTCACTGTGTAGAAACCAGTAGCACTGGGCTGAAACACCCACCCTTTCTCACACATTTTTAGGAGTCAGAGACATTTTATTTTGACAGTTGCTTCATACAGGCAGTGTTTACAGAATCTGACCACCAATGGTTTTATTTTTATTTTTCATTGTCCTTTTCAACTTCAAGTAAGAAACCTCTTCCAAGCCTGACAACCAGTCATGTTATATAGCAGCATGATCAGTACTTTAAGCCACCTAGTTTTTTACTCAGTGCCTTTCTCACACATTTAACACCTGAAGATTTACTCATTTCAAGTAAAACGGTCTTCATTATTCTACATCTATAATTACAAATGATACAGATGTTTATGTAATGCTGTAGGGAATATAAAAACAACACACTAGAATAGGACAAAGTTGTGATGAGGCATAGCACACATTTTATAAAGTAACAGCAGTAGGAGCTTTCTGAGCTGAAATTTTAATTGGCAAGGTATTAGGCAAGAGAATGAGAAGCCCTGCTTTACTTCTCCTCCATGAGATGGCTGTAACCATCCATTCCAGCATTTACAGTAGTCTCATGGGCCTGATCTTCAGAAATGTTGGCTAACAAGCAACACCTCCTAACTTGTCATCCTCCTATAGGTGAACATTCTAAGTGGACATTTGTCATGGAACGTACAAAAGGCCCGAAGGTGAGTATCTCCTATTTCTCTAGGATTTAACCACGTTGGTCCCTCAGTTTATATTCACATTGGTGAGTATGGAAGATGTGAAACAATCAATTCCCACACCTATCCTCTGTTCATCGCCTTGTTTTCTTCTCTTTTCTCTGTAGTTATTTTCTATTCTTTCTCCTTACTACTTTCTTCCTCCTTTGTTGTTTCTTTCTTCCGTCATTTCTACTTTGTGACGCAGAGAATGAGTCACAGAGCTTGAAACCTGACAGGTAACCATTTGACCATCAGGAAAACTTCTACAAACTTGCTGCTCTCTTCTTCACAAAGCTTGATGTAGCACCTATAGTATGATAATGATTATGATAAATAAACATCTTCAGTTGTCACATTACTTGCAGTCATTCCCCAGTTGTAGAGTACTTGCCTAGTTGTGATCAATGTCCAGTACCATAGACAGTGGTCTGAATCACACTGTTTTCTAATATTATTTTAATGAACTAATACCAGTTAACCTCTTGGAACCCTAAAAAGCTATTACAATTTATTTCCTTAAACAATAATAAGTATGTACTTATGATTTATTGCTAGTAATAAGGATAAGGCTTTTGTGACTAAACATGCTAAAGTATTGACCTGAGCAGCAGTTCCACTGAGTTTATAATCTATAACCCATCCCAGACTATTGAAATGAATTCATGTCTTCATTGGTGTCTAAGATTCATAGAAGACCTCCTTTTGGTATTCTCCCACAAATGAGCCTCATACGTCCCTTCTAACACCTATTTTTCCAAAAAGGAAGCAAGAGCCGGTCTCTATAAATGGGTCTCTGAAATGACTGGAGATGATAGGCAGTTCATTGTAAACACCACCCACTGTGATATCCTTCAAGACAGTCTCTACACATTTGAACTCTCTGATTCACAGTCCCGGCAAAGTAAAACCCTCAGAGGCACCTGTTTGTGATGTGACAGCTCCAACTGCTGCAGAAATTAATCTTTTCTAGAGATGCTTTAATGGATCTGTGAGTTGGTGGCCATCAAGGAATCTGTTAAGAATGAAAATTTTAAAAGTGTCATAAAAGAAAGCATTCGATTTATTATTACTCCATTTAACTATGTTTTTCTTTCCTGTTGTGGCATGCATATAATACCAGAACTATGTGAGATGATGACACTGAGACCTTTGAAGGGTATGTAGGGAGAGCTATCAAATCAAAAACATACATGAAACAAAAAGATTAAAGTGCATATAAGCTAGAATCTCTTGTCTGTTTCATCAAGTTGTACATGGATTCTCTACACCATGAATGAACAAGATGAAAGAACTCCAGCTTGGGATTCATGGCTTATGATTCCCCTTGACATAGAAGAATTGGAACAGGTGCCCCTTTGTCTAATTCCACATGCAGTGTTCTCATCAGGATTAGGTGTGTTGACACACCCATTACCACACTCTTTGATACCTAGATCATTGTGGCTCATTTTTTTCCTCCTTTCCCTATATCATTTCTATACATAATCCTGGTATACAGTGCTTTTTCCTTTCTATCATTTCCTTTATTGTCCATATAGTGTTCCACAAGCTTCTGTGTAGAACACTTATATTTCTTAGGATCCCTGTCCTTCAGACACAGTGTGTTCCTCCATTTTCTCTCTTTCCCAAATTTTATGTATACCACACTCCCAGTTATATGAACAACATTTAACTTTTCCTTAATATTTGTCTGGAAAAAAAGATAAAGAACATTTTAGTTCTGGGAAATGTGATTCATTTAGTCCATTCTTTACCTTTCTAAGTTTCTGTGCTCCTCTGTATTTAGGCACAATAATAAAATAACCTCCAAGATATGAGAAAGCACATTAATAAAATACATAAAGGAGACATGAACATCAACACTCTGACATGAAAAGAGGTGCAGGCCAGGCTCCATTGTTTCAAACAATTTATAGACAACTTAACAGTTTCTAAGAAAATCAAAAGAGTTGTGTACTGTTAGTGATTTACCTGAGGAGTAAGAGACATATTATTTATTCTTGGCTCTTGCCACTGGTAAATTTTACCTGACATTTCTGATGATTAACCCTAATTAAATTCATTAGTTTTTTCAACATGGAAGAAAGAGATCAATGTGGTTCAGATGTGGAAGGGCATCAATGTCAGTGGGAGACACTCAAGGGAGAGTAATGGGGAGTAAATGTTTTCATAATATATACATCTTTGTAAATGTCCAAATGACATTTGTGTGTTTTAAAAAAAAGAAAACTTTGGAAAAAATGAATTAGGTGTTTTGCCTAATAAGTGCCTAATAAGTGCCACTGATACATTTTACATGTTCCCTTAATATTTGAAAGGTCCAGAAGGAGGCAGCATGGAATGGAAATTGCAAAAAGAGAGTGCCAGGTGCACATGGCTCAGAAAGGGCTCAAAGATGCCTGCATACCCAAGCAAAATCAAGTGTATTTCAGAGACGCAGTGAGGTGGTGACAGGTGAGAAAAATCAATAGAGAAACAGCAACTAGCTTTCTTGGTTCTGTTCTGTAGTGCGGTCTGGGTTTGTGGCATGGGCTTTGCACAAACACAGGATATAAAAAGCTGCCAGCCTTATCTTCTAGGATAGAATATGATTTCATAATTATGCTCTGGCTTGTACTTCATGTATAAGCCATGTAGCACAGTATAAGTCTTCTACATGCTCTGGGTTTCAAACCCTTAGACCAAAGGATGCAACTACAGAGTCACTGTTTATAAACTCTTCCAGTCATTCCACTGAATTCAAATTTTCTCACAGTCTACAGTTGCTCACATAATTATCTCTGTATGAAAACCTGGGCAATGAAATACAGACAGGAGAATGCTCTAGTGAGGAGTGAGATGGGAAGTTATCTGAACCTGACAATGGAAGGGCAGATGTTCATAACAGAAATGGCCTTTGGACAATATTGATGCTGTTTTAAAGTCAGGCTATTTGAGCCAGAAAATATCAGACTAGAGTATGGATAAGGGCTATAGCCCTGTGAGTGGGATTAGTTTTCTGATCACCTGGTTAAATGCGGATGGACTCTTCTCTCCAGAACCAATTCTTACTTTTAACCCTTCCTCACATCAGGACCCAAGCGAGGTCATGGGTGTGCCAGAAAACAAAGATTTCAGAAAAGAAAGCATATCCTAATGTCTGAAGTGAGCAGTGATGATGAGGAAAATCACTAATCTGTAAGTGAACACTTGACCCCTTCAAAAGGAGCATCCTTGCTATGGTATAGTGCTTTGTTCCCCAAATCATTAACGTAATCTAATCCTTCGAGGTACAACATTCATGCTTAATGAAACATCCCACACTTGTTCTACTCTTATCCTTTACATAAGGGTCCTTCCTACCTGTAGTCCTCTAAGTTCCCAAACCTCGGATCAGCTATCAATGTGCAGGCCACATAAAGGCCAGGATAGGCAGACACTGTGACCTGTGTAAAGAATTTGCTTGGGACATCGGTTCTGAGGTTTTGCTGGGGAGGAGGATGAGTTGATGGTGGCATGATAAGTGGTAGGGATTCTCAGACAATTCTTTTTCTTCACTTTCCTCATTTCATCCCAAAACAGGGAAAAGTTGGTGAGAAGAATTTGATGATCATTCAGAATCATGGAAACAACTCTGGTACCCTGAATATCAAATGAAAGAAAAATTTCCCACAGTGAAGAATTAGTGTCAGTATTCTTACTCTGTGCCAAACACCCTCTGAAACCTCTTCTCTGTCTGTCTGTCTGTCTGTCTGTCTTTCTGTCTGTCTGTCTGTCTGTCTGTCTGTCTGGTTTGTATTTTCATTTAAAGGTATACATGCAGTTGCCTGTGTAAGTGCATGACACCTAGGTTTAGGTACCTGCAGACATCAGAAAGTGGCATTGGATCCCCTGGAGATTGAGTTTGGGATGGTTTTTAACTGCCCAATGTAGGTGCTGAGAACTCAACTTAGGCCCTTTGAAAAAGCAGTAAGTACTTTTCACTGTTGAGACATCTCTGTAGCCACCAAAGCCTGGTGATTACACTGTGCTAAGTTGGTTAATGTTTTTCAACCTCACTGGAAACACTGCATCACCATTACACTCATTTTGTGCTAATCAGTAACCATTGTTCCAACCACTTGTGCAGCACTCTATTAGCACTGCTCTCACTGAGTTACAAGAACTCTGAAAGCATTTTTTTCATGATTGTTATCAAACACTCTGTTCCCACTGGTTAGCATTATATGATGAATACGTTAGATACCTGTATTTCATTGAACAAGGAGTAAACCTAAAGTATGTTGTTCTGAAAATATTTGAGTCACATTCTATCAGACATTTTCTCTACTGAAGTGTTCTACACTTCTCTTACCCAAATATGAACGTTGCAAACAGTGTTGTTTTATGATTTAACATATTTTTCTCTGAACTTCCATGGGGTAGGGAGGAAACAGAGAGAGATAGAGATAGAGATAGAGATAGAGATAGAGATAGAGATAGAGATAGAGATAGAGATAGAGATAGAGATAGAGATAGAGATAGAGATAGAGATAGAGGGAGAGGGAGAGGGAGAGGGAGAGGGAGAGGGAGAGGGAGAGGGAGAGGGAGAGGGAGAGGGAGAGGGAGAGGGAGAGGGAGGAGAGGGAGATACAGAGACAGAGAGACACAGAGACAGAGGGAAGACGGAGGGGGGAGAAAGACAGAGACAGACAGAGAGACAGAGAGGGAAGAGAGAACAAACCAATAAACCACTCTGCACAACCATCTCCTCCTCTACTCCACTGGAAATATGTCTGGGCTTGTCCCTCTCACTGTACGGTGTTACTAGTCAGTACATGCTGCACAGGGAAAAACCTATCCTTCATTGCCCCTGAATCAGTCACTGTCACATAATAGGTATAAAAGTTTCCCAATTATTGCCTTCTTTCTTTCTTGGTTACACAGATTTGCATATGGGGGTTATTTATGCCTAATTCTTAGAAACAAACTTGACGCATCATTTTAAATTGACAATTAAAAGAGCCTTAACAGATGTTCCAATACCTGTTTGAAATCCAGATCCTGTCCCAACTTTATTTCTTGCTAAAGTAACATCATAGAGAACTGCAGCTAACTTCCAAACACGTCTCTGAAAACATCCAGATCCAGCCTTCCAAATGAAGACTGTTATTTCCAATATTGGATTGATTTTTAGACCAGTACATGATTGAGTCTGAATAACTGATCACATTTAAGAAAAATACAAGTGTCATTGTAGTTTCTCTTTTTGATTCTCTGTCCCACAAGGTCTAAAAACTTGAGGCAAGGCAGCTTGTCCCATCTGGGTTATAGAAAAGCAAAGATGGGTCAGAAATACATGTCCAATACAACTTCCCAGTCACCATTGTCCGGGCACTCAGCAAGCTTACAGCTCAGCATCATTCTTTGTCCCAGAATCAGCATGTCTCACCCATCACTCTGGCAGCCACAATACTCCTTCAGCATCTTGCAGAACAAAACATAAACATGCCCCTTCCCCATATTAGATACCTGATCGGAATCATGCCATATGTTAGTTAGTGGATCCTTCCTTTTCACCTAGGCTTAGGTATGCCTAGTTGTAGGGTGCCATAGGCACTCAACAGAAAGTTCCCTGGCATGCAAATTAGTTTTAATTGGATATTTTATTTATTTACATTTCAGATGTTATCCCCTTTTCCCATTCCCCTCAGAAACGACCCTACCCCATACCCCCCCTCCCTGCTACTTCTATGAGGCTGTGCCCCCACCCATACACCTACTCTCCTCTCCCCACCCTCGAATTTCCCCACACTGGGGCTTCCAGCCTTCATGGAACCAAGGACCTCCTCTCCTACCAATGCCTGACAAGGCTATCCTCCCCTACAGATACAGCTGGAGCCATGGGAACCTCTCTGTGCGCTCCCAGGCTGGTGGTTTAGGCCCTGGGAGCTCTGGTTGGTTTTTGTCGCTCTTCCACAAGCCCCACCCCCTACCTCCCTCAATCTTCTCTTTGCCTCCTTCATTGGGGATCCCAATTTGTGCTAATAATGCTTTGATGGGTTAAATGTTAATCTACTGGATCATGATCAACTCAAAAGTGGCCATGGTCTTAAATCCATATGATTCTTTGTCTCCCAAGGACCACCACCAAGTCTCATTTGATACTTCTCTGGTCTGCCTTGATCTTGTGCAGGTCTTATGTAGACAGCTACAGCTGCCATGAGCTTATGAATGCAACAGTCTGTCATGTGCATTAGGCACACACATTCACTCAGGTCTTATCTCTGGTTTTTACAATCTTTCTGTTAGATAACAGCATATTATACATAAGATATCCCAAAAGTTCTACCACAAAACTTCCAGAAATTACAACAAAACGAACAAGAATAATTTTGAAAGAGTGGACATCAATTGAGAAAATCCTCCCACTATATTTGCCTGTCAGCAAGTCTGTCATACATTTTCTTGATTGATAGTTGATGTGGAAGGGCCCAGCTCACTGAAGGGCCCAGCTCACTGGGAGTGATTCTATGGTTCTACACCTGGGCTGGTGATCTTACATGCTACAAGAAATCAGGCTGAGCAAACTATAAGGATTAGCATTTCTCCACAGTTCTGTTTCAGTTGCTGCCTCTAGGTTCCAGACTCCAGTTTTTGCCCTAACTACCTTTAATGATGCACTGTGATGAAGAAGTGTAACACGATGAAATAAGCATTTTCATACCCAAATACTCAGGGTCAAGACTTTATCTATTGCAGCAATAGAATCCTAAGATACCTGGTGAAAAGATCTTAATTGTGGGAGAGACCAGGTTACATTGAACTGTGGCCATGTCTGTGAAGGATTGGTGGTGTCTGCAATGGAAAGATTAAGATCACTGTGGTAAGCTCCATCCCTAAGCATATGTCCCATACTATATAAGAATGCTAGCTCCAAAATACAACTGAACTTCTCTTTCACCAATAGCTTGCCCTGGGTTGTCTTCAGGTAGCTTGTTTTACTGTTAGACTTTGATTTTTCTTAGATCTGATTGTAATGTTTACTGGGGTTTTGCTTTTGGAAATAGAATTTCTTGCAAGGTGATGTGTTCCCATCATTTACATATACCCTTTTAAAGGAATTTGTTTATGTCACATACATAAAGACATTTAACAAAAGGTGTTTCTCTGGTTATCCCTAATCATCAATTTGACACAGCTTAGAGTAATCCAATGTGATTGCTATTTTTATGTTAGCATGACACAATTTAAAATAATTTTTGAAGGGGTAACCTAGATTGAGAAAATGTCACCAGGAGATTACTCAGTTTGCTTTGTTATACAGTTCAGGGCTACTTGCCTAACTTCCATATGTGACAGAACCTTCCCCTAATAAATAAAGGTTTCAAGGAACCAATCATGGGCAAGTAGGCAGGACTTCCGGGTCAGAGAGAGGAAGAGGGGAGGCAAGAGAAAGATACTTCCTTTTGGACATGACAAAGCATG
The DNA here is from genome assembly GCA_030674055.1 of Rhabdomys pumilio. NCBI lineage: Eukaryota > Metazoa > Chordata > Mammalia > Rodentia > Muridae > Rhabdomys > Rhabdomys pumilio. Next base: position 120,847,985 of record JANHMN010000005.1, on the reverse strand, counting down.
GAGACACAATGTGGATAGCAAGAGATCCCCTGGTTAAGGTAGTGGATCCTCTGGGATATGCCACCAGAGGATTTATAACTTAAATAGCTTACAAAATTAGCATGCTAGTTTCTGTGCCCAGTGATTGTGTTACCTGTAGATTCTAAACTAAGATTGTGTGGTGTTTTCCTTCATGCAATGACTCAACTGAGTTCCAGAGAAAGGTATGGTGGCAGGGCACCCCAGCCAGCCACAGGAATTTGGAAGCTTGGGTGTGCATGGCAACAGCCCATCATGGTAACTTAGTGAGCCAGGTGGAGAGATTTATGAGCTCTGAGTCAGAATCTGCCAGGCTGAGAACAAGTCGGCATGTCTGCCTGCCTGAGAACAGGCCGGCCTGTCCACCAGTGCATTGTAGAAGGTAGCATGGATTGCCCTTTTTTAATTCATATTTTCATGCAACATCCATACTTTTGAAGAGATGATTTTTGTTTCATTTTGCTTTGGTATTAAATTTTATTTTATTGGGGTTCTTTATTTACATTTTTTTTCGTATTTTTGGAGAGAGGTGGAGAGGGAGAATGAGTTAAGTTTGTGTGGTTAGGAAAGTGGGAAGGTGTGCTGTCAAGTTGTTAATGTACGCTCTTTCCATTTTCTTTTTGTGGGCACTTAGAGCTATGATTTTTTCCTCTCAGTACTGCTTTCATGGAGTCCCACAAATTTTGATATGATGTGTGCTCATTTTCCTTTAAATCTAAAAAGGAAAAGAAGAAGTCAAAATTTTACTATTTGCAGATGATATGTTAGTATACTTAAGTGACCCTAAAATGTCCACCAGAGAACTCCTAAACCTGATAAACAACTTCAGTAAAGTGGCTGGATATAAAATCAACTCAAACAAATCAGTAGCCTTCCTCTACTCAATGATAAACAGGCTGAGAAAGAAATTAGGGAAATGACACCCTTCACAATAGTCACAAATAATATAAAATATCTTGGAGTGAACCTAACCAAGCAAGTGAAAGATCTGTATGACAAAAACTTCAAGTCTCTGAAGAAAGAAATAGAAGAAGATCTCAGAAGACAGAAAGATCGCCCATGCTCCTGGATTGGCAGGATTTAGTAAAAATGGCCATCTTGCCAAAAGCAATCTATAGATTCAATGCAATCTCCATCAAAATTCCAAATCAATTCTTCATAGAGATAGAAAGAGCAATTTGCAAATTTATTTGAAACAACAAAAAACCCAGGATAGCGAGAACTATTCTCAACAACAACAGAACTTCGGGGGAATCACCATCCCTGACCTCAAACTGTACTACAGGGCAATAGTAATAAAAACTGCATGGTATTGGTACAGATACAGGCAGGAAGATCAATGGAATAGAATTGAAGACCCAGAAATGAGCCCACATACCTGTGGTCACTTGATCTTTGACAAAGGAGCTAAAACCATCCAGTGGAAAAAAGACAGCATTTTCAGCAAATGGTGCTGGTTCAACTGGAGGTCAACATGTAGAAAAATGCAAATCGATCCACTCATATCCCCTTGTACAAAGCTCAAATCCAAGTGTGTAATCCGTGTGATATCCCGGCCAGCAGGAACTCACCCGAACACGCAGGATTCTTCCACGACACGTGTTTATTTCCCATGCATGAAGGAGAGAGAGAGGGAGTTGAACTTGGTCCCGCCTATATACCCTTTGGGGTGGACAATTATGATTGGCTGCTTGCTCAAACTCCCAGGTTTCCCTGCCACTGACATGCGCGGTTTTACTAGTCCAGTGGCAGATGTGACATTGGAAATTAGGCGTTCCCAAGTCGCTGCGCATGCGCGGTTTTGTTATTTCACGCACGTCAGGTGTCAGCAAGGACAGCTTCCCACACAAGTGGATAAAAGACCTCCACTTAAAACCAGATACACTGAAACAAATAGAAGAGAAGGTGGGGAAGACCCTCGAATACTTAGGCACAGGGGAAAAGTTCCTGAACAGAACACCAATGGCTTATGCTCTAAGATCAAGAATTGACAAATGGGACCTCATAAAATTGCAAAGCTTCTGCAAGGCAAAGGACATTGTCAATAAGACAAAATGGCAACCAACAGATTGGGAAAAGATCTTAACCAATCCCACATCCAATAGAGGGCTAATATCCAAGATGTACAAAGAACTCAAGAAATTATACTCCAGAAAACCATATAACCCTATTAAAAAGTGGGGAACAGAGCTAAACAAAGAATTCTCAACAGAGGAAACTCGAATGTCTGAGAAGCACCTTAAGAAATGCTCAACATCCTTAGTCATCAGGGAAATGCAAATCAAAACAACCCCGAGATACCATCTCACACCAGTCAGAATGGCTAAGATCAAAAACTCAGGTGATAGTAGATCCTGGCGAGGATGCGGAGAAAGAGGAACACTCCTCCATTGTTGGTGGGATTGCAAACTGGTACAACCACTCTGGAAATCAGTCTGGCGGTTCCTTAGAAAACTGGACATAGTATTACCTGAGGACCCAGCTATACCACTTCTGGACATATACCTAGATGATATTCCAACATATAATAAGGACATATGCTCCACTATGTTCATAGCAGCCTTATTTATAATAGCCACAAGCTGGAAAGAACCAAGATGTCCCTCAACAGAGGAATGGATCCAAAAATGTGGTACATCTACACAATGGAGTATTGCTCAGCTATACAAAATAATGAATTCGAGAAATTTATAGTTAAATGGATGGATCTAGAAATTACCATCCTGAGTGACTTAACCCAATCACAAAAGAACACACATGGTATTTACTCACTGTTAAGCAGATGTTAGCCCAAAAACTTAGAATAGCGAAGACTCAACCCACAGACCATGTGAAGCTCATGAAGAAGAAAGACCAAGAGGGGACACCTCAGTTCTACTTAGAACCAGTAACAAAAATACTCAAGGGAGCAATTATGGAAACAAAACATGGGACAGAAACTGAAGGAGGAGCCATCAGGAGACCATTCCACCTGGACATCCATCCCATGTACTGTCACCTAAGCTAGACGTTGAGGTAGAAGACTGGAAATGCATGCTGTCAAGAATATATTATAGCTGTCTCCTTAGAGATCTGCCAGAGACTGACACATTCAGAGGATGATGCTCACAGCTAACCACTGATATGATCAAGGGTTTCCCAATGGAGAACTTAGAAGACTGAAGGAGCAGAAAGGGTTTGTCACCCCAAGAGGAAAACAACAATACCGGCCAACCAGAGCCCCCCAGGGTCTAAACCACCAGCCTGGGAGCACATAGGGAGCGACCTACGACTCTAGCAGTATACGTAGGGGAGGACGGCCTTGTTGGGCATAGGTGGGAGAGAAGATTCTTGGTCCCATGAAAATTGAACACAGAAGGGGGGGAATGTGAGGGTGAGGAGGGGGTAGTGGAGGTGGGGGGTACGGGCACAACCTCATTAGAAGGGATATAAGGAGGGGGGATGGGATAAGGGGTTCCTGAGTGGTGGGGGAAATGGGATAAGAGAATAAAACTTGAAATGTAAATATATAACCAACTACATAAAAGGTGAAAAAAGTTGTTAGAACCAACATCTTTAAAAAAAAAATGTCAGCCCTCTAGGAAAAAAAAATGTTTTTTTCTTGATACTAAAACTTGTCCAGAGAATTGTATATTGCAGAATACACAGCCTTGGTGTATCTACTCATCAAGAAAAACGAGCAGACCTATTCAAACCTCCGGTGTCCGGGAATTCCATCTGGATACAGTGAAGACACAGCATCAGAAGCTTATCAATTTACTCTTCCCCCCACCCCTCTTCTAATATCTCAACGCCCATAATCAGCTTGAAGAAGTTAAAGAAGAGTCAGTGCTCCTATTCCCCGGGCTTGGAGACTAAGGTGGTTAATATGGGGCTGTCTCTCTGGGGAAAAGTAGTGATTTTGTTGGAACAGGGAGGATTAGCTAGGATTTATGGCATAGCCATAACCTATTGGCAGAAATCTGTATAATTTAGTATCAAGATGAAGTTATAATTTCTTAAATGGTACAAAATTCACTTGGATTTCAAATTTAAGGTTTTCATTGGTATAAGCTTCTTATTGACATGAAAGTGAAATGAATATTGATACTCTCATGGGCATTGTGCCTGTATAACATATTTAGAAATACAAGGCTTAGACCCAGTCCTTCTTTAACTTTTTTTAACTGATTTGGGATGATTAGCCTGTGAGTTAAGGGACTATAGCAAATTCATGACTTTGAGTTTATTGTTAGGGTGTTTTCTATATTTTATTTAGAAATAGCTGAGAGGAGTTAACAGACAACAGTCCAGGTTACCTTACATGAATAGTTGGATTTCAAAACGTCAGAAATCCATAGAATTGACGTCACAAATATTTCTATATCAATGTTCATTTTGATTAGAGACCTGTCCGCTCCTGACAGCTTCCTGTCTTGGATTCTAAGAAGAAATTCAGCATCCTTGGAGTTACTCCAGTTGTGGTGAGACAGCCACCAGGCAAGAATTGCCTCTCTCCATCTACAGACAAATTACTGTCCAGAAAAGGACACACTTGCAGAATAGTCGACTGATTATATCTGCCTAGACAGAGTAACCAGCCCTTAATAATTCTGCAGCACTAAAGTCTGTCAGATGAGTTTGGGCCAGAAGGCTGAAGATTTGATGCTCCAACGCTCGGTAGTATAGGGACTGTCCAGGTGTTCAGCGGTCTCTATAAATTGGCTAAGTTTTAGAAGCTATGCTTAGTGCTTCCCATAACTTCAGTTAATTTAGTCATTCAGGATTTCTGACGGCATTGAAGACCTATAGACTCATAGCCAATCCTGGCTATTTACCTTGAGAGAAAAGATCTGAGTAGAGGGTTTTCAGCTGACATTTATTCTAAAGCCAAGAAAAAGCCAGGTTCAAAACTAAGTGTTTTAGTTAGGAGAGACGACAGAGGTTCTGGTTAGTCAACAAAAGGATGGACTGGGTATTAAGACTATCTTGTACCTCACTGGTACAAATAGGAATAATTATGTTCTAATTGTATTTTGAGAGAAAAAGCTTTATTTTAACAGGAAGGGTGATATGTAGGAGGAGCTAAAGGGGAAGGAGCACCGAGAGGAAAAGATGGAGTAAGGAGAGGAGAAGATGAAGTAGATGAGAAGCTAGGTAATGAGAGATAAAAAGAGACAGAAAGAGTGAGGGGGCATGGAGGCAGAAGTTCACGTGTCTCCACCAGTCAAAAATAGTTTACACAGCTAGGTTGGGTATTAGGTTATACTTCTGATTGAGCATTACCATACTTATAAAGCCTTTGATTAACACTTAAAAAATTGTATGAAAGCCAAATGGAAAAGGGGGCATGGGATAGGGGTTTTCTAGGGAGGGGAAATGGGGAAAGGGATTGGCATCTGAAATGTAAATAAAGTATCCAATAAAAAAATAAAAAATTAAAAAATAAAAAATAAATTAAAAGAAAAAGGAAAGTGGGAAGGATCAGGGAGGATTTAGGGAGGGAAAACATAATCAACATACATTGTATAAAAATATTTAAATAAAAGAAAAAACTAGCTGAGAAAAAAACATATCTTCATGATTTCTGCCTGCAGATCCTGCCCTGCCTTTCCTCATGATGGATTGTTAACTGGACATATAAAGAAAATAAAGCCCTTCCCTCCCCAAGTCACTTTTGGCCAGAGTATTTTATCATAGCAACAAAATGAAACAAAAGTAGAAGCAAAAGCCTATACAATGAGAGTTGCAACTAATGGCTAAGAAAAACTTGGATTAAAAGAAATAAAAAGATACATTTTTGTTGTGAAGTTAGGAGAGTTAATATAGTCAAAATGTCAACTTTCTCCAAATTTATCCACAGATTTAATGTAATATCAATGAAAATGTTAGCATGTTGTTTAATAGAAACTAAGTCTAAAATCATATTCTTTTTAAGGGTATTGAATGACAAAAGTAACACAAAGTTGGAGGACTTCTCTTCAGAAACTTGGTTGGACAATCACATCTTGTGATGGAGATTACAACTGTGGTGAAGGGCCAGCCAAGTGTCATATTCAGTCCTGTCTCTAAAATTGTTTGCCTATCTGATTGTGAACAAATCTTCACCCCCAAATGTATGTCTGAGCATATTGAAACAAGACTACTTACATCACAAGATTATGAGAAATGTACGTTCATAATTTTCATAAGGTACTAGTGGTGTGACTCAGTGATACAGAATTGGCCTACCCTGAGACACACTCTGGGTTCTGTTACCAGCAATCTAGGGGAAAATAGTTTCCTTGTAAATATAAAACACCATAGCTACCGAACAAATTCACTGTATTATTTTTTACCACACTCATGAATCCATACTTATTCAACATATCATCTAATATTTTCTGATTGTAGATTATATGCAGTTTTTACCTAATTTCAAGTGAGAAAAAGATGAAGTAATAGGAAATTGTGTGTCTTTCTATGACTGTTGAGTATTGTGTATATTATTTTAATTTAATGTATCTAATATCAAATCTCACAGCCCTTACACCAGGCTGTACTGCCTTCTAACCACACAGCTTAGAACAATTTCAGTCACTTCTACTCAACACTATGAGGTGACTCTACAACTTCACAGCAAAACTTCTGACATATTTCATAGGTAAGCTGCATTGAAAATGAGCAATACAATGCTATGCCATAGTTGCTAACTCCTTATAAATGTCATCTTCTTTGGAAAATGGGCCTTTTCATGTTTGGGTAAAGAACATATTCTGCTTGTCTGGGTTGGCACTCAACATAATCAGAAATGTGCTCACCAGAGGAAGCAGAAGCAAATACAACATTAACAGAAGAGACACAACCTATAAGATCACAGGAACAGAATGTATAGCGATGCAGCCGAAAGTCACAAAGAGTTCTGGTACCATCAGCCTCTGGAAGGAACGGGAAACACAGTATCTCCCAGAAAACCTGGAAAATGTCTATGGCCCTGCAACCAAGGAGGCTTGATCCCCATGTAATCTACTTTGCCTTTCTGGTTCCCAGAATACTCAGTGATAAATTCCTCCGTCTTTAGTGCATGAAATTTGTGTTACTAGTAGAAAGTGTTTGTGATGGTAAGGGATTACCTTCGCAAACAATATACTTTGTAATTTTTAAAGATTTTTATTTTTAAAGATGTTTATATTGATGCTTAGGTTATGTATATAAGTGTTTTGCCTGCATAGACATATGTTTAAAACCTGTATTAAGAACCTGATGTAGACCATAAGATTATTTTATCTCCCAGAAGTAGAGTTATAGACAGTTACAAGTACAGGGAGCTCAAGCATATGTTCTTAGCTGCTGAACCACCTATCACTAGGCAAACTTCCTTATACGTGTGTGTGTGTGTGTGTGTGTGTGTGTTACACATTCAAATGCACCATGGCTAGCCTGGAACTTATTGACCTCCTGCCTTTAAAATTCTAGGATTAAAGGTGTGCATTGCCACAACTGGCCTCTGGCCTCACTAAATAAATTACATCATTTGTATGTGTGTAAATTGGTATTTTGGTATAGGCACATAAGTGTAGATGGCAATGGAGAAGCTTCAGATTGTCTATAGCTAGAGTTGTGAACTGCCATGTGTGAGTGCTAAAACTGAATATTTTGTTCCTCAGCAAGAGTAGTACCCACTAGTCAGGGTTGGAGACATACACACACCTTTAATCTCTGCATTTTGGAAGCAGAGGCAGTGAATTTGAAGTTACTATGAAGCCAAGCTTGTCTACATAGTAACTTCCTGGATAGCCAGAGTTCCATAGTGAAACCTTGTTTAGTTAAAGGGGGGTAGTACCCATTCTTAGCTGATAAGCTATGTCTTCGTCTTCCATACTTCATATGTTTAAGATGAATTCTATCATTCAGCTGAGCAACAAAGAGTTAAAGCATTGTAGCACATGCCTTTAGTCCTAGTGCTCAAGGCAAAGGTAGGTAAATCTTTGTGAATTTCAGTACACCTTAATGTACATACTTAGGGATAGACCAGCTAAGGTTACATAATGATACCCTGACTCCAAGAAATAAAAAAGAAGAAATATGGAAAAGCTAAAAGCAGATTTTACATTAAAATTCAACTAGAGAGTGAAACTTACGTCTGTTGACTATGTGATTTTTAATCATATTGGTTAACTATCTCAATATAAGAAGTTTAACGTGGGCATGATAATAGTCCAGATATCAAAGGTTATAAAACTCAGGGGAAAGATTCAGAGAAAATTTTAGTGTTAGGGCTTAGCATTGAGCATCCTTCTCCTGCAAGTAGAGAGGTTTCTGTTGTTCTGAAAGTACAGCATAGATATAATGGCACTCTATATAGAAAGGGGTCCTTAGAATCACACTAAACTACAGGAAGGGAAGTCTTAAAAGAAGTAACTTAGGAATGACCAGAGGAGCACAGTAAACTCTCCTGATTTGAAAAACCTGGGAAGTTCACAATCCTCAACAGTTAAGATAGTGTTTAGACCTAAAATCTTACTGAGAGATTCCTGCAAATACCAGGAAAAAAAACAGCAACTATTTTAGTTCTGACTTAATTTTGTGCCACTATTTATGAAGGGCCCAGTAGTAAGGTACACATTCAATGAAATCAGTCAGATGCCTTGAAATTTCTTCCATCGCAGATAACATGAAAGGCTACTGTCAAAAGGGTTACTTAATTGGCTGCTCTGGGGCAATGTCAAAAGTCTCCATTGCCCCCAAAGGCCTTCAATCTCAAGTTACCAACATATTCCCAATTATTTCAGTATAGGATTCAAACTCCCCCATTAGTTCATCTTTAGACATTCTAGATTTCTTCAGATTGAATGATAGTGGTCCTTTAGACTTGGAGATTACAGCTCTCCTGTCTCCAGTACTTTCTAATTTAGCCCAGTAATTCATCAACTTAGCAATTCCTTTTTTCTTCAGCACAGCAAAGACAATTATCCTTTGCTTGACCTCTGAAAACCATCAGTGAAGGAGACCACTCTACTTGTGACAATCACCTTACTCCCTTTATCTCAGAACACCCCCTCTCAATAACTACCATAAAGCATATGAATATAACCTAAGGCTGAAATAGACTCCCCTGAGCCCAGAGTTTCTCCTCAGCTTGTCCTCCTAGTCAAACCATGTTTTGAGGGAAAAATCAAGAGTATGCATTAATGATGTATAGGCATGGAATGAAATTTTAGCATATACCCAAAAATATAAGCAATTTCTTCTGTCCATTATTTTTCTTATATTTAAAAAGTGAAGTGTTAAAAAATATTTATGTACTGATGAAGAAAAACATTCCAGTGGGTTGAGAGATTAACAAAGGACTGACATGGGAGAAAAACATAAGCGTCTCAATTGCCTTTCACATGATTAATCTACATTTAACAATATGTATGTAACAGTCTTGTGACACCAGATAAGGGATTTGTAATGGAAAGCTAAGGGACCATTGAGTTGGGGAGGAGAAAGGAGTGATGGAGAATTGAGAGGTGAAATATAAGAAAAGAAAGTTTTTGAATTTATTCAAATCCTTGATCAAGGACACAGGATTCATATACAAAACAATATTCTTACAACTGATTAAAGTTGAGAGCAGCAAGATGGCTCTCCCTCCCGTGGGAAAGGCTCACCAGTTGGTTGTGTGATACCACATAATAATCCCTGAAAACATAACAAATAAATAACATCATATGGCCTGAACATATTAGGCATATTAGGCATATCACTAACAAAATGCCTGCAAGTAATAAGTAATTACCATTTATTCAGAAGTGAACAACATCTTTTTCTCAGTTTACACCCATTTCAGTATATATATATATATATATATATATATATATATATATATATATGTGTGTGTGTGTGTGTGTGTGTGTGTGTGTGTGTGTGTGTGTGTGTGAACATGCATATGATAAAAATTAATGAAAAAAGAGGCCATAAATTCAAAGGACAGGGTTGATGTGTACATGAAAAGGCTTGAAGAAAGGAAAGGAAGAGTAGAAACATTTTAATTAAATTACAATCTCAAAAATCAAAAATCAAAAATAATAAGATTAAAGCTCATAAATAATATGAGATAACATAAGAATTAATGAAAAACATTATGCTACTGATGTTAAATGGGACATTGCATTGAAGAGCTGGAGAAATTTCCTTAGTGATAGAACACCAATTAATCATATGTGGAAGCTCTGTGTTCTTTTCTTTGTACTAGATGAAGGAAATAAATGAAGAAAGAAGAAAAGTAGTAAGTAGAAAACTATAAAATGTAAATAGAATAATGAATAAAATAACTGGGTAAAGAGATTGAGGAGGTGGGTGGTTGGGCTTTTCTGATATTCCAGCTTCACTGAAATGGGTGTAAACTGAGAAAAAGACGTTGTTCAGTTCTGAATAAATGGTAATTACCTGCAGGCATTTTGTTAGTGATATGCCTAAAGTCCCCTTATAAAGTTCTTCTACAGGACGACAAGTCAGGATGTTTTAGCTTTTGGGTTTTTTGTTTGTTTTTGTTTTGTTGTTGTTGTTGTTGTTTGGGGGGTTGTTTTTGTTTTGTTTTTGCTAAGAAAATACACCAAAAGTCCTGGATCTTGCAGCTTTAGTGAATGCTACTGTAGAATGTTGCACAGTCCACCCATGGAGAAGGAGCAAGTAGAACTAGGATTCTTCTTCTCTCTACTAAAGTAAGTACTGCAGTATCAGTTTAGAAGTCTGATGATTACTTGTGGAATGTGAGCTATAAGCCTCATCATGGCTTCATCTTATTTCAGTAACTTTCTCTTTCTTTTCTCAATTGCTTTTAAATTGATTACTGGAAGTGTTGAACCACGTGCACTTACAGATGTGAAATGGGTAAATATTCAGATGTTCAATATGTGTAGGGAGTGTGATTTTGCCAGTGCTGCTGCTGTTTAACCATTGTGCTAATTATCCTTCAGGGTCAAATGCTGTGCATAAATACTAGCCCCTGAGTTTCAGTCCTAACATACTGTTTCTGGAAGCATGTGGTATCTGACCAGCATTCCTATGGGAGTCACAGGTTTACTGGGGACAATTAGCAGTTAAGATAGATGACTCCCCATGTTAGAGCATAAGAAGAAGTGAACACATCTTGTCTCCTGTTATCCTGATTATACATGTTCCTCAAACACACAAGGATCTGAACTCTTGAACCTTACACCTTTCTACTCTGCACAGAGTAAATTACCTGACCAATATGTGACCAAGTCATCTGTCTGTCGTCTGTCTGTCTGTCTGTCTGTCTGTCTGTTTGCCTGTTAAAGTGATTGCTCTGTGACACATAGGACATTTCAATGCCTGCTTCTGTATAATATGTATAATATGATGGAGTGTGTCTGTCTGTGTTCAGGATGAGAAACAAGATTGTACATATTCCAATTAAGAGTGTCATACATTTACTAATTTCTAATTATAACTAATAATGTACATTCTTTGCAATGTCTTAGAATTTATTTTTACCTCCTCTTGTACATAATCTTCAGATGGATGGCTGTACATTTAGTCCTGAACTGGAAAAAAAGAGGAAATACCTGTGACTTTCCCAGGCATCTTCACTGAATAGGAGATACTTTACAATGAATTTGTGAATAGACCTTGAGCCTCCAAGAGGAATCACATGTTTGTTGGATACACTAGGCACAGAAGGGCAGACACCATTATGATCCCACCCATATGTGCATATGTGGAAGGTGAAAACTTTGCTTTTATAAAAGATAAGAATCAGGTTTTTTGTACCTTTGGACATCCTGGCTGATATACATGTTTCCCTCTCTTCCCTCTCCTTCTTCTCTCACCTCTCCCCACATGGCACCAGCTCAGTCTGGTCATGACAACTCTAGACTCTCCCAGATATGTATTCCTGCCTCTGATTATACTCTCCCACATATGTATTCTAAACTTTCTCCTCTGCCATACATAGGAACAGTTATGTTTCCTTTCCCTTCCTTTTTATGTATTTATTTTTCTTACCTGAAAGTCTGTTTTCTTAGCTAAAACCACGGGAATGGCATAAATGAGCTCTTTTTTGGTTAACTCAGCCATTCCAAACTAAAGTGCTGAACTGACTCTCTTAAGTACAGAACATTTGTTTGCTTCTGCTGGGTTGTGCCACTCATGAAATTTGATTACAAATTCTAGGTTCTGATTCTTCAGCTGCTGCTTCCTTCTATCTGCTTTCTAAATGTTGCTGTCACCAGTCTGAGATCCGGCCCTTTATGCCCTCCATGCAGTCACCTCTCCGGTTCCTGTACTCTACTATGCCTCTGGCCTCAAGAGTCATGTATACATCTCCATTTTCTCCGGCTATCATTCCCCATCCTGCTGCACCCATCTAGATCTCTTTCAGGAGTTGCAGTCTCACCTACAACAGCCTGTGACTCCTTTCCTTGGTTCTTCCCACACGGAGTTCCATAAGTGTCTCTGTTTCCTGGAGCCTGCTACTATACCCTTTTGGCCAATCCATCATATGGGCAAGCTTCTATGCTTGTCTGGATCTCTCTACTTCAGACACTTAATGATTCCCTATTCCCTACTCTCGGCTTTCTCTCACCTTAAAGCAAAACAGCAGACCCACTATGCTATCTTTCAGATCCTGCCTGCAGCCCTCAGCTTGCTTGCACTCTCAGCTCCCTCTTAGAGGTTATAGGAACATCCCCTCCCCAAGTGCATGTTCCACTTTGTGATGCCCCCTCTGCTTCTTCGTGAATTCAGATTTTATTACTACAGCTTGTCCTCAATAGACAAAGATTTGGCACGTGTGATTTCCAAATTCTACTAGATTGTAACAACTTCTGTCAGCACACAAGAAAATAATCCTAAAGTCTCTTATCTCTAAGGTTCTGTAACTTCCAACTCTTAATAACCTTTTATCTCTATGATTTCTTTGTACTCTGCTCTCAAAAAAAAAAACTCTTAAGACTATACTATAAAATCCTATCCCAGGATTCACTGGGTATAGGTAAAAAAATCTGCAAAATCTATAACAAAAATTAGGTTAAAATGTATAAAAAAAGGCTTACAGTTAAAATCTATACATAGGAGTTTTAATTCACTACAGTATCCTATATGTGTGATTCAACTCTAGAGTATATTGTATATGCAACGTATATTCAGCACATGTTTAAGAAAATATATGTTTTTAAATAGCAACTGTGTGGTTCTCCTCTGTATTGGCTGATAACTTTATCAGGATATAAGCAACTACATTGATGGTAGCCATCTTTACTAAGGTTAAAGAAGGCATGCCAGGTGACTCCACCATCTTAAGATGACCTTGTTGCATAAAGAGACAATTATAAAACTTTTAAATCCCACTGAGTCCTTAGTTTATCTCCTTAGTGTCTCCTTTTAGACTAATGAAACAACAGGTCTCAAATATTTTGTATTGGTATGGATTTTTTGTCTTATGATAAAAATTAAGGTTTTAATGGTCTACTCAGGTTAACAAAAGCTGGCTTAAGATGTATTTCTGACTATGTATGCCTTTGCTAGTTGTTCAGTAGTAGGCTTCTACAAAATCTAGATAAGTAACAGTATATTTTTGATAAATAAATATATTTGATAAATATGGTTTATAGATTCCTAAACTCTACTTGAGTCAATAGTAATGTTTGTCTAGCTTCTTTATCTTTATTCACTTTATTAAGCTTTAGCTCTTTGAATAAACTACATCATAAAAACTATGATAATTCTATTTTGATGCTAAAGGTAATTCAATATAAACTTCAACTCAATTTTTTAAATTCAAACTTGAGAGGGATAAAGCTATAAAACCCTAACCTTATATATGATACTAACTTATAAACTGTTCACTTAGTGACAAGATTCACTCAGCTTCTGTGTGTTTTCAAGGTTAAACCCAAAGCAAAGAACTAAAGTGGGCATGCTTAATAGATAGATAGTCCCTTAAACTCTTCAGAGGTCTGCTGAATATGCCATTTAATAGATTTAAGCTTCCCATAATAGAAACACCCCCTTTTGACCCTTTGGTCAAAAGAGACCTTTTTTTTTTTTTTTTAAAAACCCTTAAGGTCTCCAAAGAAGACAGATTGGGCTGACTCCACCTGGATTGTGGTAATGCTAATTACTGTGAGACACTTCCCATGCCTCACCTGATGCCAGGGCTATGCTCAAATTGTGGACATTTTTTAAGTTGATTGTCTTATTTTGCCTAGTTTAAGTAAGGTCAGTTTTCTCCAGATACTCTACAGGAAAAATGTCTCGAGACTTGGTGTTCATGTGCAAGAATTTCCACTGGCTTTCTCTCAGGGACCTAGCATCTGCTTACATGATGACCTGTTTACTTGATAGCCTCCACGTGTGCCAGGTGTGTGCAGAAGACAAAAGGACCCACTGGCTACTCAGCCTCTCTTTCTGTTCTTGCATTCCTTTTCTCCCCCATTGCTCTGTCCCTTGTATGTCTGCTTATCTACATGCCCATTTGTTTGCATGTATCCCTTCCCCAGGTCCTCACTCCTCTCCCCTTCTCCAATAAACCGCTTTTATGCCAGATCTGTTACACGGAATAATTTCTCAGGAGTACACCTTGACATGAGCCCACAAAAGGTACCCTCCCTTGCTGCATATAACACCTGGGTCTGGATAGCCATCGGTCATGGTGCTTTGTATAACAATTTAAGATTAAATGCTGCTCTGTCTGACAACCTAAGACTGACCACTGTCTCCAATAAAACTCTTGAGACTACGGCACCCTGGGGTAACCTGTCTTAGGTAATGAGAATGTCTCTGTCATTTTATTTGATACAAAGACCATTTGGATTATACTTTCAGCTATAATCTATCCCCAGATCTCTGAGTATATTGACTGACCATAGCTTTAACAACAGAAACCATATCAGCTTCTTCCCCAAGGCTTCAGCTGCCTTCTCAATTCTCTTCATTTGTTAAATATCAGGCCTTAAGCCTCACTTAACCTAGGTAAGTGCTAAATTTTAGACCTCTAGCTAAGAAAGACAGTTTTTCTTATTATAAGACTCAAAGAGATAAAGTCACAAAACAGATTTCAAAGTAACTTTTTCTACTCCTTTACATTTCAAGGTATATAAATGCAATTTATAAAAGTTGTCAGGCCATGGAAGGGTATCTTGGTTCTTGGGTTGGCATGGGCCTGGAACCCTGAGACTCCAAGGTGTTTGGCCAAGCCCCAGAACCCAGGGCCCTGACACAAGGTTTAATCTCCAGTCTAATCTCCATTTAACTTTCCCCAGTTCAGTCTAGGACAGGACACAGGTAGGAGGTGTGACTAACAGGCTTCAGCCTTGAGAGATTTGCATATTAATGAGTTATCTAAAGGCCAGGGGGCGTAGCTAATTAAGTTATTTCCTCCCCCTTTCCCCCATCCTATTTAAGCCAGCTTTCCCTTGGCTTTTGGGGGAGAGGGGGGCGCGCATCATCCAGACCCAACTACTCCACTATGAACAATAAAGCTTGGACTCCACGTGTGTTCTGGGGCCGGCGAGCTTCCAGCCTTTGGAACCAGACTTTCTCGTATCTATTGAAACCTGCCGTTTCGAGATCAGCGTGGAAGACTTCCCCGCGCTCCCACCCGTGATGCATCCTCGTGTATATGGGACCCACTGGTATGGAACGCCCCGCCTCGGGACTCCCCCGCTGCAAGACTTGTCCAACAAAAGTATAAGAAAGTGATTTAAGGTCTATAAAATATGATTTAGATTTTTTCCCTTGACATGCTATTATACTGGAGTTCAGATAAGCTACTAATCTAGCTCTGGTAAAGCACTACTAATGTTTCAGAGTCCAAAGCTCAAATGTTTAAATTTTCTTTGGTTGTCTTTTAAGTATAGACTTAAAAAAAATGCTTCTCATGCTAAAAGCATCTTTGTCCAATCTACATACCCAATCTTCTGGAAAATGTGTTAATGCTTTTAACCCCAAATCGTTTTAGGATCCCAAGCTTTTACTACGAATTGAAGGGCATGAGTCTACTGTGATGTAGATTTTGGTACAGATTACAAACAGTGGTAATGCTAACATAGCCAAAACCTTTGTGTCTTTTTGTAAACTTTAAAAAAAAATCTTGTAAGTTACAGGGAATCCACTTGGATCCACCTGTCACCACCTGTCACAGGTCAAATGGACCCCAGATAAGAACTCCTGTCAAGAAACAACCTAACATTTCCTGCCTGTTGCCTATTCCTTAGGGTGGTATTTCATCCTTTTTCCCTGGTCTTGAGACTACCCTCTCCCAGCTCTCAGGACCTAGAAGTTTCAAATGTACACCCTGGATAAATTTTTCCCTAAACTCCTTAACTTTATCTTCTCTCCCTATCTGTCCCAGCAGATTTCAGATCAATGGCAGACTGCCAGTTCCAGGTCTTCCCTTAGAATCTGCATCCTAGACAACTTCAAAGTGGTTAACTTCAGGTAGTCCGGCCTCACAGACCCCTCTAAAACTCTGCCTGCACTTTCATAGCCCCAATGTTTCTGTAGAGCTTGGACACTGGATGAAAGAGCCTGCTCTTCCTGGATGAACATTCCATCTTTCTCCCCGCCACCACTCCTTACATCTTTCCTTGCCCCAAACAACACCAATGCCTCAAGGTCAGCAGAAGTAGTCATAGAGAAAATTACACATAACCCCATTTGCTTATTATCAACAAAAGGTTTCAGATCAGGACAAAAGACTGAGGTGGCTATGTAACATATGAAAATGGACACTGTCTGCCAAGCTCGCTCTACAGTCCATTAGGCCCTACCTGTTACTGGGCCTGCAGGTCATGGCTGGTATACACACCTATCCACAACTCTCCATCCTAGGGGCCTGGGCTGCTCTTCTCTATATTGTCTAACAATTTTGATTACCTACCCTCTTTGTACCTTTGGGCCTCCTGGCTGCTACATCTGCTTCCGTCTCTCTCTCTTTTCCCTTCCACACATAGCACAGCTCAGTCTAGTGATCCCCGAGTCCATCTTTGCCCTCCTCTCCCCCTTCTAGCTATAATAAACCTCCCAAAGAAGGAGGTGGAGGAAGAGAATGATGATACAGAGGCAAAACAAGGGAAGGAGAAGGGGAAGAAGAGGGGGAAGAAAAACATGAAAAAGAAGAGGAAAAGGAAAAAGAAGCAGCATCCAATATCAGTGCCTGGCAACTTGGCAACAAGAAGTAGGAAAATAATTACCAAATACAGGAACTTTGGGAAGGAAGCCTAAGTTTCCCATCTCAAATTCCTTTGAGTCTCTTTCTTCCATAGATGGTCTTTTTCTGTGATCTCTCTGCAATAACCTCACAATATTTAAATGCTTTATAAAGGAATTAATAAATTTACAACACACTTTTATGTGTGATATTTCTTGTCAAAGATCCAAAAACTTGAAGCATCTCTACTCTTTTATTTTTAGTATTATTTATTTAAATATTTATTTTGTTTTAAATTATGTATATGTTGCCATCTTTGTGTGGAGATTTGTACACATGAGTATAGGTACCTGAAAAGTCCAGAAGACAGAACTGGATAAGGAGCTCTGGGTTATTGTGAGCTGTCCCACATGGGTATCAGAAACCCAACTCAAGTCCATTACAAACTTCTCATTTATTCTCTTCTTCTACTACCCCCTTATCCTCCATCTTATTTCAATTTCTTGTTATTCTGCCTTTCTTTTTGCCTATTATATATATTCAATTACCCTCTTTACTGTGCAGCTGTCTTAAAATATCATATGATTTCCTTTTTGGTTTCATGGCTTACCAATACACATGCACAAATACA
This sequence comes from Rhabdomys pumilio, assembly GCA_030674055.1. NCBI lineage: Eukaryota > Metazoa > Chordata > Mammalia > Rodentia > Muridae > Rhabdomys > Rhabdomys pumilio. The sequence goes on along the minus strand of JANHMN010000005.1, from coordinate 120,830,217 downwards.
CATGTGAATGCATTTGTGCACACATATAATGGCATAATAAATAAATTTAGGTTTAACGATGAAAGGAAATACTTAGTGTTTGCCTTTCTAAGTCTGAAATTGAGCACATGACAAGACACATGATCATCAAAAATACAACGATAGATGATGTTTAGCTTAACCACAAACATGGTGCAAACTATTACTGAACATGTATTCTGTAGCTGCTGGGTTTATGCTTTCAAAAATCTTCACTCTTTCTTGTAGTGCTGGCAATAAATTCAGGGTGTGTTGGTGTATAGGTCACTCCTGTGAAGTGTACCAGTGCTCTCTTACAAAAAGTGTTAACCTTACCTTCTTCCAAAATTATGATTTAGAGGAGAGGATACGCTGCATCCTTTATTTAGTCTTCAATTTTCAATTTCTCCTTTGTTAGTCTGTCTTTCTGTTTGCTTACTGTGTGTATCCAATTACCCTCCTTACTCGGCACCTGTCCTGAGATCTCATGATTCCCTTTTTAGTTTCTTTCAGATTTCAGTTACTATGAACGAGATTGCACTGCACATTGGTATACAAGGTTGATGTTGTTCATTTATTTCTACCACATGAAAAATGATTTAGGGGTGGAGCAGATTGAAGATCTAGTAAGTATATGGTTAGATTTAAAGAAACTGTCATTTTATTTCACACATTGGTCATACCTTTATTCTTTCTTCCTTCCTTTCTTCTTTTCTTTTGTTTGTTTTTTTAACAAAGAAAACAAAGAAAAGAGAAGTTTTTTTAAATGTAGCTTAAACTGGATTTGAACTCTCTGTGAAGTTGGGATGGCCCTACCTTGCAGTGGTTCCTTCTATGTGGCTTATTGAGTGCTAGGACTATGATTGTGTACCAGCATACCAGAACCTTTTATATATTTTTTTCCTTTTATTATTTTACTTTATTTTTATCTAAGAAGACATTTGTGATAACAGGTTTTCCCATTCAGCATTGCTGGCCTTGAAATCAATATGAAGAGCAGGTTGATTTTAAATTCACAGTAATTTGCCTGTCTCTGCTTCTGTGCCTCTCCCCTCTCACTGTCTCTCTTAGCCTCTCCTCATTTGGTTTCCCTCAGTCTCTCTGGCCCCCATCTGTCTCTTTGCCACACTGCCCCTCTACCCCTGCCCCTGCCCCTGCTCCCCCTTCCCCTGTCCCTGTCTTTCCTTCTGTCTCTGTGTCTTCTTCTGCCTCTGTTTCTCTGTCTCTGTCTCCCTCTGCCTCAGTCTATGTCTGCCTCTCTGCCTCTCTGCCTCTCTGCCACTCTGCCTCTCACTTCTCAGCATCTCTCTGCATCTCTTTGCTTCACTCTGCCTCTCTTCCCCTCTGTTCCTCTATCCTGCCTCTGCCTTTCCTGATGATGTCTCTCTGCCTCTGCCAATGCCTTTATGCCTCAGCTTCTAAGACACTCTCTGACTCTCTTGGCATCTTGATCCTTCTTTGTCTCTGCCTCTCTCTCTCTCTGCCTCCTTCATCTTGACAACTTGGACTCTTAGCAACCCTTCTCTCATCCTTCCTGACTTTGCCTCTCTAAATCTCCCCACACCTCTGGCTCTCTGACTTTCTGCTCTGCTTCCCCTGCCTCTGCATCTGCCTTAGCCTCTCTACTTCTGCTGGAATCTTAATCTCTTAGCCTTTCTTGGTTTCTATGCCTCTGCCTCTCTCTCTGCCTCTCTACCTCTCTCTGCCTCTCTGCCTCTCTCTGCCTCTGCCTCTCTCTGCCTCTCTCTGCCTCTCTGTCTCTCTCTCCCTCTCTCTCTGCATTTCTGCCTCTCTACCTCTCTGCCTCTCTCTCTCCACATCTCTGCCATTCTCTCTGCCTCTCTCTCTCTCTCTCTCTCTCTCTCTCTCTCTCTCTGCCTCTGCCTCTCTCTATCTCTGCCACTTTGCCTCTCTCTCAACCTCTCTGCCTCTCTGCCTCTGCCTCTCTGCCTCTCTGCCTCTCTGCCACTCTACCTCTCTGCCTCTCTGCCTCTCTGCCTCTGCCTCTCTCTGCCTCTGCCTCTGTCTCTGCCTCTGCATCTATCTGCCTCTGCCACTTACTCTCTGCCTCTGCATATCTCTGCCTCTGCCTCTCTCTCTGCCTCAACTATCTCTCTCTGCCTCTCTCTC
>JANHMN010000005.1:120804731-120827990 GCA_030674055.1 Rhabdomys pumilio | reverse complement strand
TCTGCCTCTCTCTACCTCTGCCTGTCTCTACCTCTGCCTCTGTCTCTGCCTCTGCCTCTGCATCTCTCTGCCTCTGCCTCTTTCTCTTAGCCTCTGCCTCTCTCTGCCTCTGACTCTTTCTCTGCCTCTCTGCCTCTCTGCCTCTCTGCCTCTCTGTCTCTCTGCCTCTCTGCCTCTCTCTGCCTCTGCCTCTGCATCTCTCTGCCTCTGCCTCTTTCTCTTAGCCTCTGCCTCTCTCTCTGCCTCTCTGCCTCTCTACCTCTCTGCCTCTGCCTCTCTCGCTGCCTCACTCTCTCTCTGCCTCTGCCTCTCTCCGCCTCTGCCTCTCTGCCTCTGCCTCTCTCAGCCTCTGCCTCTCTCTGCCTCTGCCTCTCTCTGCCTCTGCTTCTCTTTCTGCCTCTCTGCCACTCTCTTTCCCTCTGCCTCTCTGCATCTCTCCCTATCTCTCTGCCTCTCTGTCTTTGCCTATCTGTCTCTCTCTGCCTCTCTGCAGCTCTGCCTGTCTGCCTCTCTCTCTGCTTCTCTGCTTCTCTGCCTCTCTGCCTGTCTCTCTCTGCCTCTCTGCCCCTCTCTTCCTCTCTGCCTCTCTGCATCTCTCTCTATCTCTCTGCCTCTCTGTCTCTGACTATCTGTCTCTCTCTGCCTCTCTGCCACTCTCTCTGCTTCTCTGCCTCTCTCTCTCTGCCTCTCTCTCTGCCTCTCTCTACCTCTCTGCCTCTCTCACTACCTCTCTCTCTGTCTCTCTGCCTCTCTCTGCCTCTACTCTGCCCCTCCTCTGCCCCTTCTCTGAGCCTCCTCTCTGCCTCTCTCTCTGCCTTTCTGCCTCTCTGCATCTCTGCCTATCTGCCTCTCTGCCTCTCTGCCTCTCTCTCTCTCTGCCTCTCTCTCTGCCTCTCTGCCTCTCTGCCTCTCTCTCTCTGCCTCTCTCTCTGCCTCTCTGCCTCTCTGCCACTCTACCTCTCTGCCTCTCTGACTCTCTGCTCTCTCTCTCTGCCTCTGCCTCTCTCGCTGCCTCTATCTCTCTCTGCCTCTCTGCCTCTTTACCTCTCTCTCTCTCTGCCTCTCTGCCTCTGCCTCTCTCTGCCTCTGCCTCTGCCTCTGTCTCTGCCTCTGCCTCTTCCTCTACCTACCTCTACTCATTTTCCCTCTGCCTCTGCCTCTCTGAATTTGACCCTGTCTTCCTCTTTCTCTTCCTCTCCCTCTCTTTCCCCCCTCCCTCTCCTTCTCTCTCTCTGCCTCTGCCTGCCTCTCTGCCTTTATCTGCCTTTCTTCCTTCTCCTGGTTCTCCGCCTTTTGGATTCTCTCAGCCTCTCCTGATGTCTCTCAACTTCACTTGACCCCTCTAGCCCTCTGCATCTGCTCCTGCCCCTGCCTCTGCCCCTGCCCCTGCCTCTTTCTCTGCCCCTGCCTCTGTCTCTAGGCACATCTGCCCATCTGCACTTCTGCCCCTCTGACCTTGCCTCTGTTGCTCTGCTTCTGCCTCTATCTCCCTCTGTCTCCCTCTGCCCCTGCTTGCCTCTGCCTCCTTGCCTCTGCCTCTCTGACTCTTGGCCTCTTATACTTTCTAAGCCCCTCTAGGCCTCTCTGGGCCTCTCCTCTCTTGACCTACTAAACCTTAGCCTCTCTTCCTCTCTGTCCCTCTGCCCTTGCCTCTGTTCTTCTGCCTCTGCCTCTGCCTCTGCCTCTATGCCTCTCTTCCTCATGGCACCCTCTTTCAGCCTCTCCAGACCTCTACCAGACTTGCCACACATGGCCTTTCCTCTCATGGCCTCTATACACTTCCCCTCTGACTCTCTGCCTTTGCTTCTGTCTCTATGAATGTGCCTCTCCACCTCTGATATTGCTTCTGCCTCTGTCACCTTCTGCCTCAGTCTCTCTCTGTCTCTTGGCCTCAGCCTCTCTAGGCCTCTCTCTGCCTCAAATCTCTTGAGCTCTTCTCTCTTGATCTCTACACCTCAGATTCTCTGCCCCTCTGTAACTGTCTCTGCTTTGATCTCTCTGCCTCTACTGCTGCTTCAGTGTCTCTGCCTGTCTCTGTGACCAGCTTTTTGACTCTTGAACCTCTATCTGCAATTCTTAATGTCTTTCAGCTTCTCTTGGCTTTCTAGGTCTCTCTGTCTCTCTACCTCTTTGCCATTCAGCCCCTTCTCCCCTATGCCCCTCTGCCCCTCTGCCTCTCTGCCTCTCCTGTCCTCTCTAAGCTACCCATCTCTCATCCTCTATGAAGAGCCATCATAGGACAGGCTAATAACTAGCGGGTGATCTTCCTGAGATGGTCTGCCTCAGATTATAATAATCCATGACAGAATTTCTCCCAAAGGCAAGGCCCATGAGAAAACTATTTTAGGAAAGATTCCTGCTATTAATATATTATTCCTGTTATTATTGAACATATATAACAATCACTGGGTATTAGCCCACCCTTTTGAGCTCTGCAAATCTTATGAAGATGTACTGTCTTGTAGTGATACTATATAGACAATGGATGACCTCTTAATTCTTAATGATAATCCTATAAGAATTTCCAAAATTATATCAGTATTTATTAATCTCTTTTATAGTGGGACTGCTATTAGATCCTTTTCTGATAGTCAAAACTGCAATGAGAACTCTGCAGTCTCCCATGTGTCACCAGTTAATTGCTTCTAGATAATAACCAGACCTTCTACTGCTCAGAGCACATTCCAAAAGGTTGTAAAACAATTAACCAAAGGTTATAAAAAGGGAAGCAATGATTTATTATAGGTGCTAGGACAGAAGATAAAATGTTGACTGGGTTGATCTATACAAAACTTCACTAATAACTTAGTTATGATTTTTAACTCTCAGTGAGCCTGTGGAACCGTGACAGATGATGAATGTTTAGCCAGATAATTGCTCCTAATAGATATGCATGTAAACATTCTGTTGTAAACTTCTATTTTAATTTATGATTTGAATTTTATGTGAGAACTTGTGATGAACTTTGTAACATGTGATCATGTACTCTGGAAGATGTTTAAGTGCTGAGGACAAAGAAAAGAGTCAGAACTGAGCTGAGAACTTTTTTGGACAGAACATTTCTTTGACAAAGAGGCAAAGAAGAATTTTCCCTTATCCTCCTTTTTCATCATTCCATTTTCCCTCCTTTCTCTTAGAGAGCTTTCATAGGAAACTTTTTACAATTTAGCAATACATACTATAATCACTTCTCAAAGTGTCTCTTTTTCTTCCTGCAACTTCCACTAGCAGGCTGAAAGTTAGAGCTGAGCAGTTCCTGCTGAGACAGAACAAAGGCCACATTACTTAATCTCTCACTGTTAGGCTACAGGTGTCAATCACCTAAGCCAGCTGCTTTTTACCTTCAAAAAGAGCAAGAAAAATTTTGATGCCAAAGAACTTTCTGCTGAATGTCTATAGTACTCCACAAGTAGACATATTTATGCATAGGTGAAAGAGAAGGATCCACTTACTGGCATATGGCATGATCCCGATCAGGTATTTAATATGGGGATGCTGCAGGATGCTGAAGGAGCATAGTGGCTGCCAGAGTGATGGATGAGACATGCAGATGCTAGGACAAAGAATGATGCTGAGTTGTGATCTTGCTGAGTGCCTGGACAATGGTGACTGGGAAGCTCTATTGGACATACGCTCCTGATCCACCTTTGCTTACCTATACCCCAGATGGGACAAACTGCCTTGCATCAAATTTTTAGACCTTGTGGGACAGAGAATCAAAAAGAGAAGCTATAATGACACTTGTATTTTTCTTAAATGTGATCAGTTATTCAGGCTCAATCATGTACTGGTCTAGAAATCAATCCGATAATGGAAATAACAGTCTTCATTTGGAAGTCTGGTTCTGGACATTTTCAGAGACATATTTGGAAATTAGCTGCAGTTCTCTATGATGTTATGTCAGCAAGAAATAAAGTTGGGACAGGATCTGGATTTCAAACAAGTGTTGGCACATGTGTTAAGGCTCTTTTAATAGTCAAGTTAAAATGATTCTGTTTCTTCTACAGTATTTAATGTAAGTTACATTGATTGTACACTTTCTAATTGTGTTGGTGTTTTGAAATCCAGCATGTCAGTTCTGGAGGTCTGTCAATCAGCTTTTGTTTTATTGCCCTGAGTATCACAGAACCTTGATATTCTGAAAAAAGCTTGCAAGTACTGAAAGAAGTGAGTCAGGCTTTAAGCATAAGCAAGATGGTAGTGGGCTTGATTATTACTAGTATAACAGCTTTGATTACATTAATAGCTAGCACAACTGCTTCTGCAATTGCTTTGAAACAAGAAGTTAAGACAGCTACTCTTGTTAATCATTTACCAAAAAAAAAAAAAATGTTACTAATGTGTTGAATATATAAGACGATTTAGATAGGCATTTGAAACAATGGATTGATGCTCTTTATCCTATTCAAATTATTGGAAGGAGGTTCAGAGTTTAAGAGTAAGAAGCCATTTCTAGTGTCATGCCAAATACCACTGGATTCATGTTAGTTCTAAAATTTACAGTGGTAGTCATTATAATAAGGAAAAAGTTTAAAGACACTTGCAGTGTGTTTGGCATAATTCGTATACCTCTCTGGATGGTTTAAACTTGCAAAGTGACCTTATGAATTTAAAGAACGCTGTTCTGCATTGGTGCTACAGATACTCTTGATTAAATTACCCATGGCCTGTAGTCAGTATTTCTATTTTGGTCAAGCTTTAAGAATGGCATATATAGCTTTATCATTTTTGTCCTGGGAATATTTGTATTCCATACCATCATCTTAAAGCTTGTCTTTAACAACATCAGTATGTTGGCAGCCAAACTACATAGCTTGAAACTGACCCCAAGACAAAGTTATTAAATTAACAGGCTGGCAAGCCAAGGATGGGTAAGATTCTGCACAGAGCCTTACCAACCTAAGACATAAGTGCATTGCTTTTGATAATGCATATTTCATAATGGGTAAAGAAATCATTATTTTCAAAACTACCTAAAACAGGTTCAGTCTTGTTTATGAAATAAAAAGGGGGAGAGGCAGAGAGCTTTTGGGGTTGCTTGGCAAGAATCTGACATGGGCCAAAGACAAGGAAATGGGCTCCCTGGCAGGAATATAACATTGGCCAAGGAAAAGGAAGTGGGCTTCAGGCAAGAATCAGACATTAGGCTAGAACAAAGAAATAATTTCAGGCAAGAATCTGTAGGACTGTTGAAGGACAGCATGGTATCTGGTTGAACACAGAATGGAAATGGCCAGAGACCCCACAGGTTGGAGACCCCAAAGGTTTCCCTGCAAGAGATGGCATGCATTTTGCCATGTTCCTAGTCTCTAGGCTCCTGATACAAGGCCAAAGATCTCCATCAATCCATGCCTTTCAGGCATGTAGGACAATGCCCCTACTAGCCCCTCCACAGGTAGAGGGTGTGACTACAGGTCTTGGAGCCTCAAGACAGATCTCCATATTAATGAGACAACTAAAGGCCAGAGAACATAGCCAATTAAATATTCCTTCCTAGACCCTCCTCCTTGCAAAAGGTCTTAAATCTCAGGCCAGCCCTGAAAATACCGGGATATGGTTTTATCCATTTTCTGTCATGACAATAAACATTTTAAGACCATGGACTATATTTCTCTTCTTTGGGACTCACTGTGGGAAACAATGGAGAAGGTTTTCAACTACTGAGCCACAGTCTAATCTTCCACTGACAACTTTTCTATGTTCTTAACCACAGAGGCCCAGCAACCCAAACAAGCAAGCTTAGTCAGTTGTGACCCAGCCAAGCAAGTCGCTGTGACCAATACTTTCATCCCTACAGGATGCAGCCAAGCTTCTCCCCCTCCCCGTGGGACCTCAGACTATGTTCTTCCACCCTGGGTGGAGTCCTGTGACTTCTCATAGCCCAACATCCACCTGGTGCCAGCATGGAGTGACCACAGTTAAGTTCCCATGCCTCTATCCCTCTGAGCAGTGGCCCTATTCCCTTTGGGGAGGCAAATGCAGAACTCATGCATCAACATAAGAGGACCCATGTGCACATTACAACACAACAACTGGTGAAGGATGCAGGCATTCATTCCTCCAGTGTCCTGCCTCTCCATATTTGAAGCAGATTCCTTCTGCTTTTACTGCTGCTACAAATGCCTGAGCCACGGATGTAATCTGGTGTGATGGAGTTCCTATATCTTGGGCTGCCCCAATCCACCTATTGTGATGCTCTTCCTGGAGACCCTGGCAAGCTAGTCTGAATTCATAAGTCATGCTTTTCCATACAGTGGTTTTAAGAAGGAGGTCTCTGGCTATAGGGTTGGGAATTTTTCTTTCTAAGCTCATTCTAGTCCTGAGAATAAATTCAGATATGGGTTCTCCAGGCTTCTGATGGAGAGAGAGTGGAGAGGAGGTAGGGTCTTGTGACTCTGAGGGTGGAGTGAGCCTATCCCAAGCTTGTATTGCACAAAGGTGAATCTGCTCATAGTACCCTGCTGGCTGAGTTCCCTGCTATGCTCCAGTAGAAAAGTCTTCCTGGCCAAAGAGTTCATTAAAGCCCCATGTGGTGTCACCTCTGTTCCAGTTTTGCCTGACTTGTTGATGGCATTCATCATGAAATAAGGCTCTCTAGAAACACTGGGCCAGGAGGGGCAGAATGGCAAATATCTCTCCAATCTTGGGGGGTGTTTAATTTGGCAATATGGCTCTATAGTAGAGATTTTGTCCGTGGTGCATGAATGCCATCTTTTTTCACTGCCTGCCTGAGTTCTTTTAAGTCTGAAGCTTGAAGTGGGTACCAGTTGAGTGGTTTAGTTCAACTTGGTTTGATATTGACCAGGAATGGTTGAGCATTTTGGGTTTCTAGTTCTGTATCAAACTCCTGAGTAGCATGGGAGGCTGGGTAAGTTTTTGCAAGAGAGTCCCAAAAATTGCAGAATTGTTGGGTGGTCGATGGTTGGGGGTAAGAGACTATGGAGTTTGGATGGGGATTTATCTACAAGTGGGGAGGGTTAGATAGATGGATTTTATTTCCCTTATTAGTTGGGTAAGGGCTGTGAAATCTGAAACAGGGTGGTTTTTAGAACCTTGATCTTTGGGTTCATTTGACTGAGGAGGATCAGGAGCTGAGTTGCCATCAGCCTGTCCTATTTTAGATGGTCCTATGCATTGCTGAATTGCAACTAAAATCAACAAAAAATCACGAGAGGGTGTTTTTCCTTCTTAGGTATCTCTGTTTTTGATGAGAAAAGCTACTCTGCTCCATGAGTCTGGGCTATAAATATTGTCATTGGCCATGCATGGCACTGTCTGAAGGACTTCCTCCCAAAACAAGGAAGCTTGGTTTTTGGCTATTTGTATTCTGTGAGATTTTAGTAGAGCACGTATTTCCCTGGCTTAGGGGGATTTCTTGTGTGATATTGAGTTGCCCATGACAGAAAAGAGGAGAAACACTTTGTCCAATGGGAACATTCTCTTGACCTATTGGCTTTGGGGGATTCCACATAGGTCCAAAACACTAAGCAGATTTAAGAACTGGCAGCCGCCCTGTGGCTTTTAAGTGGCTGCTTCATCACCAGGCTTTCTTTTTGTTTTAAAGAGAGTGTAAATAGTCTTTGCTAATGCCCATTGTGGGTGGGCAGGATTTAGACAGAGGCCAGAGGAACCTTCAGCCATCACCAGAGAGTAGCTCTGGCTAGGAGGTGTCAGTTTCCCCTTCGGCTTGTCCAAATCCACATGATGGCACTGACTGAAAGCACAGAAGGAAAGGACAGGTTGCTTGTCTCCAGAGTTGGGGGCTCACCTTCCCGTGGTATCAGTTTCTGCAACTGTGTCACTGTTCAGGCCCCATGTGGTCACAAGCTGTGAGCCTGTATACTGGAAACTTTCCAAGAAAATCTGGAAACCTGGGCAGGTTCGAAGGTTGAAACAAATGGGGACACAGTGCTAGCAAGGAGGAGGAATTGCTTCTATTGCCACTGCCTCCACTGCTGCCTCTACCCTGTCTCTGCTGTCACCATCCCAGTTGCTCCAAAGTGCTGCACCTGTCACTCTGCAATGAGTCAGGTCAGGCTGAGCCAGCAAGACGCCAACTAGCCAGCAAGGAGTTCGGGGAAGATCCTGAAGGAGTTTCAGGAGAGCAGATCTCTTCCCAAGTAATAGTGTTATGTAGCTCTTATGACAGAAACTCTCAGACAAAGGAGTAATTCTTACACACTACAACCCAACAGGAATCTAAATCTTAGGCTTGAACAAAGAAGTAATTTCAGGCAGGAATGTAAATCTTAGGCTAGAACAAAGAAGTAATGTCAAGCAGGAACCTAAATCTTAGGCTAGAACAAAGAAGTAATTTCAAACATGAAAATGACTTTGGGCTAGGACAGAGAAGTGGGCTCATATATTTTGGTTATCCTGATAAGCCTTTAGACACCGTGATCATGGGAGTGTTCCACAGAACTTTGTTTATTGCCTTGCTTATTCTTTGACTATTTGTGTTTATTATCTTGCTTGTTCCTTGACTATTTGCATCTATTGTATTGCTAGTTCCTCTACCTAGAACTGACCTTAATACATGTATGTAATTAAAATGGTATAAAAGCAAAAAGAAGGAGGGGGGTGGGATGAGGGTTTCTAGAGAAGGGAAATGGGGGAAGGGGATGACATCTGAAATGTAAATAAATAAAATATCCAATAAAAAATAAAAAAAAAAGAAGTTATCACCAGCATCTTAGTATAGTTAGAGAGCTAGGACATCCATCAGTCTTTAAAGCCCCAGCAGAGTCCTACTCTCTGTCTCATGTCAACCCACTCCAGTTGGGGAAGCACGAGGCAATCCTCACCTCTGTTTGCCTCTCAGCCTCCCCCTCTCTCTCATCCTCATCTCTTTTTGTCTCTCTTGGCCTTATCTTTCTTGGCCTCTCTGCTGTTCTTCCCCTATGACTCTCTGCACCTCTGTCCCTCTGCCTCTACCCTTGCCCCTGCCTCTGACTCTGACCCTACCCCTCTACTCTTCTGCCCAGGCTTAGGCCTTTGCCCTTATCTCTGCACCCCCCTCCTCTCTCTCTCTCTCTCTCTCTCTCTCTCTCTCTCTCTCTCTCTCACTCGCGCTCTCTCTCTCTCTCTCTCTCTCTGGCTGCTTCCCTAGCGTTTCATGATTTTATTTAATTTTTGGGACAGAGTATTTGAGTTCCTCCCAGGCAAGTTTAGAACTCATGATGATTCTCTCTGTGTGTGTGCATGTGTGTGTTTTAGTGTGTATGTTGATGTGTGCATATATGTGTAGATAACAATATATGTTTGTTAGTATGTGAATATCAGAGGTCCTACATCAAAGAAACCTATATTTGCATCAGATGGAAGCTATTGCAGAAAACAATATCGCATCAAAATGCAAAGTTCTGGAGCCGTGTCCCAACTGATGCATACACAACACAATTTCTGGTATCTAAGGGTCATGGAGCCGAGTCCCAACTGATGCATACACAACACAATTTCTGGTATCTAAGGGTCATGGAACATTGTAGAAGTAGAGGTAGAATAATTATAAGATCTAGAGAAACAGCAATGTAAGATCGTGTCTCCTAGAAATATCAGAAGCTATACCCATAAATTTCCACTAACATGGCTACTTAAATATGATCCAAATAAGAATGACAAGAATATACATGCTAATGTGGAAGGAGTAGAGCTCTTGAGATCTTTGCCCTAGATAAAGCACTACCAGAGAATTAAAGAAAACTGAGAGATGGAGAAATAGCCTTCTCCAGAGAAGAGCACACCAATTGTTTATCCAATACTAAATGGTCATCCCTAAGCATATGTATATTCAAGTAACACTATATAGACTGAGAAGACTGTATTTATGTGATGTGTATACACACACACATATGTATATATACATATATATGTATATACATATGACAATAATTAAAGAAAAAGCCACACAGTTGAATAAAAGGAGTTTACATGGGAAGGGATGAAAAGGTGAAGAATAAATTGTGAAATAACTCTATTATCTCAAAAATTAAAGATTTAGCTATTGATTTACCTATGTGACAGGTTACAGAAATAACCTAGAAGGCTATCTACTATGTGCAATATCTATTTTATCTTGTTTATTGTGATATTGTGCTGTTCATCTAGGCCTTTAATTCTCAGATCAATAAATTTCCTGCCTTAGCTTCCCAAGTAGCTGGAATTACTTTGGGGAGCAAGCATACTTGCCTTAATTACTTTTCTATTGCTGTGATAAAATATCATGACCAATACAACTTAAAATAAGGCATTTAATTTGGAACTTATAGTTTGAGAGGATTAATGTCTAACATGGTAGTTCAAAACTATGGCAGCTAGACCAGCTTACATCATGATCTACAAGTTGGAGGCAGAGAGAGGGAGAGAGGAGACTGGGAATGGGTTAAATAGTTTGAAACCTAAAAGTCCATCCCCAGTGGCAAGCCTCGTTCAACAAGGCTAAATACTCCTTCCAAAAAAGTTACACCAACCAACTTGGGACCAAATATTCAAATACATAAGGCTATGTGAGTCACTGTCATTCAAGCCACCACATTCGACTCCTGACCTCCAGTTTCCTGACAATATCACAATGCAAAATGTACTTAGTCCAACTTCAAAAGTCTCCATGGTTTTTCACAGTCTCAACACAATTTAACAGTCTAAAGTTACCCTGACAAAAGAAAATCTCTTAATTGTAACTCCCTATAAATTCAAAGCAAACTAAACACTTCCAACATGCAACGGCACAGAATGTACATCATCAATCCAAAAATGAGCAGAGAGCACATTGATAAAATGCTGGACCAAAGCAAGATTTAAAAAATATATATCATGGCAAATTCCAAATCCTGTAGCTTGATTTCCAATTTCAAAGGCCTTAGATGGCTCTTCCTTCCCAGTTTGCTCCCTGTAACACACACATTTCTCTCCCTTTGTCTGGTTCCACTTTCTGTATGCTGCTCTTCCTAGAAGGCATCTCTAGGCTCTAGTACCTCCAACATCCTGGGCTCTCCAATGTACTCAAGATTTCACTTTCACAGTTTCACACAGTGGTCTTCCAGGGAAGAGAGACTTATGATTTCCATATGTGATGTATTATGACCTGGAGTTGTAAGCTAAAATAAACCCTATCCTCCCCATGTTCATTTTGCTCATGATATTGCATCATAGATATAGAACCTTAATTTTAAAAACTTAAATGATTATTGCTTTGCTGTACCTGGTCACAAACTACTGTTCATTCCTATTTACTTCTTGTGAAAAGCACTTATATGCACCTTATTTTAATGCAGCAATTCTGAAGCTAGAACTATGGCCAGAATGGAGTGGGAAATGCTTCGTGTGGGTGCTCTTGTCTGAATTACAGAAGACTTAGCAGCATCCCTGAGCTGTATCTACTAGATATCAGTGAAATGTGACCAGTCCCAAATGTGACAAGGTGCAAGTCCCAAAGACAAGGATGCAGGGAAAACATTTTAATTGGAAGCTATCTTTCTATTCACTTATTGTTGCAGAAAGCAACATGCTAGGACTCTCCTGTCACAGGCTTCACTGTAGTGACTTTCTTTACCAACAAAAAAGATTCCATAATGCCTTTACTCCTATATTTTTCTTCATGACCCTAAAGCCATAGTAATGGAGACAACATTGCCAAGTTAACTACTAACTGCTAACTGTTACTAGTGGCTATGGGCATGTTCTTTCCTAAAGACTGGTCCATACTACTGCAATTTTCCTCCAGTTCTAATTCATTTTATTCCCTATATAAAATTTATCTATTTAAATTATTTCTAGGTTTATTATATATAGTTAACATTTAACACTGATCAAAGCAGTAATCATTTAATTTTTTTAAAATTAAGGTTATATAGCTATGATGAAAGAGCACTACCAAAAGCATTGTGGAGAGGATAGAGTTTATTTCAGCTTACAACTCCAGGTAGTAGCAGCACATCAGAGATGGAAGTCATGTCAGGAAATAAATCACGACAGAAACCTGGAGGTAAGAACTAAAGCAGAAGCCATAGATGAGTGCTGCTTATTTGTTTGCCTAGCATAGCTCTCACAGCCTATTTTCTCATATATCTGATGGACTACATGCTCAAGTGTGGCACTACCCACAATAATCTGTGACCTCCTAAATTATTAATTCTGAAAATGCCTCCACTGACTTGTCTACAAGCTAATCTTATAGAGGTATTTTTTACAAATTTTACTACCTCTCCTCAAATAACTCTAGCTTCTGTAAAGTTGTCAAAAATATCAACCTCATCATAAATTTATTTTCATTAAATCTTACAGTAGCACTATGTTTTGTTGTAGATTGAAACATAGTATGATACTTCTGCTTAGTCTCTAATTAGACAAGACAGTAAATTTGATATTGTCATACTATAAATTTCTCCCTAACGCTTTAAAGCTCCACAAGCTACAATAAATTGATGACATGGAATAAAATTCTCCACTCTAAGAGGTGTTTCTGGGGAAAGAGCTGATCTTGGAACTCTAAAAATGAGAATAGAGGTAAACAGTATCTGTGCTAAGCTTCTGAAGGGTGAGCAGGTGAGCTCAATAAAGAACCCAATTTATCAGAATGCATGGCTCTGGTAATTTGAAAGAGCATGTACACATAGGCCTAGATGTTTGAATGGTCCCCATTTGCGGTGCTCTTTGAGTAGGTTTAGGAAGTGTGGCACTGCTAAAGGAAATTTGTCACTGGGAGTGGACTTTGAGGTTTTAACACTATAAGAAGAATTATAACAGAGTGTGACACATAATATATAGTAAAACCTGATGCTTAATGCTTAGCACTGTTGGTGAATATACAAGTACAAGCATGTGTATATATACCAAAGCCCACTTCAGATTATACCATGTATATATACCAAAGCCCACTTCAGATTATACCATGTATATATACCAAAGCCCACTTCAGATTATACCATGTATATATACCAAAGTCCACTTCAGATTATACCATGTATATATACCAAAGCCCACTTCAGATTATACCATGTATATATACCAAAGCCCACTTCAGATTATACCATCTGACAAATGCCTTGTCCCACACATTATCTGGTGTAGATTTCTTACTCCATCACTCTTTAGAAAGAGTATACAAATTATTATTGCCATATATGTATCAAACAAGTGAACCTGCATCTAGATCCTGTACTTTCTTCTCCAAGGTCTACCCTGGTGAGTCTGCCTAATCCTACCCCTTACCCTTGCCCAATCTGGCATGGGTGTCACATCCAATGCTAAAGCCAGAGCCTCCTATATCACCTGTGAGATGACAGAAAACAGAATGAGAAGGAAGTGTCCAGACTTGTTTCTAGTGGAGCATGGCAAGTGAGATATGATCATGGTGTTAACTTGTCTGTATGTATGTGATAGGAGAAAAAAGTGTTAAAATATAGGACTGTGTTCAGTAGTCATAAGTGGGCAAGGGAAGGGCAGTATGCTTCAATGCAGAGAATGATTGATAGCACGTGATTCCTAGAGACACCTTCAGAGAAGACAGAGCACAATATGCATTGGGTTTGATAAATAGAATACTTATTGTCTTCTTTTAATATATTTTCACTTATTTATTTTCCAGATGTGTGTGCGTGTGTGTGTGTGTGTGTGTGTGTGTGTGTGTGTGTGTGTGTGTATTCTGTTGTTAATGTGAGAGAATATTGTGGAGGAGTCAGTCTTCTATTGTGGATGTCCTTGGGATTAAATTTAGGTCATCAAGCTTCACAGCAGACATCTATACCACTGATTCACTTTGTCTCCCAAAACATTGATTTTTTTATTTATTATTCTATCAGAGTAGTTGTGACACTAAGATAAATAGTAATAGAGTATTTGGTATATGGTATCAATAGTGGGTTCTTTACCTGATGTTTAGAATTCAGCAAGGACAATGCTTGAGTGGCTGGCTAAGGAAGAACTGTTCTAACAGTGGACTTGGCACCCTGTCAACAGCACATAGGGAATGCTTGGAATATAGTAAGAAGACCTCTAACAGTGCTTGACATACCTTACAATGTTGCTAAGAAAATACTTTCTGCATAGTAAGAAAATGGTGCATAACTGTTAGCACTGTTGTACCTTTTTATAAACAAACATGTCATTTTTATACGTAAGATTTCAGAGTCATGTCTGTGGTCCTAAATGTTTACCATATTCCTTTTATATTTCATAATCTTGGGCTTATTATGACTTCCTGTGGTTCTGACAAGAAAAGAAGTGCCAGTAACTTCTCACTAACTATTCAGAAGTTAACACTTCCTGCTTTGCTGATAAAGTTTATGCTCCCCTTCTGCCTAAACTGAGAGCCTCTGATCCAAAAACAAAATCTTCTCATAGCTCAGTGAATGTCTCACCTGGTCTTTGAATTCCTTTGCCAGAGAAAAGTGTGCCCTTATCATTAATAGTTGAACTGGAATTTAGAAACCCATGACATACTGGATAGGGAAACTCTCCAAGTTACCTAGCATGGAGCAGAGAAAGCAAGGCATATTAAATTCAGCCTCAATTTTGAATCCTAGAGAGCTAAAATTGGGTGACTGGAAAGTCCACATGGCTAGGTAGGACCATTTTACCATGTAAGAAATTATCATATCCTAGGTTTGGGAGATGTATCAAAAAGTAACTTACAGATTCAGTCTTCTAATTCTCCTTCTTCCTCATCTTCTTTCTCCTCTTCTGCCATCATCATCATCATCATCATTAATCTCTCCATATGTCACTTGCTTCTTCTTTTCTCAAAACCCCTTATTCCAGGTATTTTCTGCCTTTCATCAAGTGCTGAAATAAAAAGAGTTAGTATATAACTGAATAGAGAGTGTTCGGGCCTTATTTTGTCTGAAAAAAAACTGGGCTTGTCCCTTTTATGTGCCTGTAGGCCTTCTCCAT
Organism: Rhabdomys pumilio; assembly: GCA_030674055.1. Classification (NCBI taxonomy): domain Eukaryota; kingdom Metazoa; phylum Chordata; class Mammalia; order Rodentia; family Muridae; genus Rhabdomys; species Rhabdomys pumilio. Next base: position 120,813,101 of record JANHMN010000005.1, on the reverse strand, counting down.
CTTCTGATTTTGACATCCTCTGATTCCCTAAGGCTGAAATGTCATATATTCACCATTATAGACCGAAGGTCATTTCACATTATACCATCTGGTTTACTGTCTCATGTCATCTGGTGTATATTTCCTACTTCATCCCTCAGTTAAAAAATGACTCATCATTTATTCCACTACACTGTGAAAATTAAAGAAGTGAACTTGAGTGCATATTGAAGACCAGCCCGTGTCACTTGGTGTGTTGGTTTGAATAGGAGTGGCCCTCATAGGCTCATGTGTTTGAAATGCTTGGTCATAGTGAGTGGCACCATTAGGAGCTGTAGCCTTAATGAAGTTAATGATGTTTGAGTCTCACTTGGAAGGGGGAATGAATGAAATGGTCTTAGAAGGCAGATAGAGGGAGGGAGCTGGATGGGAGAGGGGCTTGGAAGGGAAGTAGGGGGTTCTGGGTTAGGTGTGTAGAGGGGCAGGGGAATGATCAGATGGCCTTGTGAGTGAATGGAAATCTGCAACTGGCAGGGGTGGTAGGGGGGCATCTCCAGGAAATGACAGAGACCTTGGATAGGGAAAGCACCCAAGAAACAATAGAGATGTCCTTAGCTGTTGACTCACAGCTTTGGGAATATGAAGCCAGGTAGGAACCCTGGTGGAACGATAAGGACACTAACCTACACACAAAACTTTCAACCAAAACCTATTCTGTCAATAGGAAATACAGGGATCAGGAATAGAGCAGAGATTGAGGTTATAGCCAACCAATAACTGGTCCAATTTGAGATTTATCCCATTGACAAGCACCAAACCCTGACACTATTAAAGATTTTCCATTATGCTTGCAGACAGGAGTCTAGCATACCTGTCCTTTGAGAGGCTCCTAGCAGCTGACTCAGACAGATATAGATACCCACAGCTAAACAGTGGATGGATCGTGGGTACTCTTATGGAAGAATAGAAGAAAGGATTGCAGCCCATAAAGGGATAGGAACTCCACAGGAAAACCAACAGAATTAACTAACCTGGACCTTGGGGGCTCTCAGACTGAGAGCTGGACATGGGCTGGACCTAGGCATTCCTGCACATATGTAGCAGCTGTAGAGCTTGTTCATCATGTAGGTCCCAAGGAACTCGAGCAGGGGTATCCCAAAAGCTGTTGCCTATATGCAGGATATGTTCTGCTAGCTGGCCTGCCTTATCTGGCCTCAGTGGGAGAAGAAGCACCTAGCCTCGCAGAAACTTGAAGTGCTAGGATGGGGAGATACGCAGGGAACCCCTATCCACTCAGAGGATAAAGGGAGTAGGAATAGAGGAAGTGCTGTGGGAGGGGTGAGAAAAATATAGGCACTGAGCAGGATGTAAAGTGAATAATTAAAAAATAATTTTGAAAAAAATTGATAAAGAATTGCCATGGTCATGGTGTCTCTTCACAGTAATAAAACCCTTATTAAAACACACAGGTTTTAGAAGAACAAGTCAGGTTGTGATTATTTTAATCTCACAGATGGTGCTGAGTAACCTCCTCAACCACAGAGTGCTTGTGAAGTACCAGTGCCATACAACCAAACAACATGACGGAACTGAACCAGAAAAGCAAGAGGGGTATTTCTTCATTTCCTCTCACCTGATGCTGCCTCCCCCAAAACTATGATTCTCTTTGCTATGCTGCTGCTATTGATATCTTACAGCGTCTGGTATACCTGTTCCTTTATTTGAGTTTTTCCTTCCTATGTTGCCTCTTTCAACATATTTTAAACACCAAAGCATCTGTTCAGGTTATCAGTATTTCTGTAGAGCCTTAGACGCTAAGAATTCTCTTGGGTATTTTATTTTCCAAATGTTTTGTTAGTCTATATTAATTATATTTCATATTACATTTGTATAAGCGTTTATGATGTAATTTGATCACATTAATTCCCTATTACCCTTTTCTGACTCCCTCCCAGTCAGGCTGATGCTCCTCCTTATCACAGCTCTTCAAGTTCATGGTGCTTGTTCTTGGTGGGACCAAATCAGTTTCATTAGAATCACATACAGGAGAATAGGGTATCACTTACTTCACCCTCTAGAAAATATCAACTGTTTTTATATTGTCTGGAAAGGGGAAAGCCGGGTGAGCCCACCCCTATGACAATATGTTGATGGACTCCATATTGTGCAGATTTTTTTCGTGCCTTTTCTTAATGTGTTCAACTATACTTGCACCTAAAATGAGAAGAACACCAGAGTTGAAAGGAGAAAGAATGCCCTAAATCATGTTATCAGGACTGCATGTTTGACATTGTATTCTCCCTAGACTGTCATTTGTTCAAGCAGAAATGATGTGTATGTAATTTGGTGTGTTTTTTAAAAGACATTTTGGGGAAGAAAAGCAATAGAGAAATCCATCTGATCTGTTAAGGGCACGGATTCTATAAAATGTAGAACTTTACACAAAAGGTGATTGGCCACATTAGAGAGAACAAATAATAGAGTAAATAGACTGGAGAAAAAGCTGCACCATTGAGATGGTTTTCTTGATGTACAGATAGGGAAAGAAAAAGGAAGAAATGAGCCATATTGATCTGAATATAGCAAGAATATTGCACTCATCAAGTCAAAGCAGTTGTGTTTTCTAGTGCAAGACCCATAGAAGAGCATGGTTGGGTGAGTGACTCACAGGCCACTATACAAAATTGAGGATCTATTAACAGTTAGTAACTTCTATATGATGTCAGGTTTTTTTTCAAGAATATTGCCTCTGTTAGTTCAATCATTATCAAACAGATGTTATCACACTCTCGAGGACATAACAATACACTTTGGACTTGGTTAAATTTTAAGGAAAATAAAAATAGGATATGAAGTTGGGGGCTGTGGACAAGTAAAGTGTACATCTAGTAATTTCTGAGAGAGCCAGTAGAAAGTGAATGTGATCAAAATATATGGTATGCACTTCTCAAGTAATTAATTAATCTAAAGAAAGTGTAGTAAGATAAAAAGATTTGATAACATCAAACCTGGAAAAGTGGAAGCAGTAGAAGCTACATCATTGTCTCCAGAGGCAACAATGACATTGACAGCAGCAAAAAACTATTGGCAGTGATATTATCTATAAAAGAGAATTTAAGATAAGGCATTTTGGCTAATGGTATACATAGGAGGTATTTCTGATACATGATTTAGAGTATTCTAATTTGTTGAGTAATGTTTAGAACAGGATCTGCAGACTTGGTGGTGAATCCAATTTTGTTCGTTCATATGCAAAAGGTTTCTCATTTCAAAGTCTTAGTGTATTTCTGTGATATTTTACTATTATTCACAGTGTTGTAAAAAGCTTCAACATCATATATTTACAATAATTTTCCTCACTTCAATAGAAACTCTGTGTACTGACAAATAATTTTCATTCATCCCTTCATAGTAAATCATAACTTCTCATCTAAATTCTATTTGATTGGGTTTGTTTTAGATGTTTTGTTTACTTATAAGCATCATGAAGCATGTTCATTTTATTATGGTTTATATTTTATTTATTTTTTAAGTAAAAACCATACATTATATTTTGATCCTCCCTTTTTATAATAAATATTCTTTCTTTGTCTTTAAAACTTTGAAAACAATGTGTTTCAGCATGGATTTCTATGAATTAGTCATGTTTTCTTTTAGATGACTTTCTCATATTTATATATCTATATAATTGCTCAAATTTGCACTCAGTCATTCATTTTTACATAGATTTTAAAAAAAGAAAATTATCTTTACAAGCAACTTAATTTTCCAATACTCCTTATAATTTCTTTTATTCTTTCTAATTCTGTTATTACGTTCAATAAATTATTATCAACTCAAAAGCCAAAATTATTTGTTGTTATTTGAGGAAAATGTGTGTGTTTCTTAAAATAATGTGAACCACATGAAGCTCAAGAGGAATGAAGACCAAAGAGTGAATGCTTCAGTCCTATGTAGAAAAGGGAACAAAATAATCAAGGGAAGTAGAGAATGGGAGGAACTTGGGAGGAAGAGAAGAGGGGGAGGTGAAAAAGAGGGGACGAATCAGGTATGGGAAGAGATGAAGGAGATGTAGAGAGGGTCAGGAAATTGAACAGAGGTGTGTAGCACTGGGGGCTGAGGAATGGAAGTAGCAACCAGAATGTCACAGATAACAGAAAAGCAAGAGCCTCCCAGGATCCATGGGGATGACCTTAGCTGAAATACCCTACAAAGGTGAGGAAGAACCTGCTGAGACCATATTTAGAGGTTACTCATGGTCCCCCAGTTGAGGGATGGGGCCACCCACCCATCTCCAAAATGTTAACCCAGAATTGCTCCTGTCTAAAGGAAATGCAGGGACAAAGAGTGGAGCAGATCTGAAGGAAGGCCATCCAAAGACTGCCCCACCTGGGGATCCATCCAACATGCAGACAACAAACCCAGACACAATTGCTGATGCCAAGAAGTGCTTGCTGACAGGAGCCTGATACTGCTGTCTCCTGAGAGGCTCTGCCAGATTCTGACCAATACAGATACAAATTCTAGTAGCCAACCATCAGACTGAGCACAGGGACCCCAGTGGAGGAATTAGGAGAAGGACTGTGGAGGAGCTTAAGGGGCTTTATCTAGCATCAATGGGAAGGGAGGCCTTTGGTCCTGTGAAGGCTTGATGCCCCAATGTAGAGGAATGCTAGGGTGGTGAGGCAGGGATGGGTTGGTGGGGTTGGGAGCACCCTCATAGAAACAGGGTAAGCAAGGGGTAGGAGGGGAAACTGGGAAAGGGGATAACACGTGAAATTTACATTCCAAATGTAATATTTACATTTAATATTTACATATTAAAATATCCAATTTAAAAAACTAATATGAACCAGTAGTATGATTTGCATTACTATCCATGATATAAGAAATTGAAACCAGAACCTTGATCATGTTAGGCAAGCACTCCCATTGGAAAATAACCTGAACCTGGAAGTAGTAAGACCACCTAAGATGTATTATCTATCAAACTCATTGATGAATAATACTGTGATGAAGATGATATGTATCCAATAGTAATGAAAGAAAAGAAAAAAGTTAGAAGAAAAATCAACAATATGAGAAATACAAAGACAGTAAGCCACACCTACAAGAAGACCAACTAGCCTACCCACGAACCCTTCTCTGCTTTCTCCATTCCCTGAGTAGACCCAATACCCCAGGCTCATCTCAGCTGCAGTCTTCCTTCCATACCTTCTGTGGATCTCACTGACATCCCAGGTCCATGAACCCCCTAAAATCAGGACTTAGACCAACCAATAATCACCCCAAAGTCAGATACCTAGATGCCAATATAAAAACACAATCAATAACTGCCAGCAGAATATGTCTCCACTCGAGCCCAGCTACCCTACAACAGCAGGCCCTGAATTTTCCAACATAGCTGAAGCACAAGAAAATGACCTTAAGACCACGCAAATGAAGATGAAAGGAGTTCTTAAAGAGGAAGTGAATAAATGCCTTAAAGAAATGCAGGAGTCTTTCTGGTTTGAACCTGCACTCAGAACAGACCTGGGGCGCTGGCTCTGCACGTACTCCTAAAATACCCAGAGGGAGCCCAACTCCCAAGTACTCTGAAACGCCCAGGATCTCAATCCCACAACACTAAGAGGAAGCTCAACTCCCAGGTGCTCTAACACAGCCACAAATCACAGGGACAAAGGAACCTCCACCCAGCCTTTTGGGTTGAACCTGCGCCTGGAGCAGACCTGGGGTGCTGGTTTTGCACCCACTCCTACACTTCTACAACACCCAGAGAAAGCCCAACTCCCAGGTGCTCTGACATGCCCAGGACCACAGATAAGGCCACAACATCTACCCCAACACCCAGAGTAACTGGGACCCGTGGGATTCAAGGACACAAGAACCCCCACCCAGCCAGAGGAACAGGTTCTTTCCAGTTTGAACCTGCACTGGAGGAGACCTGGGGCACTGGCTCTGCATTCACTTCTACAACACACAGAGGAAGCTCGACTCCCAGGAGATCAGACACACCCAGGAGAACTGGATCTCTGACACACTCAAAATCACAGTTGAGGCCAGAACATCTTTCCCAATATGCAGTGTAACTGAGACCTGCACAGGAACCAGAGAAACACAAACCCCTGACCAGCAAGAGGCATGCGTTCCTTCCAGCTTACACCTGTGACTGGAGCAGATGGCTCTGACTCCCTACCCACTCCCGCAACACCCAGAGAAAGCTTGACTCCCAGGAGCTCTGAAACAACAGGATCTCCAGATATGGAAAAAGAGGAACACTTCCTCCATTTTGGGTGGAACTGCAAGCTGGTACAACCACTCTGGAAAACATTCTGTCAGTTCCTCAGAAAATTGGACATAGTACTACCTGAGGACCCAGCTGTACCACTCCTGCTCCAACTTATAACAAGGACACATGCTCCACTCATTAATGCATAGGACCGTAAGAGGACAGCATGGTTTCTGGTCGAGCACTGGCTAGAGATGGCCAGAGACCTAGCAGGTTGGAGACCTCACAGGTTTCCCTGCAAGGGATGGCATGCATTTCACCATGCTCCCAGACTTCAGGCTCCTGACATGAGGCCAAAGACCTCCATTGATCTGTGCTTTTCAGGCACATAGGACAATGCCCCTACTAGCCCCTCCACAGGTAGAGGGCATAACTATAGGCCACAGAGCCTCAAGACATCTCCATATTCATGAGATACCTAAAGGCCAGAGGGCATAGCCAATTAAGCATTCCTTCCAAGACCCTCCTCCTTGCAAAAGGTATTTTACCTCATGCCCTCCCTGAGAATACAGGGCATAACTTCATTTGTTTTCCACCATGACAATAAAGATCTTCAGACCATTTCTTAAGACCCTGGACTCCCTCTCCTTTTGGGGGGCCTGCCATGGGGAGCCGTGGAGAGAGTCTTCAAGTACGGAGCAGCCGTCTAATCTCCCACTGACAACCTTTCTACATTCCAGCCATGGAGACCCAGCCAGGACTCAGCTAAGCGAGTCACCATGACCAAGAGTCTCATCCTGACAGAATGTCGCTAGAACTCATCTTGTCCTCCTCACTCACGCCTTTGGCTGTGAGTCGGGCAAGCCTGTACACCACCCCCCACCCCCGCCATCTCGGTCCTTCTGTGGCCTCTCAGCGGTGCCTGAGAACCCAAGGGCTTGAGACCAGTCGGTCCCTGACTGCCTCCTGGCTGGGGAAATCCCCAACCCAAGAGCTCTGGCACCTGAGGGGTCTCAGACTGTGTTCTCTCCTCCCTGAAGCAAAGCCCTATGGCTTCCCATAGCGCTCGTGCAGTGAACTCAGTCAAATTCCCGAGCTTCTGCCTCTCTGAGCAGTAGCTCCAGCCCTTTGGGGCGGCAGACATTTGGGATCCACAATGCAACCAACAGGACCCATGCCCACGGGCACACCACAGCCCAACAACTATGTTCATAGCAGCCTAATTTATAATAGCCAAAAGCTAGAAAGAACCCAGATGTCCCTTAACAAAGAAATGGATACAGAAAATGTACATTTACACAATGGAATACTACTCAGCTATTAAAAAAAAATGACTTTATGAAATTCTTAGGCAAATGGATGGAACTAGAAAATATCATCCTAAAATATCATCACAAAAGAACACACATGGTATGCAGTCACTGATTAGTGGATATTAGCCCAAAAGCTCAGAATACCCAAGATACAATTCACACACCACATGAAACTCAAAAAGAAGAAAGCCCAAAGTGTGGATGCTTCAATCCTTAGAAGGGGGAACAAAATACTCACGAAAGGAAATAAAGAGACAAAATGTGGAGCAGAGACTAAAGGAAAGGCCATCCAAAGAATAACTCACCTAAGGGTCTATCCCATATTACAGACACCAAACCCAGACACTATTGCAGATGCCAAGAAGTGCTTGCTGACAGGAGCCTGATATAGCTGTCTCCTGAGAGGCTCTGCCAGAGCCTGATAAATACAGAGGTGGATGCTCAAATCCAATCTTTGGACTGAGCATGGAGTCCCCAATAGAGGAGTTAGAGAAAGGACTGAAGGAGCTGAAGCATTTTGCAACCCCATAGGAAGAACAAGAATATCAACCAACCAGAAGCCCCAGAGCTCCGAGGAACTAAACCACCAACCAAAGAGGACACATGGAGGGACACATGGCTCCAGCCCCATATGTAGCAGAGGATGGCCTTGTCAGGTGTCAATGAGAAGAGAGGCCCTTAATCCTGTGAAGGCTCGATGCCCCAGTGTAGGGAAATGCCAGGGTGGGAAGGAGGGAGTGGATGCATGGGTGGATGGAGAAGCACCCTCATAGAAGCAGAAGCAGAGGCGTTTTCTGGAGGGGAAACTAGGAAAGGGGATAACATTTGAAATGTAAATAAATAAAATAT
>JANHMN010000005.1:120783713-120794731 GCA_030674055.1 Rhabdomys pumilio | reverse complement strand
CCCCTAACAGAAGATTCTCCTATCCATATTGTATTACCATGTTTTGTAAAGAAAATGTTGTATTGTAATACATGGGGCAGGGCAAACATTTCAAGTTATCCTGTGATGATAACTATGTGAACAATTGAGAGGGTGTAAGAAACATCTAAATTCAGTGGAAAGCTTTAAAGAGTTTATGAACAGTAGTGAGTCTTTAATTGCATCCTTTCAACTAAGAATGTGAATCTCAGGACATGTAGAAAACTTTCCCTGTGCCACATGGCTTTTAGATGAAGAACATATCAGAGCATTGTTGTAAAGTCCTATTCTAACCTCTGATATGGTACTGGCAGCTTTTTACATTCTGTGTCTGTACAGAGTCCAAGCCATACACCCAGACCACACTATTGAATAGAACCAGCAAAATGAGTTGTTGTTTTCCCATTGACTTCTCTCAACTGTTGCCATCTCACTGTATCTCTAAGACAGACTTGTTTTCATTTGGATATGCAGTAATTTCTGAGCCCTTCCTGTGTTGAATGCCTTTGACACTCTATGAGTTACTTCCTTCTCATGCTGCCTTCTTCAGAATATTTAAATGTTAAGGATGCATGTAAATTTTGTCAGTAATGTTTCTTTAGTTCTTAGAGATTAGTATCTTCTCATGTAGTTTATTTTGTTTTAATTTTGAGCATACATTATTTATTCTTAATATCAAGTTTCTGTATGTCATCTTAAAATATGTATATAAAGTAATAAGGTAACTTTAACAAATTCTATCTTCATTATCCTCAAGTGAATGCTTCCCATTCATGATGATATCCTTTTCCTCAAAACTAATCTGATTTCTACTGTTATGTTTGTTTCTTTGTGGGTTAAACAACGAGTTTAATTGCTGTAATTTGGAAGTGTGTGGGTGAAGAGTTATTCACACTGAATGCCCAACAAAAATCTGGTTACAAAAATAAATAAAAGATCTTTTCACTCAATGAATAAACCATTAAATAACTTAGAGAGCATTTCCTCTCCCTCTAGAAACTGACAATAAATCCTCCTGTTTTGGTGGGATAGAGCCTGGTGAGCCACTCCATTCAAAGCCAAAGTGTTGAAGGGCCAATTATGTGCAGTTTTTCCTTATTCATTTTTTATGACCTTATACATTTTCTTAATGTGATTCTTCACATCTGAAAGATCATGTCATTAATCTTCCCAAATAAAAGAAAACAAGACCAGAATTTAAGGACAAGGAACATACCAAGTAAATCATGTTTTCAAGATTAATGTGTTTGACTTTAACTTTTTTTTTCAAACTGAGACTTACTTCTCTAAAAAAAATCACATAACTGGGAGTGTGGAATAAAATAAAAAAGATGTGGGGAAGCATCACCCCCCTTCTAGTCTGTACCTCCACCTGAAGCTGTGGCAGATCAGCAAGCCTGCCTCCCTCCATGACCCTACACCCTGTCTCCCAGAAGGTCTGCCATAACCAGGATGTCCTGGATGTCCTGGTTTGAATATGTTTGACTCAGAGAGTGGTATTATTTGGAGGTGTAGCCTTGTTGGTATAGGTGTGTCACTATAGGCATGGGCTTTAAGACCCTCATCCTAGCTGCCTGGAAGTCAGTCTTCCACTTGCAGCCTTCAGATGAAGATGTAGAACTCTCAGATCTGCCTGCACCATGCCGGCCTAGAAGCTGCCATGCTCCTGCCTTGATGAATATGGACTGAACCTCTGAACCTCTGAACCTGTAAGCCAGCTGCAATTAAATATTGTCCTTATAAGAATTGCCTTGGTCATGGTGTCTGTTCATAGCAGTAAAACCCTAACTAAGATACAGGAAGATAGGTGAGATCCCTGACCCAATACCCAAAGCAGCTTGGACCATGCACAGAGTCCAGCTGAAGTGGGATCTATTTCACTCTGCCTGAGCATCATCCTCCTTCCTGTCTGTACCTTCACATGAACCCAAGGCAGATGAGTGGGCTTGCCATCCCACCCTCCACAGGGCTCTACATTCTACTTGTCTCACATAGATTTGCCATAACCAGGAACACAGATGAAATCCACATCCCAATAGCCATGCCAACTTAGATACCCACAGAGCCCAGAAGAAGTTGGATCTATCTTGCTCAACCCAAGCATCATCCCCATTCCTGTCTGCACCACTACCTGAACCTGTGGCAGATCAGTGAGCCTGCCCCCAAAGCCAGCATGTATCTAAGAATGTCTGTCCTAGCCAGGAATAGAAGGATGCAGGGACACAGAAAGCCTGCTTTAACCAGACACAGAGAACTGCTTGCTTCCCAGGAGGCCTGCTCTAACCCAGGTCATATAGCTCTACCTACATCCAAAGAGGTGTACTCCAGTCTGAAACACCCAGGCCAGTTTGCACGATGTCAGGGGCAGCCCTGCTTCTACACTGAAGGCCTGGAATCAACCATAGGCCTAAAAAACAGCAATAGGCCTGGCATATACAAAGTCTTGGGTCTCTCTGGAAAAACACTGAAACAGATGGCTAGAAGTTATTGGAAACAAGCAGCTTTGGTGGAAAATTGCCAGCCTGACCTTGTAGATAGGTAGCCTTGGTAGATAGTATCAACTTAGATAATGACAAGTGAATCTTAGGCAGAATCATAGTGATCTGTCCCCTGAACCTTCACCCAGCTGACACTCTGTTGTGGAAGATATCTGTACTCCCCCTGAACATCTATGGTCCTGTATCATCCCCTTCCCCACATCCTGCTTTTTTGTGTATATGACCCCTGTGAGAAAAAAGTAAAAATGGCGATTTAATCAGACTATAGACAGATCGCCATTCTTTGAGTTTGCCTGTTTCCCCCATCTTCTCTTTCAGGTGACCTCCCCAGACCCCTGTTGAATGTCCTGCTGGACAGGACAACATTAGATGTAACCAAATGGCAAAAGGCAAGCACAAGAACATAAGCAACAGAAGCTAATGTAACATGGCATCATCTTAACCCATTTTCCTACCACAGTAAGCCCTGGATACACTAACATAGTCAGAGCAAAATTCTGACCTAAAATTCCATCTCATTAAGATGGCAGAGGCCTTTAAGGAAGATATAAATAACCCCCTTTAAAGAAATACAGGAAAACACAGGCAAACAGGTGGAAGTACTTAAAAAGGATACAAATAAATCCCTTAAAGAAATACAGGAAAATACAATCAAACACATGAAGAAATTGAATAAAACAATCTTCTAAAACTGGAAATAGAAACAGTAAAGAAATCACAAATAAACACAACCTTGGAGATGAAAAACTTAGGAAAAGGATCAGGAATTACAAATGCAAGGATCACAAACAATACAAGAGATAAAGGAGAGAATCTCGGCTGTAGAAGATACCATAAAAGATATCAATACATCAATCAAAGAAAATATAAAGGGCAAATAGTTCCTAATCCAAAACATCCAGGATATTTGAGACATAAGTAAAGATCAAACAAAATAATAATAGGAATATAAGAGAATGAAGATTCCCAGCTCAAAGGGCCAGAAAATATCTTCAACAAAATCAGATAGAAAAAAAAATCTGATGTAGGATTGGTAATGATCTTTTCTCAATCTGTTGATTGCCGTTTTGTCTTATTGACAGTGTCCTTTGCCTTACAGAAGCTTTGTAATTTTATGAGGTCCCATTTGTCAATTCTTGATCTTAGAGCATAAGCCATTGGTGTTCTGTTCAGGAACTTTTCCCCTGTGGCTAGGAATTCAAGGCTCTTCCCCACCTTCTCTTCTATTAGTTTCAGTGTATCTGGTTTTATGTGAAGGTCCTTTATTCACTTGTACTTGAGCTTTGTACAAGGGGATAAGAATGGATTGATTTGCATTCTTCTACATGCTGACCTCCAGTTGAGCCAGCACCATTTGTTGAAAATGCTGTCCTTTTTCCACTGGATGGTTTTAGCTCCTTTGTCAAATATCAAGTGACTATAGGTGTGTGGGTTCATTTCTGGATCTTCAATTCTATTCCATTGATCTTCCTGCCTGTCTCTATATCAATACCATGCAGTTTTTATTACTACTGCTCTGTAGTACAGTTTGAGGTCAGGGATGGTGATTTCAATCCTACATCCAATAGAGGGCTAATATTCAATATATACAAAGAACTCAAGAAATTAGACGCCAAACAACCAAATGACCCTATTAAAAAATGGGGTACAGAGCTAAACAAAGAATTCTCAACGGAGGAAACTCGAATGGCCAAGAAGCACCTTAAGAAATGCTCAACATCCTTAGTCATCAGGGAAATGCAAATCAAAACAACCCTGAGATACCACCTCACACCAGTCAGAGTGGCTAAGATAAAAAACTCAAGTGATGGTAGATGCTGGCGAGGATGTGGAGAAAGAAGAACACTCCTCCATTGTTGGTGGGATTGCAAGCTGGTACAACCACTCTGGAAATCAGTCTGGCAGTTCCTCAGAAAACTGGACATAGCATTACCTGAGGACCCAGCTATACCACTCCTGGTCATATACCCAGAAGATGCTCCAACATATAACAAGGACATATGCTCCACTATGTTCATAGCCTTATTTATAACAGCCAGAAGCTGGAAAGAACCCAGATGTCCCTCAACAGAGTAATGGATACAAAAAATGTGGTACAGTGACACAGTGAAGTATTTATTACTCAGTTATTACAAATAATGAATTCAAGAAATTTTTAGGTAAATAGATGGAACTAGAAAATATCATCCTGAGTGAGGTAACCCAATCACAAAAGAACACACATGGTATTTACTCACTGATAAGCAGACATTAGCCCAAAAGCTTGAAATAGCCAAGATTCAACTAACAGACCACATGAAGCTCGTGAAGAAGAAAGACCAAATGTGGATGCTTTGATCCTTCTTAGAAGGAGTAACAAAATACTTAAGGGAGCAAATATGGAGACAAAGTGTGGGACAGAAACTCAAGGAGGGGCCGTCTCGAGACCATTCCACCTGGGCATCCATCCCATGTGCAGTCACCAAAGATAGACTCTGATATGGATGTCAGGAAATACATGCTAACAGGAGCCTGATACAGCTATCTCCTCAGAGTTCTACCAGAGTCTGGCGTATCCAGAGGCAGATGTTCACAGCTAACCACTGATCTGTTCAAGGGTTCCCAATGGAGAAGTTAGAAGACTGAAGGAGCTGAAAGGGTTGGTGGCCCCAAGAGATTTGCATTTCCCTGATGACTAAGGATGTTGAGCATTTCTTAAGGTGCTTGTACAACAATACAAACCAACCTGAGTTCCTCAGGATCTAAACCACCAGCCTGGGAGTACATAGGGAAGGACCCATAACTCCAGCTGTATATGTAGGGGAGGATGGCCTTGTTGGGCATAGGTGGAAGAAGAGATCCTTGGTCCCATGAAGGCTGAACACCAAGCGGGGAGGAATTTGAGGGTGGGGAGGTGAGAGTGGGGGGCAGGTTGGGGCACACCCTTATAGAAGCAGGAGGAGGGGGAATAGGATAAGGGGTTCCTGGGTGGAGGGGAGAATGAGGCAAGGGGATAAAATCTGAAATGTAAATATAATATCCAATAATGAAAAATCTCTAACCTAAAAAAAGATAGCCTTAAATGTACAAGACTCCTACAGAATACCAAATAGATTGGACCAGAAAAGAAAATCCTTCTGCCATATAATAATAAAAATACTAAACAATCAGAACAAAGAAAGAATATTAAAAGCTGTAAGGGAAAAAGTCCAAGTAACATATAAAAGCACACCTATCAGAATGCTAGACTTCTCAAGAGAGACACTACAGGCCAAAAGATCTTGGACAGATGTCATTCAGAAGCTTAGTAGCCACAGATGCCTGACCAGGCTACTATGCCCAGAAAAACTCTCAATCATTGGATGGAGAAACCAAGATATTCCATGAAAAAATGAAATATAAACAAAATCTTCATTCTAATCAAGTCCCACAGAGGATACTAGAAGAGAAACTTCAAAGCAAGGAGGGTAACTACACCCAAGACAACACAAGAAATTAATCATCTCATAACAAACCCAAACCAAGAGAATAACACACACACACACACACACACACACACACACACACACACACACACCAACAACAACAACAACAACTACTACTACTACTACTACTACTACCACTACTACTACTACTGCTACTACTACTCCCAACGACAAAAACAATCATTGGTCTTTAATATCTCTTAACTTCAATGGACTTGGTTCCCCAATTTAAAAACACAGGCTAAAAATTGGATATGCTAACAAGAGCCATCATTTTGCTGCATACAAAAAACACACCTCAGCAACAAACACAGAGACTAACTCAAACTAAAGGGCTGGGAAAAGCACTTTTCCAAGCAAGTAGTCCAAAGAAACAAGCTGGAGTCGCCCTTCTAATATCCGATAAAATGGACTACAAGTGTTGTAGCAGGAGATCTCAGAAAAGAAGGCTGCATGACTATCTCCCAGCCGCCGCCATGTTCCTGCTCTAAGTTTCTGCACAAAAGGCAGCACCAACTGACCAGAGGCATCAGCCCAGGACCCATGAGATGTTGGCAAGGCTGCTGCCTCCACCACTCAGCTCTGTGGAGTCCATGACTCTAAGCATGGCTCCTGGGCCAACTCTCCCAAAACCATGTAGTAGATATAACAATTCTAGTACTCAGTAGAAATAAGACTCTTAATGCTTAAAGATTAACCAATGGATTTATATTTTAGCAAATACTCAATACACAAGATGCCCACACAATTAGAATTGTTAACCCAGTTACCTAACCTTGATATGAATAATTGCTAGAGATCTTATCTATCCAATGGCAGAGCTCCACTGCAAATACAATGGGCAGGAAAAGTACTGCAACAAAAAGTCATAAAAAGAGATGGGGAAGGACACTTCATTTTCATCAAAGGAAAAATCCACCAAGATGAAGTCTCAATTCTGAACATCTATGCTCCAAATACAAGGACACCAACATCCATAAAAGAACCTTTACTAAAGCTCAAAACACACATTGAACCCCACAAAAGAATACTGGGGGACTTCAACAGCACACTCTCACCAATGGACAGGTCATTGAAAGAGAAACTAAACAGAGACACAGTGAAACTAACAGAAGTTATGAACCAAATAAATTTAACAGATACTTACAGAACATTTTACCTGAAAAAAAATACCTTTTTTTCTCAGCACCTTCTACCCTAGAACTCCTACACCTTATACCATTAGCAACATGGATGGATATAAAATTAACTCAAACAAATGAATAGCCTTCCTTTATACTAATAATAACCAGGCTGAAAAACAAATTATGGAAGCAGCATCCTTCACAATAGCCAAAAATAATATAAAATATCTTCATATAACTCTAACCATATAATTGAAAGATCTACATCACATGAGCTTCAAGTCTCTGAAGAAAGAAGTCAAAGAAGACCTCAGAAGATGGAAAGATCTCCCATGCTCTTGGAGTGATAGGATTCATATATTAAAAATGGCCATATTACCAAAAACAATCTACAGATTCAATGCAGTCCCCATCAAAATAAATTCCAACATAATTCTTCAAAGATATAGAAAGAGTAATTCTCAACCTCATATGGAAAAACAAAAAAAACAAGAATAACCAAAAAATCTCAACAATAAAAGAACTGGGAGAATCACCTTCTCAGACCTCAAGCTGTACTACAGAGCAATAGTGATTTAAAAGTGAATAGTACTGGCACAGAGAGAAAAAAAAGAGGATCAATGGAATACAACTGAAAACCCAGAAATAACCCTACACAACTATAGACATTTGATATTTGACAAAGAACTCAGATCCATACAGCGTGGAAAAAAAGCAACAACAAATAGTGCTGGTGTAACTGGTGTAACTGGTGGTCTGCATGTAGAAGAATGCAAATAATTCATATTTATCACTCTGTACAAAGCTCAAGTCCAAGTGGATCAAGGACCTCCACATAAAACCAGATATAATGAATTTAATAGAAAAGAAAGTGGAAAATGGCTTCGAATGCATTTGCACAGAGGAAATTTTCCTGAACAGAACACCAATGGTTCAGGCTCTAAGTTCCACAATTGACAAATGGGACATTATGAATCTGAAAGCCTTATGTAAAGCAAAGGACACTGTCAATAAGACAAAATGAAAACCTACAGACTGGGAAATGATCTTCACTAACACTACATCCAATAGAGGGTTAATATCTAAAATATATAAAGAACTCAAGAAGTTAGACTACAAAAAACCCCAAATAATTCAATTTAAAATTGGGGTACAGAGCTAAACAGAGAGTTCTCAAGACAGGGTTCTCAAATGGCTGAGAAACACTTAAAGAAATGTTTAACATTTTTAGTAATTAGGGAATTGCAAATCAAAATGACCCTGAAATTCCATTTTATACCCATCAGAATGTCTAAGATCAAAAACTCAAGTGAGAGCACATGCTGGTAAGGGTGTGGAGAAAAAACAACACTCCTCCATTGCTTCTGAGATTGCAACCTGGTACAAACACTCTGGAAATAAATCTGGTGGTTCCTCAGAAAAAGTTGGAAATAGTTCTAACTGAAGACTCAGCTATTCTGCTGCTGAGCATATACACAAAAGATGCTCCACCATACCACAAGGATAGCTGCTCCAGTACGTTCTTAGAAGACTTATCTGTAATAGCCAGAACCTGGAAACAACCTAGATGTCCCTCAACCAAAGAACATATACAGAAAATGTGGTTCATTTACATAATGGAGTACTATTCAGTTATTAAAAACCAGGACATCATAAATTTTACAGGCAAATGAATGAAACTAGAAAATATCATCCTTAGTGAGTTAACACAGTCCCAAAACAATATGTATGGTAAGTCCTCACTGATAAGCAGATAATAACCAAAAAGTAAAGAATACCCATGATACAAATCACAGACTGAATGAAGTTTAACAAAAGGAAGGTCCAAGTGAGAATGCTTCAATCCCACATAGGCTTGAAGAATGCAAATTGATCCATATTTACAAAAAAAATCATGGCACGGAAGGTAGAAGGACAGAGGGTTCTGGTTGGGAGAAAGGAGGAGGAAGGGAAGGGGGCAGGATTAGGTATGGGGGTGAGACACCAGAGAAGTTCAGAAGGTCAGGAGAATGAATGGAAATATGCAGCTGTGGGGAGCTGGGGGTAGGAGGAACCTCTAGAAAGTTCCAGAGACCTGGATGTGAGAGGCTCCCAGGACTCAATGAGGGTAACTAGCCAAAATGCCCTTCGGTGCAGACATGGAACTAAAGCGACACCTTAGATAGACAGGGCCCCGATTGGAGGGATGGGGTCAACAACCTACCTTAGAATTTTTTGACCCAGAATTGTTCCTGTCTAAAGGAAATGCAAGAACAAACCTGGAGCAGAAACTGAAGGAAAGGCCATCCAGTGATCCGCCCAATATGGGATCCAGCCATGGGTGGACACCAAACCCAGACACTATTACTGATGCCGTACTGAGCTTGCAGACAGGAGCTTAGCATGGATATCTTCTAAGAGGCTGTACCTCTAGCTGACTGAGATAATTGCAGATACTTACAGCCAACCATCAGACTGAGGTCTGCACCGCTGTGTTAGAGTTAGGGGAAGAACTGAAGGAGTCAAAGGGGATGGCAACCTTGTAGGAAGGCCAACAGTGTCAACTAACCTGAACTCCTGGGAGCTCCCAGAGTCTAAGCCACCAACCAAAGAACTTACATGGTCTGGTCTGTGTCCCTGACACATATATAGCAGAGGACTTCTTTGTCTGGCCTCAGAGGGAGAAGATGTGCCTAATCCTGTAAAGACTTGATGTCCCAGAGAAGGGGAATGCTGGGGGTAGTGATGTGAGGATGGGTGGGTTGGTGAGGGATCATCCTCTCAAAGGTAAAAGGGAGGAGTCATGAGGTATAGAACTCTAGGAGGGAGGAACTGGAAAGGGAGGCAACATTTGGAATGTAAATAAATAAAATAATTTCATTTAAAAAAGCAACAACAAAGATGTGGGGATATGGGGAAGAAAACCAATGGAAGGATATACATGGTCATGGTCTGTGAAGGCCAGGGATTCTATGAGAAATAAGGCTTCACACAAAAGCTTGTAGAATATCATGTAGACAGTACACAAAATAATGGAGGGTAGAAAACATTGCTACACTAGGATGGCATGTTGAATTGAACACAGGCAAAGGAGAAGTAACAAACGAATCAAAAATATTTAGGTATCAAGAAAGTGAATGCATGGGTGGTATCACAACCAATCCTCGGGAGACCTCTAAATGTGGAATTATACACAAGTTGGTAGCTATAGCACTTTTATATAGGTCAACATATGTCATTAGCTATTAATCCTAAGCTGCCTTTCATTAATTGTATTTATTAACGGGTTAGAGAATTCATGAACAATTTGTTGAAAGAAGTCAGTTTCTGGTTTGTAAATAGTATTTATTCCTTTTGTTTCCTATTTGATTTTAGACTTGAGACAAGGTCTCTGTTTCATGACCCTACACAGTTCTGATAATATAGGTATGCCCCAACAGTGGGAGATGTAAACAGATTGAAGCTGTTTAATTCTATAGTTGTATGATTTCCCTTATTATCTTCGACTGTGTTCTCACTGGCCATCAACTTCTAGTTACCCCTGATATCCAGGCCCCTGAAGGTCAGAATTGAAGAAGAAACATCAGAAGAGTTCTATTTTCTGTCTTACTTCCCATGATTTTCTCAGTGTCCTTTCCTATACAAGCAAGGACTACCTGAACAGGGGTAGGTTCAACCAGAATGATCTAGAAACACCAAACAAAACTCCTCTGGCTGCTTGTATTCTAAAGCTAATTGGGTTCTCCACAACAGTTTTCGCAAGAGAGTCTACACATAGCTTCTGGGAACCTGCCACTAATTAATTCTAATTGGCAAATAAAGATGCCAACAGCCAATACCTCAGGAGGAGAAACAGAGGTGGGATTTAGGATTCCCAGTCTTGGGACCACAAGGAAGGAGAAGGAAGAGAGACACCATGCCTGAGGAGTGTGCAG
>JANHMN010000005.1:120770440-120783613 GCA_030674055.1 Rhabdomys pumilio | reverse complement strand
ACACAGAGAGAGTCATACACATACGCACAGAGATACATATATGTACACAGAGAGAGTCATACACATACGCACAGAGATACATATATGTACACAGAGAGAGTCATACACATGCGCACAGAGATACATATATGTACACAGAGAGAGTCATACACATGCACACAGAGATACATATATGTACACAGAGAGAGTCATACACATGCGCACAGAGATACATATATGTACACAGAGAGAGTCTCACAGAGAAACACAGTCTGATGATAATATTTATTTATTTATTTGTTTATTATTTATTTATATACATCCAAAATGCTGCCCCCCTGATCCCTCGTCAAAAGTTCCTCCCACATACCTCTTCCTATTTTCCTCTAAGATGGTAGGGGCACATCATGTATATGCCACTACCATGGCACATAAAGTCTTTGAAGGGCTAGGCATATACTCTTTAACTGAGGCCAAGCAAGGCAGCCATGTTGGGTAATAAATTCCACAGTCAGGTTACAGCTTTAGGGGCAGCCCTCGCCCCAGTCATTGGAGAACACATATGGAGACTAAGCTTCATGTCTGCTACTTATGTGCTGGGAGTCTTTGGTTGGCAGTTCAGTCTTTGGGAGCCCTCAAGGGTAATGGTTAGTTGAATTTGTTGATCTTCTTGTGGAGTCGCTATCCACACTAGGTTCCTTAATCCTCCCCTATAACTCTTCTACAAGACTTCCCTAACTCACTATTATGTCTGCCTGTGGGTTTCTTCATCTATTTGGGTCAGCTGTAGGGTGGAGCCTATCAGAGGATAGTTATGCAAGCTGAACAGAGTATCATGAGTAGTGTCAGGGACTAGTTCTTGCCCTTCTGATGGAAGTAAGTTTGGGCTAGACACTGGTTGGTCATTCCCTCAGTCTCTTCTTCATCTTTGACTCTGTACTTATTGTAGGCAGGACAAATTTTGTTTTGAAGTTTTCAGGGGTGGGTTAGTATCCTTGTTGCTACACTGAGCATCCTGCCTGGATACAGGTGATGGCCAAATTGGGCTCTATATCTGCTACTGGTAGGAGTCTCAGCTAGATTCATCCTCATAGACTGGAGCCTCCCTCATCTCAAGTCTCTGGGATATCTTAAAGATGGTCCCCACATGACCCCTTCCCCACTAATTTCCATTCACTTTCCTGGCCATCTCTCCTTGGTTTACCTATACCTAATCCTCCACCCCATACATCTCCCCATCTCTTCTACCATTTAATTCCCTTCCTCCATCCACAACTGATACAAATTTTATTTTTATTTCTGTTGAGATTCAAGAATCCTTCTGTGGGCCCTCCTTGTTATTCACCTTGTATGTGTCTGTGGATTCCAGCTTGGATATTTTGTACTTTATAGCTAATATCCACTTATAAGTAAGTACATAACATGCATGTCTTTTACATGTGGTTTACCATACTCAGTATTATATATTCTGGTTCCATGGATCTGCCTGCAAATTTCATGATGTCCTTGGTTTTAATAACTGATGATTACTCTTCCATTGAGTAAATAAACCACATTTTCTTTATCTATTCTTTGGTTGAGGGGCATCTGGGTTGTTTCCAGTTTCTGGCTATTATGAATAAAGCTGCTATTGGTGGAGGCTAGCCCCGGTGAGGTCTTCTTTCTTGTCAGTTCTTGAGGCAGTAGAGGGAGAAGATTGTCTGCAGAGGGTAAGACTCTGTCTTATGAGATATTTAGGATTGCTGTATAGTAATGAAAAGTTTACTTATCCAAGTCTAAGTTACCTTGCCACTGTAGCTAACCTGTCTTAACACCTCTTCCTAAAGCAGCAAAAGACTAAGTAAATAGCCTTTTTACTATCTCAGCAGGAACTATGCAGCTCTAACTTTCAGCCTGCTGGTCTTAAGTCACAGGAAGAAAAGAAGACACTTTGAAAAGTGAGTATAGTGTTTATTACTAAGTTGAAAGAAGTTTCCTATGAAAGATATCTAAGGGGAAAAGTGGAAAGGTCCTAAGGGGGGGCAGGGAGGGAAAAATTTTCTTCCTCTCTTTGTCTTCAATACTTATACATCTTTCAGAATACATGATCACATGTTAAAAAGTTCATCACAAGTTCACACAAAAATTCAAATCATAAATTGAAATAGAAGTTTATAATAGTGAATGTTTACATACATATCCATTATGAGTAATTATCTTGCTAACCATCTATCACCTGTCACAGCTCCACAGGTTCACTGAAGGTTGAAAACCATAACTAAGTTATTAGTGAAGTTTTGTGTAGATAAACCCAGTCAATATTTTACCATCTGTCCTATTACCTATAATAAATTGTTAGTCCCCTTTTATGATCATTGGTTAAGTGTTTTACAACCTATTGGAATGTGCTCTGGGTAGGACAAAGTCTGGTTACTATCAGGCAACTAACTGGTGACACTTGGGAGACTGGCAGAGTTCTCATTGCAGTTTTGATTATTAGAAAAGGACATAATAGCAGTCCCACTATAAAAGTGCTTAATAATCACTGATATAATTTTAGGAATTCTTATAGGATCATCATTAAGACTTAAGAAGTCATCTATTTGTCTATATAACATCACTACAAAACAGTACATCTTCATAGATCTTTAGAGGTCTGCTCAAAAGGGTGGGCTAATTCTATTCCATTGATCTTCCTGCCTGTCTCTGTATCAATATCATGCAGTTTTTATCATTATTGTTCTGTAGTATAGCTTGAGGTCAGGGACAGTGATTCCCCCAGAAGTTCTTTTATTGTTGAGAATAGTTTTTGATATCTTGGTTTTTTTATTATTCCAAATGAATTTGAGAATTTCTCTTTCTAACTCTGTGAAGAATTGAGTTGGGATTTTAATGGGGATTACATTGAATCTGTAGATTGCTTTTGGCAAAATGGCCATTTTTACTATATTAATTCTACCAATCATTAAACAATGATGTACAGAGCTAAACAGAGAATTCTCAACTTTGAAATATCAAATAGCTGAGAAGCACCTAAAGAAATGTTCAACAGCCTTAGTCATCAGGGAAATGCAAATCAAAACAACCCTGAGATTCCACCTCACACCAACCAAAATGGCTAAGATCAAAAACTCAGGTGATAGCAAATGCTGGCAAAGATGTGGAGAAAGAGGAACACTCCTCCATTGTTGGTGGGATTGCAAGATGGTGCAACCACTCTGGAAATCAGTCTGGCAGTTCCTCAGAAAACTGGACATAGCATTACCTGAGGATCCAGCTATACCACTCCTGGGCATAACTCAGAAGATGCTCCAACATATAACAAGGATATATGCTCCACTATGTTCATAGCAGCCTTATTTATAATAGCCAGAAGCTGGAAAGAAACCAGATGTCCTTCAACAGAGGAATGGATACATAAAATGTGGTACATTTACACAATGGAGTATTACTCAGCTATTAAAAACAATGAATTCGAGAAATTCTTAGGTAAATGGATGTAACTAGAAAATACCATCCTGAGTGAGGTAACCCAATCACAAAAGAACACACATGGTATTCACTTACTGGTAATTGCATATTAGCCCATAAGCTTGGAATACCCAAGATACAACTAACAGACCACATGAAGCTCATGAAGAAGGAAGACCAAGTGTGGGTGCTTTGGTCCTTCTTAGAAGGAGTAACAAAATACTTAAGGGAGCAAATATGGAGACAAAGTGTGGGAGAGAAACTGAAGGAGGGGCCGTCTGGAGACTGCTCCACCTGTGTATTCATCCCATGTACAGTCACCTAAGCTAGACACTGATGTGGATGTCAAGAAGTGCATGCTGACAGGAGCATGATATAACTGTCTCTTTAGAGGTCTGCCAGAGTCTGACATATACAGAAGCAAGATGCTCAGAGCTAACCATTGATCTAATCAAGGGGTCCCCAATGGAGGATTGAGAGAAAAGACTGAAGGAGCTGAAAGGGTTTGCTGACCCACGGGGAGAGCAATAATACCAACCAAACAACCAGAACTCCTAGGGTCTAAACCACCAGCCTGGGAGCACATAGAAAGGGACCTATGACTCCAGCTGTATATGTAGGGGAGGATGGCCTTGTCAGACATAGGTGGGAGAGGATATCCTTGGTCCCATGATGGCTGGATGCCCAATGTGGGGGATTTTGAGGGTGGGGAGGTGGGAGTGTGTGGGTGATTGGGGACATGTCCCCATAGAAGCAGGAGGAGGGGTGACAGGATAGGGTGGTTCCTGGGCAGGGGAAATTGGGGTAAAGGAATTGTGGGAAGCCATATTGAGGCCTTACTCTTGGCAAACACTCACCCTTGGCTTTCCTATCTACTATTCTTCTTTCTGCTTACCTTCCATGATTCACTTGTCAGTTCTCAGAACTTCAAACAAGGCCTCAAAGCAACCCACCTTAGTAACCCTTCCTCCTGATCTCTAGATTTAGACAACATCCTGCTAGATAGATGCTTTTAGAACCTTTGGTAATGGAAAGGCTTTGTGAGAATAACTTAGTTAGACCCCACAGATGCAGCTAGCTTCCTCCACCTGCAAAGCCCTCTTTCCTTTCCTACCCCACCCCATATCTTGTTTTTAGAGTGTATAACCTGTGTGAACAATAAAAACTTTGCCCGTTTGATCAGGCTTCTTGACTCCTTATTTTCTCTTGCATCTCAGTCCTCTCCACAGGGTCTAAGGGTCTCACTTGATTGTCCAGCTGGCCTGGACAGGGAATAACATCTGAAATGTAAATAAACTACCCAATAAAATAATAAAAAGAAAGCAGAAAAATGGAGTGGGCTAATACCTAGTGATTGTTATATATGTTTAATAATAACAGGAAAAGAATATTAATAGCAGGAATCTTTCCTAAAATGAATTCTCTTAGGTCCTTGTCTATAAGAGAAAGTCTGTCATGGATTAATCCGAAGCCAACCATCTCAGGAAGATCACCTTCTAGTTATTAGCTTGTCCTATTATAGCTCCTGACATGCTATGAACATAGTGGAACAAATGTTAACTTGTGGTATGGTGGAACATTTTTTGGTTTATGCCCAAGACTGTTATACCTGGGTCTTTAGGTAGAACTAGTCCCAGTTTTATGAGAAAATGCCAAATTTATTTCCAAAGTAATTGTACAAGTT
The DNA here is from genome assembly GCA_030674055.1 of Rhabdomys pumilio. Lineage (NCBI taxonomy): Eukaryota > Metazoa > Chordata > Mammalia > Rodentia > Muridae > Rhabdomys > Rhabdomys pumilio. Next base: position 120,778,500 of record JANHMN010000005.1, on the reverse strand, counting down.
TGCACACAAAGTTTTCTCTTTGCTTCACATCCTTGCTGGCATTTGCTGTTACTTGAGTTATTATTCTTAGACATTCTGATGGCTATAAATTGGAATCTCAGAATTATTTTGGTTTACATTTTCTTGATGACTAACTATGTTGAACATTTTCTTAAGTTCTTCTTGGCCATTTGTGATATCTCTGTTGAGAATTCTTTGTTTATCTCTGTACCCCATCTTTAATTGTTTTATTTTGGTGTTTTTGTCTAATTTCTGATTTCTTTATATATTTTGAATATTAACTCTTTGTTAGATGTAAGGTTGGTGAAGATATTTTCCCAATATGTAGGCTGTCATTTTCTCTTATTGACAGTGTCCTTTGCCTTGCAGAAGCTTTTCAGTTTCATGGGCTCCCATTGATCAATTTTTGGTTTTAGAGCCTGAATCAACTGTGTCTTCTCCAGCTAGTTGTTTCCTGTACCAATGGGTTCAAGGCTTTCCCATACTTTCTGTTATTAGATTTAGCTTATCCAATTTTATGTTGTGGTCTTTGATACACTTGGGCTTTGGTTTTGTGCAATGTAATAAATATGGATCTATTTGCATGTTTTTACATGTAGACATCCAGTTAGACCAGCATTATTGGTTGAAGATGATTTATTTTTTCCATCGTATGTTTTTTACTATCAAAATCAAGTGTCTATAGGAATATTTCTGTGTCTTCAAATCAATCCATTGATCAAACTGTCTGTTTCTACCAATACCATGTGCCTTTTGCTCTGGAGTACAGCTTGAGATCACAGATGGTGATACCTCCAGAAGTTCTTTTATTGAACATGATTCTTTTAGGTATAATTTTCCATATGAATTTGAGAATTATTCTCTGAAGCTCTGTGAATAATTGTGTTGGCATTTTGATGGGAATTGCATTGAATTGGGTAAGATGGCCATTTTTACTATGTTAATTCTACTCATCCAGGAGCATGGGAGATCTTTCTGTCTTTTGATATCTTCTTACATCTTCTTAAAATTCTTTCTTTGTCAACTGTAAGTTCTTGTCATACAGGACTTTTACTCGCTTGGTTAGAGTTGGGTATTTTATGTCATTTTTATCTATTGTGAATGGTGTTGTTTGTCTGACTTCTTGCTTAGCCTATTTATCATTTGTGTAAGACAGGGTTACTGTTTTTGTTTGTTTGTTTGTTTGTTTTTGTTAATTTTGTATCCAGCAACTTTGCCCAATGTGTTCATCAGCTATAAGTATTCTCTGATAAAATCACGGGTGTCACTTATATCTTCTATCATATCATTTGTGAATAATGATTCTTTGAATTCTTTTCCAATTTGTATTCATTTGATCTCCTTTAGTTGTCTTATTGCTCTGGCTAGAACTCCAAATTGTATGTTGAAGAAATAAGGAGATATGGAGATATGGAAAGATATGGAGAGACTTGTCCTTGATTTTAGTGGAATTACTTTAATTTTCTTTCCATTTAATTTGATATTGGTTTTTGGCTTGTTATATATTGTTTTCATTGTCTTTAGTTATGAGCCTTGTATCTCTGACCTCACCAAGACTTTTAACATGAAGGCATGTTTGATTTTATCAAAGGCTTGCTTAACATCTAATTATAGGATCATGTGATATTTCTTTTTAAATTTGTTTATTTGTTTGATTACATTGATGGATTTTTGTATATTGACCCACCAACCCTTTTATGTCTGGAATGAAGCCTGCTTCATGATGGTAGATGATGTTTTTCATATGTTCTTGGAGTTGATTTGCAAGTATTTCATTGAGTATTTTTGCATCAATGCTTATAAGAAAAATTGGTCTGAAATTCTATTTCATTATTGTGAGTTGGTTTACTTTAAGTATCATGGTGACTGTGGCTTTGTAGATTGAGTTCTAGTTTGGTGGTGTTCCTTCTGTTTCTATTTTGTGGAATAGTTTGAGTAGTATTGGTTTAGCTGTTCTTTGAATGTCTGGTAGAATTCTGCACTAAACCATCTGGCCCTGAGCTTTGTTTGCTTGTTTGTTTGTTTTGTTTTTTGTTTTGTTTGGCAGATATATAGTTACTGCTTCTATTTCCTTAGATGTTATAGAAATGTTTATTTTGTTAACCTGACTTGGTATAACTTCAATAAGTGGACTATACAAGAAAATCATCTGTTTCATTTAAATTTTCCAATTTTGTGGAGTACAGGCTTTTCATGTAAGACTTAGTTCTTTTTATCTCCTCATTATTTATTGTTATGTTCACTTTTGAACTTCTAATTTTGTTAATTTGGATACTGTCTCTCTGCCTTTTAGTTAGTTGGGCTAAAGGTTTGTCTATCTTGTTGATTTTCTTAAAGTACCAGCTCTTGATTCTTTGAATTGTTCTCTTTGTATCTTATTTACTAATTTCAGCCCTGAGTTTGATTATTTCCTGTTATCTACTCCTCTTGTATGTATTTGCTTCTTTATCTTTTAGAGCCTTCAGGTATGCTACTAATTTGTTAGTATGATATCTGTTGAGTTTTACTATAATGATAGTTAGCATTGGTTTCATTGTGTTGTATATGTCTGTGTATGTTTTGCCTTCATTTTCATTGAATTTTAGAAAGTCTTTAATTTTCTTTGTTTCCTTTTGGTCCAGTGGTCACTAAGGAGAGAGTTGTTTAGTTTCCATGTGTATGTGGGTTTTCTGTTTCTGTTGTTATTCAAGTCCATGGTGATCTGTTAGGGTGCATGGGATTATTTTAATCTTGTTGTATCTGTTGAGGCTTGTTTTGCATCCAGTGATATGGTCAATTTTAGAGAAGGTACCATGAGGTGCTGAGAGGAAGGTATATTCGTTTGTTTTAAGGTGGAGTGTTTTATAGATATCTGTTAAACCCATTTGGTTCATAGCTTTTGTTAGTTTACTGTGTCTCTGTTTAGTTTCTGTTTCCATGATCTTTCCATTGGTGAGGGCCGGGTATTGAAGTCTCCCACTATTATTGTGTTAGGTTGTGTGCTTTGAGCTTTAGTAACCTTTCCTTTTGAAATGTGCTGCTCTTGCATTTGGTCCACAGATGGTCAGAACTGACCATTAATCTTGGTAGATTTTTCCTTTGATGACTCTGAAATGGCTTTCCTCATCTTTTCTGATAGCTTTTGTTTAAAAGTCGGTTTTACTCAATATTAGAATGGTTACTCCAGCTTGTTTCTTGGGACCATTTGCTTGGAGAAAAATTTTTTTGCTTTTTACTCTGAGGTAGTGTCTATCTTTGTCACTGAGGTGCATTTCCTGTATGCAGCAAAATTCTGGGTCTTCTTTGTGCTTCCAGTCTGTTATGTCTTTTTATTGGGGAATTGAGTCCATTGATATTAAGAGATGTTAGGGACCGATGATTGACGCTTCTTGCTATTTTTGTTGTTAGAGGTGGAATTATGTTTGTGTGTATATTTTCTTTTGGATTTATTGTAAGAAGATTAATGTTTTTCTTTTTCTTGGGTGTAGTTTCTCTCCTTGTGTTGGAGTTTCCCATCTATTATTTTTTTTGTAGGGCTGAATTTGTAGAAAGATATTGTTTCATGGAATATCTTGGTTTCTCCATCTATAGTAATTGAGAGTTTTGTTGGGTATAGTAGCCTGGGCTGGCATTTTCGTTCTCTTAGTATCCATATGACATCTGCCCAAGATCTTCTGGACTTTAGAGTCTCTATTGAAAAGCCTAGTGTAATTCTGATAGGTCTGCCTTTATATGTTTCTTGACCTTTTTATCTTATTGCTTTTAATATTCTTTCTTTGTTCTGTGCATTTGGTGTTTTGATTATTATGTGATGGGAGAAATTTATTTTCTTGTCCAATCTATTTGGGGTTCTGAAGGATTCTTTTATGTTTATGGGCATATGTTTCTTTAGGGTAAGAAAGTTTTCTTCTATAATTTTGTTGAAGATGCTTACTGGCCCTTTAAGTTGGGAAAGTTCACTTTCTTCTATACCTATTATTCTTAGGCTTGGTCTTCACATTGTGTCCTGAATTTCCTTGATGTTTTGGGTTAGGAGCTTTTTGCAGTTTCCATTTTCTTGATTGTTTTGTCAATGTTTTCAATGGTATCTTCTACACCTGAGATTCTCTCTTCTATCTATTGTATTGTATTGGTGATGCTTGTGTCTATGACTCCTGATCTCTTTCCTAGGTTTTTTATCTCTAGGACTGTATCCCTTTGTGATTTCTTTATTATTTCTATTTTAATTTTTTAGATCATGGATAGTTTTGTTAAATTCCTTCACCTATTTGGTTGTGTTTTCCTATAATTCTTTAAGGGATTTATTTGTTTCCTTTTTAAGGACTTCCACCTGTTTACCTGTGTTCTCCTATATTTCTTTTTTGTCCTGTATTTTTTATTGAATATTATATTTACATTTCAGATTTTATCCCCTTACCCCATTCCCCCCACCACTCAGGAACCTCCTATCCCATCTCCCCTCCTTCTGCTTCTATGAGGATGTGCCCCCACCTACCCCTCCCTCCCACCCCTCACCCTTGAATTTTCCCCCACTCGGTGTTCAATCTTCATGGGACCAAGGATCTCCTCTCCCACCTATGCCCGACAAGGCCATCCTCCCCTACATATACAGATGGAATCATGGGTCATCAGGAAGGAGGATTTTAAGTTAGGTATAGTTCAGGAGCCTCTGGCCTTGCCTCTGAGATGTATGGTGTTTTCAACAATAGGAAATTACCTTCTATCTCTGGAGGAGCCACCAAGGGTAGTAGCAATAGCTTGTAATATTTTAGGAGTGTCTTGGACAACCCTGACCAATAACTCAAGAGGGCTTGTGTTGAGATTTTGTAGTATTATTTCAGTAAAATCAAATCACAGGATTACTACTTGCCTCAATGGTTTATGTTCCCAATGAAAGGCATACACACAGCTTTTATATTTTAATATGCCTTAAACTGCTATTCCTGGGCCACTGTCTAACCTCCATGCTGTTAGAATCTATCTCACACCAATAATTTTGTTATTACTTACTAATTTCTATATTACATCTCAGCTTCTATTGACCTCCTTGAGCATCTTTCTGGGCTGTGTTCTCTCTGCCACTTTACATGGCAGCTCTGCTTTTCTTTCCTGTACACTCAGGCATGGTGTCTCTTCTCCTTCTTCTTTGTTGCAGTCCCAAGCCTGTGAATTCTAAATCTCACTGCTGTCTCTCCTTCCCAGGTATTGGCTGCTGGCATCATTATTTGCCAATCAGAATTAACTGCAGACAAATTCCCAGAAGCTATGTTTAGATGCTCTTGTGAAAACTGCTGTGGGGACCCAATTAGTATTTGAATGCAAGCAGCTACATTTCCCCCTTTTCATCCAATTAAAAAGGCTCTTTTCTCTCAGATATAAATTGAACATAGTTATAAGAATTATTTAAATTGTAAGGTATGATATATACTTATAACATCCAGTCCATTATATTTGGCAATTTAAATAGTGTTCTATTATTTATCCTAACTTATAGAGCGTAGAATTCTGTACCTCAGTTATGTTTGATTTTAAGTTGTGTTACCATCTGGAAACTGTTCTTTCAAATCTAGAACATCTTCAATGTTGAACAGCTTAAGTTCGATTATGATACTATAACTAGTCTTCAACCCCATCAGAGATTTGAGAAGGAATTAAAAGTTTTCTGAATATATAGGGAGCACAAAGGCATAGCTTCTAAAACTTATACAATTTGTAGAGGCAGCTGAATGCTGTCTGGACAGTCCTCAACATTTTTTTTTATGATGTTGGAGCATCTGTCTTCAGTTTTCTGGCCCAGAATGATCTGATAGACCTTAAGTGAAGAAGGAATTATGAAGGACTAGTTTACTCTGACTTGGCAGAATTTAGCAGTTGCCTATCCTGCCTCCATTTGTCCTTTCTGGACAGTATTTTGTCTGTAGAAAAAAAATCAGTGTATTTCTTACCCAGTGGCTAAGCTTGCCACAAATGAACCAACTTCACCTGGAGGTAACAATGTTTAATTTGAAGTGGGATCAAGGTACTGTCAGGAGCATACATGTCTCCTAGTCAAAAGTTCTATTAATGAAATGATTTTAAATGCCATATTCTGTGGATATCTGATGCTTTTGAAAACCATATATTTATATATAATATAACTTAATTCTTAAACATTGGTGGCCTTTATCTATTTACTATTTGAATGATTTTGAAAACATTTCATTATAATTAAGTCAGAATCTAATATTACCATGAGTTTACTATCTGATCATTAACTTGCATTACTTAATCATCTTAAACAGTTTGTAATAGCAGCTATTAGAAAGACTGGGTCTAAGCCTTGTATTCTTAAATAAGTTGCATAGGCACAATGTCTATCTAAAAGTAGCAAAATTAAGTTTAAACTTTGTATCAATATGCATAGATTTATACCAATGAAAATCTTAAACCTCTATCAATACATAAATTCTGTAACAATGTAAGAAAATATAATTTCTTTTTCTTTTTGAGATTGGGTCTTCTATTCCAAGCCAACCTTGAACCCCTTATACACCTTAAACTTCTGCTCTTAGGACCTTCACACTCAAGTCTTGGTATTACAGACTTTCAGAAACACAAACCTTTTATGCAGTGCTAGAGATTGAACCCCTAGCTTCATGCATGTTAGGCAAGCACTCTACTAACTGAGCCACATCCCCCGCCAAAAATATTTCTTTCATTCTGCTTCAAAATATAAAGATTTCTACCAATGTAAGATTATGGCTATCAAATGATTTTTTAAATAGTAAATTTAATAATCCACCCCCATATACTTAATTTCTTATAATATTACTCTATACCTTTTATTCTTTGCAACCTTCTTCCTTTTATCTAAGAAAAAAGGATAGAGAAAAGTAAAGGAAAGACAGAAATATCCAAGTCTATAAGCTCTATATTTAGTTTCCTTCCTGTCCAAAATTTTGACCATTTCCAAATTATTCCTTAAAATGACAAAATATCTATAATTTATAAACTAACCATAAGTAGATACCAAACCCTACAGGATTAGGAAGAAGATTCTCTACAACTTCTTCCTGCTGAAATGGGGTGAAGAATTTTAAGGGGGTGTGGGAGGGATAGGAAAATTAGAAAAAATTGGTTGAACTTAAGAAAGCTAGCTTTAGCATTTGCTATCTAGTCTCTGCAAGCTTAGAAAATTCAGGGCTTAACTGAAGTCAGCAATTTATGTTACTTGTCCTGTTTGGCCTTCTTAAATTTTTCTTTCAGTTCTGCAGCCAAGATCTTCAGGAATACTTCTATTATGTCTGATCCATATTACTTTGGAAGGGGTCCAAAGCCTTTTTGCCTTTTTGTTAACACAAATACAGAGCCTCTATCCCAAAATAGCATGCCCTTCATCTAGCAACCCAAAATAGATTGATGCAATTTAGTAGCCTCCTTTTCTATTCTGACCTCTCTCCCCAGAAGATTAGTAATGTCACTAATAGCGCCAAACTTATAACCACCTTCATTTTTACAATTGAAACAACCCAAACAATTTAAAGCAATTTAAAACAATTAATATTATTTGTTAAGATAGAATTTGTCTCTATCTCCATGCCTTTGTTTACTCCATTTGACATCAAAGGCTTGGATTTTCTTATTCTTCCATGTATACTTAAAAGACTTAAGCATTTACCATTATTTCTCCATTCTATCCTTAAAACAGTGCAGTTTTCCTTTATTCCACCTAAGGAGATTAATATCCGTGGATATATGATTATGTCCCCTTTCTCTTTATATAACTTGAATTAATATTCTTTCCTATATGTTACCATTATTTCTTATTTCTATCATTAAAACAATTAAAGCAATTTTTAATTTATTCTCCCTTCTATGGAAATTAATATTTTTAAAAAACCATTACTTAAAAACATTTAAAGAAATTACTACTATTTCTCCCTTTTATCCTAAAAACAATGTAATTTTCCTTTATTCCTCCCTTCTATGGAGATTAATATCTTTTTAAAACCATTTAAAACATTTATTACTTTAAAACACTTAAAGCAATTACCATTATTTCTCCCTTCTATGCTCAAAACAGTGCAATTTTCCTTCAATCT
>JANHMN010000005.1:120719370-120769697 GCA_030674055.1 Rhabdomys pumilio | reverse complement strand
GGGGGGGGGGGGGGGGGGGGGGGGGGGGGGGGGGTACTCGCACCAATTCATGTATGCTGCCTGGTTGGTGGCTCAGTCTCTGGGTCCAGGTTAGTTGAGACTGCTGGTCTTCCTATGGGGTAGTAGTCAGCTTCAGCTTCTTCAATCCTTCCCCCAATTCAACCAATGGGGTCCCTGACTTCAGTTCAATGGTTGCGTATAAGTATCTGCATCTGTCTCAGTCAGCTGCTGGAAGGCCTCTCAGAGGACAACCATGCTAGGCTCCTGTCTATAAGCACATCATAGTATCAGTAATAGAGTCCCTAAGTCACATGGAAAGGAGTGGTTGTTGTTTCTCAGTGGGATGAGTGTGGCAAGATAGTGTCAGTGGAAGCCCCCTCTTTACAACTCAGTGACTGACTGCATCTGTTCAGACAAGGATCGAGTACTTCTGGTAAGAAGGATAGCCATTTACTGAACAAAATAAGTAATCAGGAGTCTGTTCCAAGCTCTGGTGAGAGATATATCTGTCCACTTAGGGCCTCTCTTGTCCAGTTTGTCGAGGTGTACAGCACTGCTCTCCAGAAACTCACCTCTCAAATCAGGGAAAGCCTGGTTAGGGATGTAGGAGGCCCCAGGTTTAAACCTTTTTAGGGCCCCTGGATATCTGTGTGCTCTGTGCCTATGTGTCAGCTGTAAAACACAAGCCAGATGTCAAGAACCATAATGGGACAAGCTAATAATTAGCAGATGATCATCCTGAAATGCTTGCCTTGGATTATTACATAATCTGTGATGAGTGAGTCCCATTAGCAAGGCTGTGTCGGGCTTAATTTTTAGGAAAGATTCCTGCGATTAATAAGCTTTTCCTATTATTATTATTATTATTATTATTATTATTATTATTATTATTATTAAATATGTGTGACAATCACTACACAATAGTACACCCCTTTGGAGCAGATCTCTGCAGATCCACAAAGATGTACTGTGTTGCAGTGATACTATATAGACAAATAGATGACTTCTTAAGTCTTAATGATGATCCTATAAGAATTCCTAAAATTATATCAATGATTATTAAGCCTTTTATAATGGGACTGCTATTAGATACCTCATGCATAGTCAAAACTGCAATGAGAACTCTGCCAGTCTCCCAAGTGTTATCAGTTAATTTCCCTGAGAGATAGTAAACAGACTTCTTTCTCCTACTCAGAGCACATTCCAAGAAGTTGTAAAACAATTAACCAAGGTCACTAAAAGGGAATTCACAATTTCTTATAGGTGCCAGGACAGAAGAGAAAATATTGCCTGGGTTTATCTATACAAAACTTCACTAATTTCTTAAGTTATAGTTTCAAACTTTCAGCGAATCTGTGGAGCTAGATGGGTGATGAATGTCTAGCTAGATAATTACTCCTAATGGATATACATGTAAACATTCTGTGTTGTAAACTCCTATTTCAATTTATGATTTGAATTTTGGTGTGAACTTGTGATGAACCTTGTAAGATGTGACCATGTGCTCTGAATGACGTATAAGTTCTGAGGACAAAGAGATGAGAGTTAGTGAGAATAGTTAGAATAGTGAATTAGATAGTCAGAAGAGTTAGAATAGTTAGATATAGAATAGAGTTAGAATAGAAGATAAAATAGAGATAGAATAGAATTTTTTCCCTTTTCTCAAATAGAAGTTTTCCTTTTATCCCCATGTAGGACCTTTCTGCTTTTCCCCTTAGATAGCTTTCATAGGAAACTTTTTACACTTAGTAATAAACTCTATGTAATAACTTTTCATAAGTGTCTTTTCTTTCTGCGACCTCAGCAGTTCCTGCTGAGATAGAACAAAGGCCACATTGCCTAATCCTCTGCTGTTAGGCTACAGGTGTTAATCACCTAAGCCTGCAGTCTTTTACCCTCAAAGATTTTTAGGACATTTTAGAAGTTATCACAAGCATTCCAGTACAGGCCAGCGAGCCAGAAAGCCCTGAGACCCTCAGACTTTAAAGCCATCACTAAAGTCCTACTCTGTGCCCCTGCCGCTACCCTCTCAGAGCCGGGCTGGCTTCAGGCAGTCAGACATGAGAAAAAAAGAGATCTTGTCCTCCTTTTTCCCTTCCCCCTCCTCTCTTCCTCCTGAGTCTCTCCCTTCCTCTACCTCCTGTGTGTGTAACAATGGGAGATGTGTAACTGGGGGTAGCCACCAGAAAGCCCCAGATGACAGGAAAGCAAGAGGCTCCCAGGACCCAACAGGGATGAGATTAGCTGAAATGTCCAATAAAGAGGAGCAAGAACCTGTAGAGACTATATCCAGAGGTTAGGCAAGGCCCCAGGTTGAGGGATGGGGCCACCCACTCATCTCCAATTTTTTAACCCAGAATTGCTCCTGTCTAAAGGAAATGTGGGGACAAAGTGTGGAGCACAGACTAAAGGAAAGGCCATCCAGAGACTGCCCAACTTGGGGATCCATCCCATATACAGAAACCAAACCCAGACACTATTGCTGATACCAAAAAGTGCTTCCTGGTAGGAGCCTGATGTAACTGTCTCTGGAGAGGCTCTGCCAGAGCTTGACAAATACAGATGCTGTTGCTTGCAGCCAACCATTGGACTGAGCATGGAGTCCCCAATAGAGGAGTTAAGGAAAAGACTGAAGGAGCTGAAGAGGGTTTGCAACCCCATAGGAAGAACAAAAATATCAACCAGCCAGGCCCCTCAGAGCTTCCAGGGACTAAACCACCAACCAAAGAATACACATGGAGGGACCCATGGCTTCAGCCCCATATGTAACAGAGGATGGCCTTACCAGGCATCAATGGGAGGAAAGGCCCTTGGTCCTGTGAAGGCTCAATGCCCCAGTGTAGGGGAATGCCAGAGCTGGTAGGTGGGAGTGGGTGGGTGGGTGGGGGAGCACCCTCATAAAAGCAGGGAGAAGGGGATGTTATAGGAGTTTGCAGATGGGAAACCAGGAAAGGGGATAACATTTTAAATGGAAAATAAAATAAAATATCCAATAAAAAATGTTTAAAAAATAAATACAGAAAATCACCAATGAAGAAGAAGAAGAAGAAGAAGAAGAAGAAGAAGAAGAAGAAGAAGAAGAAGAAGAAGAAAAAGAAGAAGGAGGAGGAGGAGGAGGAGGAGGAGGAAGAGGAGGAGGAAGAGGAGGAGAGGGCAGGGGAGGGGGAGAGGGAGGATGAGAAGGAAAAAGAAGAAAGGGAGCCACCAAAGTAATTTCTGGGAATTGAAAACAGGACCTCTGGAAGAGAGGTCAGTGCTCTTAACCTCTGAGCCATCTCTCTAACACTAAAGCCCAAGCCACCAGGAAGGGTGGAGCTAGCTTGGGCTGGAGTTGGCTCCTGTTGTTCTGTTGAGGACCTCTCAATCAGTGTTTGCACCCGCACTGCCAAAAGCCTTGGGGGCTAAGTTGTTAGAGCCTGCACTGCCCCAGGATGCTCTGTTCTTCGGGTTGGGTTCAGCAAGAGAGAGAGTGAGGATGGATGCGAGGAATGGAGACCAGACAGAGTGTGATTCAATCCCATTTATTCTTCAGTCTCTTCTTCTCTCCAAGTCCCAAGTCTTGAGTTCCTAGTCCCTAGTTCCTAGTCCCTAGTGCCTCCAAGTTCCAAGTTTCTTCTCCAAGTGCCAAGTGCCTAATACCTAATAACTAACTCCAAGTTGTACTTGTCTAATTCCAAGTTCTTTCTCCAAGTGCCAAGTGCCCAATACCTAATTCCTAATTCCAAGTTGTACTGTGTCAAGTAATCTGTTGTCTGGTAATTTCTTCTGTCTGCCTTTTATATGTCTCACTTCTAAGTCATGCCCTTAAGTCATGCCCTTAGGTCTTATCTCTAAATCTGATCTCTAAGTCACGCCCTTAAGTCTCAGCTCTAAATCACACCTTTAAGTCTCACACACCCAAGGGAAGATCCTGGGTATCTAAAGCAAGATGTTATCAGAGTGTGCTCAGCTGTTGTAGACTGTTGTAATCAAGTCTCTTGTCAGGGTATATGGCTCAAGATGGCTGCAAGGATGATAGCCGCCTTCTGTCGGCTCCCTACATTGTTCCTTGTAAGCTCTATGACTAATCCTATTGATAAAGAAAAATGAGCAGGGGAAAAGAGAGAAGACTTGAAACACTTTTTTTTTGACTTGAAACACTTTATCTTCTACTGTTGACACCGTGGGGAGATGAAATTCTCCAGCTGGCGGCCATCTAACATTAAAAGCTGGCGACTTGAAGTTGTAATAAGTGGTTCTTAGCCTTAACTTCCTTAAAATGAGTCAGAATAAGATCAAAGTGAAAAACAGAAGGTCCCATGGCATCTATCACAGTTCAATACAAGTAAAAACCAAACAACACAAAAAGCATAATAGACAGGCACAACATAGCCACTCCACAACTGAAAATAAAAATTAACCTAAAGACTCAGACTCACAGATTCATAGTGAGGAAAGCAACTGACAGTGGAGCTCTCTGTTTCCACTAAAAATCTCTCCAACTGACAGGTGGGTACTTCATCCACCCTGGAGTCAGGAACATCTTCCTAACTCCAGTGGCTGTGACCCTCCAGGGCACTGGCTCTTAGCCACTCCTTTTCACTTATATAGACACCTTGAGGCTTTAAAAAAAAAAAAGCAAGCAAACAGACAATACACAAAGACATTAGACACTTACCTGGTCAGTGTCAGACCCTCCAAGGTTGGGGGTCCTAGAAGTCTGGAGTTTCCTGGCCAATGCATCAAATAAATGTTGTGCCCAGATTGCAAAAACCCCAAAGAGATCACCAGGAACCATAACTCTGATGCAAGTGAAAGAGTTAAAAAATTTTAAACCTTCCACAGATGGAGTCAAGAGTGCAGATCAGCTTGTTCTGCGCTCTGGGTCCTAGGAAACTAGCTATGCACAAGACAAAATAGATAAGATAGGAGTTCAGAGCTGGGAGTTCAGGTCAGTGTGACCGTGCACCCTGGATACCAGGAACTGAACTGAAATAGGGTTTAATTCTTAAGAGAAGGAAAGCTTGTATGAGATATTTCCCCCCTGACCGTTTCTTGAACCTGTCACGGAAGCTGAACACTGGACAGGTACTTTCTATAGATACTTAATCATAATTCCCCCCTTCATCTCCCCTGGGTTGCGGTTTTCCCTTTAAAAGCTCTAGCTCTTCTCTAAGGGGGAGGGTCGTACTTCATTGCTTGTCTCTGCGTAGGACAGGCTAGAAGTGCGACCTCAACTCGTTGAATCAAATATACCTCTTGCTAATTGCATCAAGTTCAGTGTCTTGCAATTATTGGGGTGGCCGTGAATTCCCAAGAACAGGGAGGGAGTCCCTCCCTTTCTGGCGGGCCTTACACAAGCACATAAAAGTCTTTACTCGAGCTGGAGTTTGGGCCACAAATCTTCCTGATGCAACAGGATAGGAGATTGACACCCAGCTCTAGAGGAAAGGGTTTATAACGGAAAAAACCACAAGTGGGGGTTTCTAAGCCCTGGCATTATATGACTGGGTAAGTGAATAAAGGAATGTTAATTTTTAAACTGGTATCATTTGTTTAGACCATAGGGAGAGACCACACATCTAAAATAGGGCATCTTATCCTGGGAATGATTCATGTTTTCTTAACATATCTTGTTATTGTGACCAGTTTTTCCTGTTGTTGAAAGCTGTCCACAGTTGTTATGTCTATTTTCGACTGCTGGGAATGGTTGGTGGTCTTTTTCCCAGAGCCCAAGGGTGGGGGCCATATCACTAAAAACAACAGTTTTCTTCTAAGACAACAGCTTAAAATAGAATTTGGAGGACAAGATCAAATCTGTCCTGCTTTTTGCCTCTTCACAAGCATTCAAATCTGTGAGCCTGTGGGGACTATTCTTATTCAAACCACCACATTGTACATACTACCTTTTCTGTATCTAGTCCTTTGCTAGTGGTCACCTAAGTTGGACACAAATCTTAGCTGTTGTGAATAACACTAAAATAAAGACTATATCTGTGATATGTTGATTTGGAGTCCCTTGGATGAATACCAAGGAGTTGTACAGCTTCTTGATGTACAGTAGATCTATTTTTAGTTGTTAAGAGAGCATATCTATTTTGATAGTGGTTACTGTATAACAAAACTTTTCCTTGGGAGACTCTACACACATTTATTAGTCTTTCACATAGGGAACCCACAAACCAAAGTCCAGATACCACCAAAGTCTAACTTGGTGAACCAGTGAGTTTATTGGGATTACTTACAAGAATATGGGTGAGAGCAAAAGATGCTTCAAAGACAGCTGCATTGCCAAATTCCAGTTCAGCACTGTGGCAGCTCATAAAAGCTGGGAACCTGGAGCATACTGTACAGCCTGCTGGAAGCTCAACAGATTTGTGAGTGTCCTTTCCAAGTGATGTAGTTGATCTAAATCTCTTCTAAGAAGCTTAGCTGTTTCTGCTTCTTCTAGGCAGCTGGTCTGGTCTTTGAGTCTTTTTTGAAGCTTGATCTGTCTGAGAGGGTTTGCAACTTTGCTTCTCTGAAAGTCTCCTTTGCAGCTTTCATTGCTTACTCTAGCAGAGAGGGGACTAGTGAATCAGATAGTAGCAGGAACTTATTGGAGCTATTTCGAGTTGTTTCAAAGGAAACTGTTACATAACAATGGCTGGGTTCATTTATGTTACCACCAGCAGTGTATAAGGGATACCTTTTGTCAAGCATTTGTTCTTTTCTTCAAGGCTGTCAATTTAACTGGGATGAAATTGAATCTCAATGTAGTTTTAATTAATATTTCTCTGTTGTCTATGGATATTGAGTGAATTTTCATGTTTATTGGCCATTTGTGATTCATCTCTTGAGAACTGCTTGTTCATTTCAATAGCAAATATGAATTGGGTTCTTTGATTTCTTGTTATAAAAGTTTTTGGTTTTTTTCTATAGTCTAGATATCAATCTGCCACTATGAACATTATGTTTAAAGTTAAAATTCGTATGATTAAAAGATCTGTAAAACAAAAAATGACTCTAGTATGTAAGTCCCTGGCTTTTACAAACTGCAGTCTATCAGACCACCTCTTTTCCCAGAGTGTTTGGGCTATTCTTAAAACTTCCTAGTCTTGCAAGTCTCAAAAATTTAACTGCCTCTGCTAGTCTTGAAAGATGATAGCACAAGGCTAACTGTTAGTTCTGCTTCTGTTTGCTTACTCAAGATAACTGAGGCATCTACAGGTATTTGTTAGAAAAGTTAACCTCTACCTGCGCATAGGAGGGATATGAGTTAACTTGACCCCAAAACTGTAATCTTGTGGGGTTTTCCTTTATAAACCATGAGCTAACAGTAGCTCAGGGATACACTTTGAGAATCCCAAGTCTTGATTATCGAATAGAATTCTTTTTTTGTTGTTGTTAAAATTCATTCATTGTCAGACTGGGGAATCTCTGAATACTACCAGACCCATAACAAATCCTGAATAAGATGTATAGCTAGAAAAGATTTTCTTGTATTTTGTAGGCTCTCTCATTATTCTGTTGATTTTTATGCTTTGTGGATTTTTTTTAATTTCTTGAGATCAAGAAGTCCTTGACAATGACTATATCTTGAAGTATTTTTCCTACTTGATCCTCCAACAGTTTCTGAATTTCAGGTCTTGTATTAAGGTTTTTGATCCCTTTGGAGTAAACTTTTTACAGTATGAGACACAGGAATCTAGTTTTATTCTTCTGCACATAGATACCCAGTTTTCATGGTGCTGTGTGTTAAAGAGGCTGTGTTTTACAATGTACACTATTAGCATCTTTGTCAAAAGGCATGTGGCTACAGTTGTTTGGGTTTATATCTGAGTCCATTGTTTTGTGTCAATATATGTTTATAAAGTTAAGTTGTCTTCTTCTTTCTTTGTGGAGCTTTCTCTATATTGAAGAAATTAGTTCTTTATTTGTCATATGTGCTATGCATTTGTTTTTCTTCTTGGTTAGTAACACTCATTAAATTTGTTTATGATGTTTTACTATGCAATACATAAAAAAATACAAAAAATTGTCTATCTATCAATGTCTCCCTTCATTGGGATCTGGATTTTATAAGGCAACTTCATGAAAAGAGTGTCTTAGCAACAGTTACTATTACTGTGATGAAATACTATAACCGAAAGCAATTTGGGGAAAATGGGGTTTATTTGCTTTATGCTTAGATATTACTACTCATCACTGAAGGAAGTCAGGACAGGAACTCAAGCAGGATAGGAACCTAGAAGCAGGAGCTGATGCAGAAGACAAAGACGGGTGCTGCTTACTGGCTTGGTTACAATGGCTTGCTCTGCCTGCTTTCTTACAGAACCCAAGACCACCACGAATCATTGTCTGGGCCCTCCTTTATTAATCACGAATTAAGAAAATGTGATACAAGCTTGTGTGTAGCCTGATCTTGTGGAAGCATCTTCTCAATTAAGGAATCCATCTCTCAAATGACTCTAGCCTGTGACATGTTGGCATAAAACAAGCCAGCACACAGAGGTTTTCCATTCTGAAACTATTGCTAAAAATTTGGTGCATACTCAACAATTGAGCTATATACCTAACACTCTCTCGTCTTTGTTTTATATTTTACCTTTTATTTTTTAAATTATTTTTATTGGATATTTTATTTACATTTCATATATTGTCCCCTTTCACCATTCCCCCCCCACAGAAAGCCCCTATCCTGTCACTCCTCCTACTACTTCTATGAGGATGTGCCCCTACCCACCCACCCACTCACACCTCCCCGCCCTCAAATTCGCCCACACTGGGGCATCCAGCCTTCAAGGGACCAAGGACCTCCTCTCCCACCTATGCCTGACAAGGCCATCCTCCCCTACATATACAGCTGGAGCCATGGGTCCCTTCCTATGTGCCCCCAGGCTAGTGGTTTAGAACCTGGTTGGTTGGTATGGTTGCTCTCCCCAGGGAGCCAAAAACTCCTTCAATCTTCTCTCTAAATCCTCCATTGGGAACCCCATGATCAGTTCAATGGTTAGCTGAGAGCATCCGCCTCTGTATATGTCAGGCTCTGGCAGACCTCTAAGGAGACAGCTATAACAGGCTCCTGTCAGCATGAACTCCCTGACATCCACATCAGTGTCTACCTTTGGTGACTGCACATGGGATGGATACCCAGGTGGAATGGTCTCCTGACGGCCCCTCCTTCAGTTTCTGTCTCACATTTTGTCTCCATATTTGCTCCAGTGAATATTTTGTTATTCCTTCTAAGAAGGACCGAAGCACCCACACTTTGGTCTTCCTTCTTCTTGAGCTTCATGTGGTCTGTGAGTTGAATCTTGGCTATTTCAAGCTTTTGGGCTAATATCCTCTTATCAGTGATTAAATACCGTGTGTGTTCTTTTGTAATTGGGTTACCTCACTCAGGATGATATTTTCTAGTTCCATCTATTTACCTAAGAATTTCTTGAATTCATTGTTTTTAGTAGCTGAGTAATAAATACTCCATTGTGTAAATGTACCACAATTTCTATATCCATTACTTTGTTGAAGGACATCTTGGTTCTTTCCAGCTTCTGGCTATTCTAAATAAGGCTGTTATGAACATAGTGGAGCATGTGTCCTTGTTATATGTTGGAGCATCTTCTGGGTATATGCCCAGGAGTGGTATAGCTGGGTCTTCAGGTAATGCTATGTATATCCAGTTTTCTAAAGAATTGCCAGACTGATTTCCAGAGTGGTTGTACCAGCTTACATTCCCACCAACAATGGAGGAGTGTTCCTCTTTCTCCGAATCCTTACCAGCATCTACTATCACCTGAGGTTTTGATCTTAGCCATTCTGACTAGTATGAGGTGGAATCTCAGGGTTGTTTATGACTAAGGATGTTGAACATTTATTTAGGGGCTTCTCAGACATTCGAGTTTCCTCTGGTGAGAATTCTTTGCTTAGCTCTGTACCCCATTTTCAGAGGGTTATTAGTTGTCTGGAGTCTAATTTCTTGAATTATTTGTATATATTGGATATTAGCCCTCTATTGGATGTAGAATTGGTAAAGATCTTTTTCCAACCTGTTGGATGCTGTTTGGTCCTATTGACAGTGTCCTTTGCCTTACATAAGGTTTGCAATTTTATGAGGTCCCATTTGTCAGTTCGTGATCTTAAAGTAAAAGCCACTGGAGTTCTTCTGTTCAGGAACTTTTTCTCTGTGCCCAAATATTTGAGGTTCTTTTCCACTTTTTCTTCTATTATTTTCAATGTATCTGGTTTTATGTGAAGGTCCTTTATCCACTTTGACTTGAGCTTTGTACAAGGAGATAAAGAATGTATTAACATTCTTGTACATGCTAACCTCCAGTTGAACCGGCACCATTTATTGAAAATGCTTTTTTTTTTCTACTGGACGGTTTTAGCTCCTTTGTCAAAGATCAAGTGATCATAAGTGTGTGGGTTCATTTCTGGGTCTACAATTCTATTCCATTGATCTTCCTGCTTGGGTTTGTACCAATACCATGCAGTTTTTATCACTATTGCTCTGTAGTGCACCTGGAGTTCACGGATGGTGATTCCCCGAGAAATTCTTTTATTGTTGAGAAAATTTTTTGCTATACTGTGTTTTTTGTTATTCCAAATGAATTTGCAACTTTCTTTTTCTATCTCTATGAAAAATTGAGTTGCCATTTTGATGGGGATTGCATCAAATCTGTAGATTGCTCTCAGCAAAATGGCCATTTTTACTATATTAATTCTGCCGATCCATGAGCATAGGAGATCTTTCCATCTTCTGAGATCTTCAATGTCTTTCTTCAGAGACTTGAAGTTCTTGTCATACAGATCTTTCACTTGTTTGGTTAGATTCACACCAAGGTATTTTATAATATTTGTGACTATTGTGATAGGTGTCATTTCCCTAATTTCTTTCTCACTCTGTTTATTCTTTGAGTAGAGGAGGGCTACTGATTTGTTTGAGTTGATTTTATATCCAGCCACTTTGCTAAAGTTGTTTATCAGGTTTAGGAGTTCTCTGGTGGAAGTTTTGGGGTCACTTAAGTATACTATCCTATCATCTGCAAATAGTGATATTTTGCCTTCTTCCTTTCCTTCTTGTATCTCTTTGACTTCCTTTTGTTGTCTAATTGTTCTGGCTATGACTTCCAGTAGTATATTGAATAGGTAAAAAGAGAGTGAGTAGCCTTGTCCTGATTTTAGTGGGATTGCTTCAAGTTTCTCTCCATTTAGTTTGATGTTGGCTACTGGTTTGCTGTATATTGCTTTTACTATCTTTAGGTATTTCTGATCTTTACAGGATGTTTACCATGAAGGGATGTTGAATTTTGTCAAATGCTTTCTCAGCATCTAGTGAGATGATCATATGGTTTTTTTCTTTGAATTTGTTTATATAGTGGATTACATTGATGGATTTCCATATATTGAACAATCTCTGCACTCCTAGGATAAAACCTACTTGATCGTGATGAATGATTGTTTTGATGCTTTCTTGAATTCCATTTGTGAGAATTTTATCGAGTATTTTTCCATTTATATTCATAAGGGAGGTTAGTCTGAAGTTCTCTTTCTTTGTTGGGTCTTTGTTTGGTTTAGGTATGAGCGTAACTGTGGCCTCATAGAACTAATTGAGTAGTGTTCCTTCTGTTTCTATTTTGTGGAATAACTTGAAGATAATTGGTATTAGGACTTCTTTGAAGGTCTGATAGAATTCTGCACTAAAACATTTGGTCCTGGGCTTTGTGTGTGTGTGTGTGTGTGTGTGTGTGTGTGTGTGTGTGTGTGTATGGGGAGACTTTTAATGACTGCTGCTATTTCTTTAGGGGTTATGGGACTGGTTAGATGGTTTACCTGCTCCTGGTTTAACTTTGGTACTTGGCATCTGTCTATAGAAAATTATTCATTTCATCTAGATTTTCCTTTTTTGTTTAGTATAGGCTTTTGTAGTAGGATCTGATGTTTTTTTTTTAATTTCCTCAGTTTCTGTTTTTATGTCTCCCGTTTCAGTTCTGATTTTAATAATTTGGAAACTGTCTCTGTGTCCTCTGGTTAGTCTGGCTAAGGGTTTATCTATCTTGTTTATTTTCTCAAAGAACCAGCTCCTGGTTTTGTTGATATTTGTATAGTTCTTGTTGTTTCTACTTGGTTGATATCAGCCCTCAGTTTGATTTTTCCTGCTGTCTACTCCTCTTGGGTATATTTGCTTCTTTTTGTTCTAAAGCTTTCAGGTGTGCTGTCAAGTTGCTAGTGTATGCTCTGTCCAGTTTCTTTTTGTAGGCACTCAAAACTATGAGTTTTCCTCTTAGCACTGCTTTTATTGTGTCTGATAAATTTTGGTATGATGAGCCTTCATTTTCACTATATTCTAAAAAGTCTTTCATTTCTTTCTTTGAAATTAAAAAAACTTTTGAAATATAAAAGTCTTTAATTTCTTTCTTCCTTGACCAAGTTATCATTGAGTAGAGCATTGTTCAGTTACCGTGTGTATATGGGCTTTCCATTGTTTTTGTTATTATTGAAGACCAGCCTTAGTCAATGGTGATCTGATAGAATGCAAGGGATTATTTCAATCTTTTTGTATCTGCTGAGGCCTGTTTTGTGACCAATTGTATTATCTGTTTTAGAGAAGGTACCATGAGGTGCTGAGAAAACGGTATATTCTTTTGTTTTAGGATGAAATGTTCTATAGATATTTGTTAAATCCAGTTGGTTCATAATGTCTGTTAGTTTCACTTTGTCTTTGTTTAGTTTCTGTTTCCATGATCTGTCCATTGCTGAGAGTGGGGTGTTGAAATTCCCCACTATTATTGTGTGACGTGCAATGTGTGCTTTGAGCTTTAGTAAGGTTTCTTTTATGAATGTGGGTGCCCTTGCATTTGGATCATAGATATTCAGTATTGAGAGTTCATCTTGGTAGATTTTTTTCTTTGATGAGTATGAAGTGTCCTTCATTATCTTTTTTGATAACTTTTGGTTGAAAGTCGATTTTATTTGATGTTAGAATGGCTACTCCAGCTTGTTTCTTGGGACCATTTGCTTGGAAAATTTTTTTCTCTGCCTTTTACTCTGAGGTAGTGTCTGTCTTTGTCACTGAGGTGTGTTTCCTGTTTGCAGCAAAATTCTTGGTCCTGTTTTCATATCCTGTCTGTTAGTCTTTTTATTGGGGAATTAAGTCCATTGATGTTAACAGATATTAAGAAAAAATGAGTGTTGCTTCCTGTTATTTACATTATTAGAATTAGAATTATGTTTAGCTATCTTCTTTTGGGTTTGTTGGAATATTACTTTCTTGCTTTTTCTAGGTTGTAGTTTCCCTCCTTGTGTTGGAGTTTTCCATCTATTATATTTTGTAGAGCTGAATTTGTGGAAAGATATTGTGTAAATTTGGTTTTGTCATGAAATATCTTGGATTCTCCATCTATAGTGATTGAGAGTTTTGCTGGGTATATTAGTTTGGGCTGGCATTTGTGTTCTCCTAAGGTCTATATGATATCAGTTCAGGATCTTCTAGCTTTTATAGTCTCTGATGAGAAGTCTAATGTAGTTCTTATAGATCTGCCTTTATATGTTACTTGACCTTTTTCCCTTACTGCTTTTAAAATTCTTTCTTTGTTTTGTGCATTTGGTGTTTTGATTAATATGTGACAGGAGGTATTTCTTTTCTGGTCTAATATATTTGGCGTTCTGTGGGCTTCTTTTATGTTTATGGGCATCTCGTTCTTTAGGTTAGGGAAGTTTTCTTCTATAATTTTGTTGAAGATATTTATTGGCTCTTTACGTTGAGAATCTTCACTCTCATCTATACCTATTATCCTTAGGTTTGGTCTTCTCATTGTGTCCTGGGTTTCCTGGATATTTTGGGTTAGGAGCTTTTTGCATTTTCTTTGACAGTTGTGTCAATGTTTTCCATGGTATCTTCTGCAACCGAGACTCTCTCTTCTATCTCTTGTATTCTGTTGGTGATGCTTCTGTCTATGACTCTTGATCTCTTTCCTAGGTTTTCTTTTGCAGGGTAGTTTTTCTTTGAGATTTCTTTATTGTTTCTACTTCCACTTTTAGATCCTGGATGGTTTTAATTCCTTCACCTGTTTTGTTGCGTTTTATTGCAATTCTTTAAGGGATTTTTGTGTTTCCTCTTTAAGGGCTTCTATCTGTTTACCTGTGTTTCTCTGTATTTCTTGGAGTTATTTATGTCCTTCTTAAAGTCCTCTACCATCATCATAAGTGATTTTAAATCTGAATCCTGTTTTTCTGGTGTGATGGGGTATCCAGGATTTTCTATGGTGGTAGAACTGGGTTCTGATGATGCCAGGTAACCTTGGTTTCTGTTGCTTATGTTCTTGTTCTTGCCTTTTTGCCATATGGTTATTTTTAGTGCTACCTGCACTCACTGACTCTAACTGGAGCCTGTCTCTCCTGTTATCTCTCTTATGTCAGAACTCCTTAGAGTTCAGCTTTCTTTGTGATTCTGTGATCCTGACATCCTGGGTGGAAGAGCTCCTGGGACTCAGGTTGCCTCTCTGATCCTGAAATCCTATGATCATGGGCATGTTAGAGCTCCTGGGAGCCCAGCTTCCTCTTGGTATTGTGGGATTGGGTGCAGAGCTATGATTAGAGCATGTTAGAGCTCCTGGGAGTCCACATTCCTCAACTGCTCTGAGTACAGTGGTTCCTCTAGGATTGGTAAGGATATAATGTCTTCACAGGAGCAGACCAGCTAGGAGTCTGCCCCAGTAAAAAGGACCAAGGGAAGGCCAGAAGGGGAATGGTATTTGGAAGGATTGGGTTTTGGTGGGTTGTAAAGACCCGCTCCGTTCCGTTCTGCCCCTCACTTGGGGACCACTATGTTTCAGACCACTCTGCCCCACGCTTGGGGCTAAGTGCTCTGGTCAAGAGAGAGAGTAGAGATGGAGGGGCAAGAGACACGAAGAATGGAGACAAACCAGAGTGTGTAGTCAAGTCTGGTTACTCCTTTATTGCCCACCCCCCATTGACTCATATTGTCTCCTATTGTCTCCTATTGACTCTAATACAAGGAAATCCTGGGTATTTATAAGCACAAGCAGGAGAACACAGGTGAAGACATTGTACCACGTGCACCATACAGCTGGGGTCACTAAACAGCAAAACAAGCTATGTGGGATAAACAAGATGTTTATCATAGTGTGCTTCAGCTGTTGTAGGCTGTTGAAAAACAAGTCTCTTTTCAGGGTATATGGCTTGAGATGGCTGCAAAGTTGATCTAGCCACTTTTTGCTAAAAGTCAGCTCCTAACAGGTCCCCCCTTTTAAATTTTTTTTCAAAAGGGAAGGCTGGGAAAACTTACGGAAACGGTGCCTGCCTTAGGTCAGAACAAATGACCCCAGCCTCCCTTAAGATGGTGAGGCCTCCCAGAATTAGGAGCAAGGGTCTTGAAGTGTTCTCTTACCCATCATTGACTATCCAGCTTTGCACGTAAATTAGGGGTTAATCCTAGTCAGTCTTGACGACAGAGGTTTCAGAGTCCCCTACTTCCAGCCTGTAATAATGGACCTGTATGGGTTTCATTTGCTATCTGTTGCCGTACAAAACCCATCAGTCTGTTGAACAGCATGAACCCGAGAGACAAGAGACTTAATGCCTAAATAGCTGGTATAAAATCAACACTCTTTAAGGCAACACACCTCTTCCCCTATTGGAGAAGTAAAAGGTCTAAGCCTTGTACCCACAAATTTTCAATAGAAGAAATTATACCAATGAAATCCTTGAATTTGTATCAACTTAGTAACAATTATTTAGATTTCTACAAATAGGTTATGGCTGTGTAATCAATTTTAGCTCTTCCCCCCTGTTTTAATAAAACCATCACTTCTCCCCAGAAAGACAGCCTAATATTAACCACCTTAGTCCCCAAGTCCAGGGAATTGGGACACCGTCTCTTTATTAACTTCAAGCTGAATATGGGCGATGAGATGTTAGAAGAGGGATGAGTGGAAGGGTAAATTGATAAGCCTCTGATGTCTGTGTTAACTGCATCCAGCTGGAAGTCCAGGACATCAGTGGACATGCAGGTGACAAGAGGATTCATTCACCAAGGCTGTGTATTCTGTAATATACAAATCTCAAAACAAATTTTAGTATCAAGATAATTATTTTGTTTGATTCTCTAGAATCTAGTCTTCTGGAGGTCTACCTCTATCATGTCTGATCCACATAATTCTGGAAGATATAACTACTACCTTAATGACCTCATCAGAAAACTCATAGAAAAACCTTTTTTCCCAAATCTGTCTATCCTTTGGCCAGTAACCAGAAAAGCCTTTATATTGACCTTTTATCCAGAGGAAAAATATAACTATACAACTCAGAATCACACCCATTTTAAAAGATAAATCAATTAACATTATCATTCTGCTCAGCTCTCTGCCTAGAGCAACCTTCTATTTATCTATTTATCTGTTTGGCTCTCTTGACTCAGAGCAGCCTGCAATTTACTCTTTTCGTCTTTAAAGCCTTTTTCATCTGTTTCTGCTCACTTATTTCTTGCCCCATTTTCGTTACTATAACCTTTATCTATTTATCTGTTTGGCTCTCTTGACTCAGAGGAGCCTGCAATTTACTCCTAGAATCTTTAAAACCTTCTCATCTATTTATCTGTTTCTATTCACTTATTTTTTGCCCCATTTTTGTTACTCTGACCTACTGGTCTCCCTGCAATCACCTTTGTTTCACTTTTGAATTCAGCCAGCTCCATCAGTTGACTGGTTCTCCAGCACAGGATCGAGGATGGCCACTTCCAGTTCCCGAGGTGTCCTTCACTGTACCCCGCTTACTGGAGCTCAAACATTGAGCGCCAAACTGTAACAGCCTGCTCTGCTCCGAAGGTCAGGGTCTAGCGAGAGAGAGAGTGGGGGGAAGAAGGGGAAAAGATTCAAAGAATAGAGACAAGCCAGAGGGTCTGTAGTCAAGTCTCTTTTACTGTCTCCCATTCACTATATTGACACACCACCTTTTGACGTCTATTGACCGTATTGACACCTATTTGACACTATTACAAGGAAATCCTGGGTATTTATAAGCACAAGCAGGAGAACACAGGTGAAGACATTTTTCCACGTGCATCATGCAGCTGGGATCACTAACAGCAAAACAAGCTATGTGGGATAAACAAGATGTTTATCAGAGTGTGCTTCAGCTGTTGTAGGCTGTTGAAAAACAAGTTTCTTATCAGGGTATATGGCTCGAGATGGCTGCAAAGTTGATCTAGCCACTTTTGCTAAAAGTTGGCTCCCAACAGTGGGTGATGGATCCTGAGTGTCCCAGGCTCCCAACTGCAGCTCTAGGGCATAGGATTGTGGGAGAGGGTTCTTACTCTTTGCTCTGAGTGCAGTGGTTCTTTTAGGATGGGTCAGGGTATGGTGTCTTCAGAGGAGCAGACCAGCTAGGAGTTTGCCCCAGCAAAATGACTATTTTACCTTGTATTACATTTGATTTTTAGCTTCATTTTATTTTTTGTGTTTAGTCTAAAATATGAAAGCTGGCATCATTTTTCTTATAAAATAATTGTTTTAGTAATATTTCCCACACCTAATAAAAATTTCCTTTATTATTTTATTTATATCCTTTCATTTTATATTTTATATATTCTGTATTTTATATTTTTTATGTCTTTATTCATATCTGCTTCTAAACTCATTTGTATTGTACTTCCAATAACAATTCTTGCCAATAACAGAATTGTGTGTCATTTTGCTCATAAAAAAGTGGCATATAATGTTTTGTAACCATACCTAAACATAGTAAAAGCAATATACAGCAAACCAGTAGTCAACATCAAACTAAATGGAGAGAAATGTTATATGTGTTTTTTCAAATAAAAAAAAAGTTTGCCTTTTCCCCAGGCATCCTCATAATAGTGACATCATCTTTATTATTTTTATTTATTTATTTATTTATTTATTTATTTATTTATTTATTGGTTTTTCGAGACAGGGTTTCTCTGTGTAGCCCTGGCTGTCTTGGAACTCACTCTGTAGACCAGGCTGGCCTCCAACTCAGAAATCCACCTGCCTCTGCCTCCCAAGTGCTGGGATTAAAGGTGTGCACCACCACCGCCCGGCATGACATCATCTTTAAACCCTGCATAATAATCCCTGGCTCTCTACCATGGTGCTCAAAGAAGTCAAGGAGAGCTAGGAATCCAACTTCTTTCTTAAAACTATCCAGAATTTTGGATGATTATCCTAAATGCCTCACTGCAGGAGCAAACAAAGTGGATTCCACAAGCAGATTTGGAAGGAATATTGTGCTACTGATAGGTAAGAACACCATGTTACACACGGTATTTGGAAGAGAAGCCAACTCTAGAGAAACAGTTTCCTTATATTTCAGTGGGTTTTGTGTTCACTAAGGAGGCACTGCTGGCTTTATACACAAAGTGCTTTATATCCCTAATCTATCTTTTTATTCTCACTTCTTGGAAGGCACCCATAAATGTTGCCACTGTTTGTCTGCACATTGTTAATAGGACTGAAATAACAGTCACTAACACCATCTCTGCTGTTGCTGCTGCGCTGTAGCTCTACCCAAGGTTGAAGGCTGGAGGAGTCAGATAAGGATACAGGACTTGGTCTCTAATCACCAAAAAATGAACAACTCATCTGACTTTATGTGAGAAATAAAGGCTTACTTGTCTTTAAATGTTTCTTTGGGTTTTGTGTGGGGAATCAAAAGCAAAACTCTTTACATGGTATGAATATGCACTGCCACTGAGTTATGGACCCAGACCCTCTCCCCTTTCAGTTTTCATATGAGGTAGTAAATGTGAACAGGTGTCATGAAGCAGTATGAACAGTAAGTTAGTAACAGCGCAACTGAAATGGGGATGAATTAGAATGATTGGCAGAGTGGGAAGAAGTGAGAATCATGAAGGCACAGCAAGTTGAAATGCAGTTGAAAGTGCCACTCAGTTTGAGTCTAGTGTTCCTGGAAAGCAGAGATGACTATGAAGCTCCCTACCTTTTTGCTTTTGCGTTCCAGCAAAAGGCTAACTATACAGGTCCCTGTCTTTTTTGACTCTAGCAGCCACAACAACATACCAGAATAAACATTAGGAATTTGCTTTCTCACAGTTCTGGGGGCTGGGAAGGGCAAAGTCAGCTGATTTGGTTTTGGGTAAAAGTTGTCTTTCTTGCTTACAAATAGCTGTGTATTACTACACTGTCGTGTGACTTAATTTGTGTGCAAACAAAAAATAAGTAAACTCTTGTGTGTCTTTTATTGCTCCACCAATTCCATTGGACCAGGGTTCACCCTAATAACATTATCTAACTCTAATTACTTTCCAAAGGCCTCATCTCCAAATAATATTGCACTGAGGGTTAAAATTTCAACGCATTGGTTTTGGGAGGGTACACAAATCCATAGCACTCCCCGTGCTTTTTCCATATTCTGAAATAAGACCCAAATCATCCATCCTCATGATTCAAGGATACTGCTCTATTGACGTGTCTCTATAAAAATTCTAACCCTTCTTCCTTCTCTTTATTATATTTCCCATTAATAAAAACGTCTCTATTGCAATAGCCATGAAAAAAGAAATGACTTAGTTGACCTTTGCATGTTACGTTAGCTTTCGTGTGGTAAAATGATAGTGCAGTGTCTGCAGTCCAAAGCTAGGTCAGTCTCCTGTTGCTTCCTCCAGGACTGTAGAAGACCCTGAGTTGAGTTCCATGGGACCCAGAGCCTGGCATAGGCACTTTCCCAAATCTCTCTGCCACGTGTACCCAAGAATGTGGGTATGCGGGGTGGGGGTGGGGTGTCACAGTCAGGACTTTGTGGATTCTCCTCCTCAGTCTCTACGCCACAACAACGTTGCCTGCGTTTTTGTCTCCAATTTTCCCAGCACCTGAGTTTACTGGCGTCACTTTCTTCCGAACCCCTTTCGCTGAGCAGATTTCTACAGCCCCTAAACTTGCATACGTCAGCATCCTGGTATTTCCCACAGAGGATCATACCAATCTGAGTCTTCATCACAGCTAGCCTAAAAGTACCTGCCACTGTAGTGGTATTTCCTTGAAAGAACCACCAACTCCATGATTTCTCCCCGTGTCCATAATGGTGCTGCTCTTTAGAGGAACGCATTGTTCTCTGCTCTGATTTTCTTTTACCCCAGGAAGGGTAGCAGCGTTCCAGCTCTCCCCCCTCCCCTGTCTCCTCTTGGTATCTCCCTGCCCAGGGGTGGGGGTGGGGAAGCGGAGCTGGAGCTGTAGCCCTTAGCTCTAAAAGTCAACCGTCTTAGTGTGCCTCAGTACAAAACGCCATTCTTATCTCCAAGTGTTCAAATTCCTCACAAAATCTCATCTCCTTTAAACATTAAGAGGCAGCCTTTTCTCCTCTGTACGAAATGGCAAAGGCAATAAAGATGTCTGCTCCCTTAAAAACACGGCTTATTGGAGCATCCATTTTTCCTGCCCGCAAATTCAATCCTTGTGGTAATCAAAATATTTAGGTCGGCTAGCACTGACCGCTTCAGGAAGGGCTACTGCGCATGCGTAAATTTAGTGACTCGCAGTTACAAGGCGGGGGGCGGGGGGGGACGACTAAAAAGTGGTTATCGCAGGAAGTTATGACTGATTCGGGAAATATTAAAGACTCTGCCTGCATAAGAATTCAGATTTTAAGATAAGAGAGTGGCGGAGTGCAGAGTTCATTCAGAACGGAAGTGAGAGGGCTGGCACTCTGCAGGCGGAGTGAGACAGGCAAGTGTGACTCTGCAAAGACGCGAATTTATTCGGTGAGTACTTGGGGAGGGGCTCAAAGATGAGAACTGAAAATGTGGGCAGGACGCTGCAAGCTGAGTGACGGAGATCTGTTGAATGAGTGATCTGTGGAGCTTTGATCGAGGTGGGCTGTGGCGTAAATGATGGGAATATTTGAGGTTTGCGGTGAGCGTGCAGTAGTGTGATATTGAGCTCTGTGGAGTACATGCTTGTGAGTTTTAAGTCAGTGTTGGGGAATCCGTGATAAAATGTGCAGTGACCTATGAGGTCCTTGATAGAGCTGTGTTGTTGGATAATAAAGATCAGTGAGGGAAAACAGATTACCTTTCTCATCTTTCTTAGCTATACCCTGGCCATTTTACCTGCTGGCATTTGTGAATTTCTGACATGGTGATATGGTGAAGTTTCAGTCTGAGTATCCTTGCCATCTGAAACTCTTCTTTTTTCTTCTCCCTCTCAACAGTTCTGCCTTTTTAGGCCTTTGGTTTCTCACCACAACAGTCAGTCATGACTGAGTCCCAGGTAAGTTCTTATTTGCTTCTCCCAATTTCCCTCTGCCCATATTAGGATAAAAGCAATATTGTCTAGTGGTTAAGACAATAGAATCAATCTGAAGCTAAATTGCTCTTAACAGCATTATGAGCTTACCAAAGCTCTCTGTGCCTTGATTTTCTTAACTGTAAAATGGGAATGGTTAAGATGATAATGATAATAATATATACCTTGTGGAAATTGAGTTAATATATGTTTAGAACAATGCTTTGATATATAATAAACTTTATATGTGAGTATATGAATTATTGTATTATTATTTATTCTATAAAGCCGGTACTTTAAGGATATAGAACAAGACCAGCACAAGAGTTTGAGTGTGTCATGGGATTATATATTTTATGTTAAGATACAGTTAATTTTTTGAGCTTTCCTTAAGCCATAACATAAAAGGAATGAAACATATTCACTTGTATCTCATTATTAAAGAAACAGTAAGCCACTTTCATGGATGCACAGATTTCCTAATGTTGATCAGACAGTCCTCTGATGGGCCCTTTAAGTCCTTATTAGAAAACACAGGACTAATATTGCTCTGTTGTGACTTAAATTATTTTCCTGTCAACCAAAGGTATCTTGCTAAAACAAAACTAAAAAGGATGTGACTGTTCAGGAAAGCCAAACTAAGCCTACACAAACATGTTCTGGACTGAATAAAAACTTGATGGCCAAGATGATGATATAAGCCATATGTCCTTCATATTCTTTCCAGACTTTTTTTTTTCATTTTTATTATTTAGAAGAAAACCTCGAGAAACCCATAGGGTTGTCCTTTTACTTTTAGTCTCAAAATTTATAACATCCCTGAATATTTTACATTCTTTCTCTTCTGCCCTTCTTTTTACAAGTCTACTATTTCATCATTTTTTCTTTTTCATACAAAAGTAGGACAGGAATGGCACCAAAAACTCAAATTTCTTTCATAAGTGTAGTCACACATGCTTATTATCCCAATTTTCAGGAGGCTGGGGCAGGATGATTTAGAATTTGAGGGTAGCCTTGGTTACCTAGTGAGTGCCAGCCTAGCCTATATAACAGACTGTGTATCAAAAAATTAAGGGTTAATTCAACACCCCCCAGAGAAAGAGAGGGAGGGACAGGAGAGAGAGGGGTGGGTGGAGACTGATAGATAGAGCATACTGAGGTACACACACACACACACACACACACACACACACACAGTGGTAGTATTTCTAGCATACAGTGGGCCTTGGATTCAATCCTCAATGCAGAAAATAAACTCTCAAGGAACTTGCAGTCTAGAAAAGTAGTTGATTTGGCTAGAATGGTCAACAGACCCTTTGTTCTTCTTCCAGAAAAACAATAATAATAAATAAAATAAAAATAAAAGGCAAAGTATCTCATTATATCATCAATCATTGTAGATCATTTGAATTTAACTTTTGCTATTTTGCCATGATCTTTCTAAATGTACATATATTTCTAAACATAATAGCATGCATTCCTTTCATTAAAATTTACTCATTAAATAAAACTTTTGCAACTCTGTCTTCTCTTTACAATGTATTATTGGTCACAGCAATACAAAGTGATCATCTATAATCTGAACATTTAAATTGCCCAAAGCTACAAATCTGCAACTTTGTGTTTATGGACATGACGCCTCAAGTTGAAAATTCCACAAATGACCTTATGTGATGATGGATCACAGCCAAAATGCAGGCATTCTGAAAGTATTTTGTAAAATTTCTTTAATTTTAAGGAAAATGTGTGTGTGTGTGTGTGTGTGTGTGTGTGTGTGTGTGTGTGTGTATGTGTGTGTGTATTTGTGTGTGTGTGTGTGTGTGTGTGTGTGTGTGTGTGTGTGTGTGTGTGAATTTCATGTGTCCATTTGGATCTCATCCCTAAAAAATATCTTATGTGAATATTCAAAAAATCCCAAATCTAAAATACTTCTTTGTCTCATGCATTTTGGATAAAGACTGCACAGTCTGTAGTAGTTACTTATGATGGTGATGCTAATGGTAATAGGAGTGGCAACAAGCAACCTCATACTATGCACAGCACTCTCCTGAAGAAATGCTTTATATGCACTGGCAACTTTAATCCTCATAATAACATTATGAAATAGACACCATGATCATTCACATCTTCTAGGTGAGGGACAGAGTAAATAAGATTTACACAGCTCATTACTAGCACAGCTGGATAGTCCCTACTAAATGAATACTTGTTTACAGATGTTTCAATATCAGGACACAGAGGGTTTTTGTTCTTTGTTGTTTTTAAATCAATGCAGAGGATGAAATCCAGGACCTTCTATATGCTAAATGAGGATTCTACTACTGAGTAACACATCTTGCTCATAGATATTTTATTTTGTTTTCTTTAATTTGATTATTTATTTTTACTATAGGGTTTCACGTGTATAACCCAGGCTGGTCCTGAACTTGGGATTCTCCTGCCTCAGCCTCCTGAGTGCTGAGATTATAGACATATGCTACCAAAGCTAGCTCACATAGGAATATTTTAAACATCTGTATTTTTCTCTTGTATTCATACATCATGATTTATTGGCTAACTTCATGTTGAAGGAACTCTATAATTTCTGGTAGTGATGTGGTCATGGTTTGTCATCTTTGTTTTCAGAGATAAGCATTTCTAAAATGTCTACTTGAAGAGTTTTGTTTGAAGTGTGTTGTGAATGTGCATAGATGTTGCCAAACTGCATTTTGAAATGTTAATTCAAGTTGACAGTTTCTCTGATAATGAGTGAAAAGACCTTTGTGAATCCTCTTGTCATAGTCTAAGGATTTGCAATATGATAATTGGAAATATCTTATAGGTTTGTATTTATCAACATGGTTTTTCTCTTTTTATATTTCTTTTATTTCTTTTATATTTCTTTTGTGAATTGTTTTTTCCCAAATACTCCCTTTTTAAGTGAGTTTCAAATCTTTGTCTTCCTATTTTTTTTTACTTTAAGTATCAGTAGTTTGTTCTATTTCTGTTATTGTGTACCATTCTATTGCATAAGAATCTCACAATTACTCTTTAATCCACTGCTGATAGATGTTTCCATTTTTGCTATTATAAATAATACTTCTGTCAACATTCTTATTTATGTATTGCTGAACCTGTGTGCATATTTCCTTTAGATACATACCAAAGAGTAAGGTTGAAACTTCATAGAAGTATTTTCAGTTTTAACAACTCTACCAAGCCATTTTCCAAAGTGTCTGTACCATTTTACTCCAGGCAGGGTATGACACTTTGTATTGCTCCACATACTGACAACACTTAGGTTGTTAGACTTAATTTTAACTGTTCTGTTAGCAAATACTAGTATCTGAGTGAGGCTTATGTTTGTCTTTTCTGATGACTAATGTAACAATGAGCATCTTTGTGTATGTTTATCCACTACTTAGATATCCTCTTTTCTGAAACATCTATTGAATATTTTCTATTTACTATTGGATTATCAATATTTATCTCATTAGATCTTAATAGTTTCTATAGCATGAAGGGTCTTTGCTTTGATTAGATCTTGCAAATCTTGAAGAAGGCTGTTACAGTGCTGAGAATGGAGTTCAGGGCCTATACATGCTGGTCAAGTATTCTACTACTGAGCTACACCTGTAGTCCCTAAGAATTTTTTAAATGGTAAAACAATACCTTCTAATTGAAGTATATTTCCTTTATCATAAAGAACATTATCACTTCAGTTAATCTGGTCTGATCTCTCTCTCTCTCTCTCTCTCTCTCTCTCTCTCTCTCTCTCTCTTTCTCTCTCTATCTCTCTCTATCTCTTTCTCTGACTCTTGTTCCCCCCTCTCCTACACACACACACACACACACACACACACACATCATATATACTCCATAAATACATGCAAATATAATGTGTCAATTTTAAAGTATCAAAACAAAGATTTGGAGATCACTTTAATTTTTGCCAAACTAATTGAATAAAAGTATGCAATTACAGGGATCAGTGTCATTTGAGGATGTGTCTGTGGACTTCACTCAGGAAGAATGGAATCAACTGGACCCTATTCAGAGGAGCCTATACAGAGATGTGATGCTAGAGAATTATAGCCATTTTGTCTCTCTGGGTGAGGATGGCTTGTTGAGTAATTTATAGTTTCCCTAATAGTGTAACTTTCTGTTTCTAAAGTTTCAATACCTTGGGTTCTGGGTATCAAAGTTTTTTATTTCCTCTTAGATAAAGAAGATGTTAATTGCCTATGTGTACCCTTATTAAAACCTACCTTACTAATTTTGAAAGGCTAAATGTCACACAGAGTACCCAAGTCTTGTATAATTTCCCATTACAGGGTATGCTATTACCAAACCAGAAGTGATCACCTCTTTAGAGCAAGGAGTCCTTGGGCTCATAAAGAAAGAAATCCCAAGTTCAAGTTGCACAGGTAAGAAGAGAGAATTGGAAGATGGTGAGAGCAAGACCCTAGATGCTCTGGTGAAGGTTTTCTATCTTTAAGATCTCAAAAATATCTTCTTAAATTACACACACACACACACACACACACACACACACACACACACACACACACTGTTACTGCTCATTATAGATTGTTAGTTTGGTAAGCTCATCTCACAGTAACCTTTGAATGAGATGTTAAGAAAGAAACTGTACCCTACTCTGGCTTATTCCTTCTGCTTCTTTTTCCATTCATTCAATCATCTCCAGCCTTTCTGAAAGGATCTTAACACGTGGGTGTCCCTGCCCCCAATCCTAGATTTACTGTATTTCCAGGATCCCTTTTCCTATTCATAGTTCTCTGAACCTATTTTTAGTTTCCCCACTTTAAACCTAATTTTCAGTCATATTACTTATACCTATTGTTATTTTCTTGTTCCAATGTTCATTGGATCACCTTGGAGTTTGTTCCCTTAAGCTCTTAGTATAAGAGAGACACATGCTTGCAACTTCTTTCTGGGAATTATGTAGAGTTAGAAGAAAATAAAAGTGAGCACCATCAAAAGCCTGCTTCTGACTGGCTGTATTTACAGAGTCTGGTTTATTATTTTTCTTTTCAGAAGATGGTCAAGCTGAATACAACCTGGCATGGCATCAGAAAAGACAAAATATGCACCTGGAACAGGCTATATCCATTACTGAGAAAAATGTGACTGAAGAAAGAAGTTCTGAATGTGACGGACTTGTAAGCCCACTTCCTCAGAACACATGGGTAGTTTCTTCACGACCCATACCCTATATGAATAACTCATTTGGGGAAAGTATTAAAGATAATTTAGGTTCACTCAGTCCTAGTAGTCTGAGCTTTGCAGCTCAGGAATGTTATGAATGTAATAGATGTAGGAAATTATTAATTCTTAACAGACATGAGATAAGTGATGGAATGAAGTCCTGTGAGCATATTATGTATGGAAAAGAGCATATTTATAACTTTGTTCAGCCTGACTTGATTCAACTTGGAGACAAAACCTATGAATGTCCTGAGTGTAGAATAACCCTCAGCCCAAGTTCATTCCTTGTTGTTCATCAGATCACTCACATAGGAGAAAAGCCTTATGAATGGGTAAGATGCAGAGAAGCATTCAACAACACAGCAAACCTCAGTCTACATCAAACAATGCACACAGGAGACAAGCTCTTTGAATGTAATGAATGTGGCAAGTCCTTCAGAGAGGAGTCAACACTGCATATACATCAAAGAACACATACAGGTGAAAAACCATATATATGCAGTGAGTGTGGCAGTGCTTTTCAAGAAAAGACAAATCTTATCATACATCGGAGAACTCACAAAGGAGAGAAGCCCTATAAATGTACAGATTGTGAAAAAACCTTCAACCAAAAGGCACATCTGAATGTACATCAGAGAACACACACAGGAGAAAAACCTTTTGAATGTACCAGTTGTGGCAAGTACTTCAGAGAGAAATCAACCCTGAATATACATCAAAGAACTCATACAGGAGAGAAACCATATGTATGCAATGAATGTGGCAAAGCCTTCAGAGAAAAGACAAAACTCATTATACATCAGAGAACTCACACAGGAGAGAAACCCTATGAATGTTCAGAATGTGGGAGAGCCTTTAACCAAAAGGCACACCTCAGTGTACATCAGAGAACACACACAGGAGAGAAACCTTTTGAATGCAATGAATGTGGCAAAGCTTTCAGAGAAAAGTCAACACTGCGGAGACATCAAAGAATTCATACAGGAGAAAAACCTTATGTGTGTTCAGAATGTGGAAGAGCCTTTACCCTTAAGCTAAGCCTCAGTGCTCACCAGAGAATTCATACAGGGGAAAAAACAGATGGATGTACTGTATGTGGAAAAGTCTTCTCCCGGAAGTCATACCTCATGTTACATCAGAGAGCTCATACAAGAGAAAAATTTGAAAAATCATATGAATGCAATGAATGTGATAAAGCATTCTTCCAGAAATCATATCTCATTATTCATCAGAGAGTTCACACAGGGGAGAAACCCTATGAGTGTAATATATGTGAGAAATCTTTCTCCCAAAAGTCATATCTCATTATTCATCAAAGAACCCATACAGGAGAGAAACCATATCAATGTGATAAGTGTAGCAGAGCCTTCAGAGAGAAGTCCAAACTCACTATGCATCAAAGAATTCACATAGGGGAGAAACCCTATGACTGCCCTGAATTGGAAAGAAACTTTCCAGAGCTCAAAGTTCCTCGTAAATTAGAGAACTCAGAGATGAAAGAAAACAAAGAACTGAAAATGGAAAATCTGTCATAGTAACGTGAAAGAAAAAGGAACTGTAAAAAGTGATGGGAAAATTGTGCTGTAGCTAGGGTGCTTTTCTGAGCATATGACACTTGTGCTTAAAGATCAGCACCAGCCATATTGGGATAAGAGCATTCTGTGTAAAAGAAACTGGAAAACCCTCTTTCTTAAAGAAAAGAACTTGGCCTCTGTACTTTTGCATCTATTGAATTATCATTTCTCATCAAAGAGATTGTTCAATGCCAAAATCTTTTCAAGTCTTCAATGTATGAAAGCTGTCAGTTGAAAAACAAACCTCATCATAATTGTGGGCATAAGTATAAAAATAATTTGATTAATTAATTTAAATAAGTACAGTTCCTCAAAAGTGAAGTAAAGGAAATCTGTATGATTCCAAATTCAGTATCAAACACTCATAGAAAACATAAAAAGAAATTATTAGAAAAAGTGGTTTGCCAAACAATTTTAAGTTAAAGATTTAAATATAACCATTAAAGGAACAACAAAGAATATATTACAAAATTCCAAATTATTTTAATTATCAGAACAATGTAAGAAGATACTACTAAAGTATCAAATCCAGTGTTAAGCAGTAATAACAGTTGATAATGCCAATGTTTCCTTCCCAGCCTGATCTGGGAAGACTATAAGCTTCCAAGAAGGACTATAAGCTGCCTAATAGGCTTTAGAAGACAAGTTTTTGACACAAATTCACTAGAGTTCATTTCTGCTGCTTTTAATGAATACCTACCACATTCAGAATAGCCAGCATGGTAGCAACTTTTATGGATTTCCAGAGAGATGTGGAATTTGGTTATCTATGGGGTTGGGGTGAAATAATGGAAAATTCCAGTTGACATTAAGGAAGAGGTCTTGAACTCTCCTTGCCATGCAGTGACAACTAGCTGTTTTAATGATCAACTGTGTTTATTTCTGATGAACACTGAAAGCAAGGCTTTGGGTAACTGAGCCCTGACCATGGACTACAAAAAACATGAGCAACTACTTCATGAGAATAGCTACTTCCAATGGGACTGCCCAATGAAATGAGAGCAAATGGCTGTGTTCAAGACATAGCATGAAGCCAAGGCATTCCTGTAAAAAGAAATTATTACTTTGTGTGTCCTTTGAATTCTTTGCCTAAATTCCAAGTCTGTCATTTTCAACTTTAGATTTAGATCATGAAAAGTATAACAGGAGGTTGGGGCTTAGAATGGTAGTATGTTAGAGTATGTGGAAGAATGTGAATATTTTAAACTCTCAGTTCACACTATGTAAGCTCTATTTAATTTAATTCTCCCCCTGAAGAGACTGCAAATGTCTTAAATAAAGACCCTGTAGTGACCTAATCTGAAAATGATGTTTTTAAAGATAAGACATCTTTCATATCCTTATACCAAACCCCCCTCTCTCTCCAAATCTGTTACTGATTTTCTTTTGAGGCAGGGTCTTACTATGTAGACCAGGCTGGCCTTAAGTTTGTGATCTTCTGCCTTTGCCACCTGAGTGCTGGTATGACAAGCATGTATCACCACATGCATATTTTTAAGAGAATTTTATGCCAAGCACTGTATGTGTTTTCCAAATAACAGTTCATTAAGTCCTCCAAATAAACTCCATGAGTTATTGCTCTCATTATCTTCCTTGTTTTTCAGATTTGGAAACAGTCAGAGGAAAAAAAAATCAGTGGTTATTTAAAAGAAGCACAACCAGTAGGTGGTAGAGAACATATGTAAATCACAGGGAATCTGTGCTCTTGATTTCTATATCATCCTCCCAACCCCCAAGTGATTTGTATCTCCAGATTAGATCTATGAATCTGTGGAGGAAAGGATTGACTGGGAGTACTTTCAAGCACTGGGAAACATGAAGAAAGTCAAAGCATCTGACAGGTAATAGATCTTGCATTATTTATAAATGCCATCTTTTATTAAACCCACAAAAATGGAATCTCTATCTTTTTACAGTTTGAGTCACCAGTTATCATAGTTTGAATTAATTTTCAGATGCACATCACACCCCTTTAGCCATTCAGATAAATCATGACCAGCACAGTGCCGGGTCCAGGAATCCCTGGGAAATGAAAGAAGGAAAGGAAAATGAAGTGGACAAGTTAATGGAATGGTAGCATCACTATATGTGCTGTTAAAGGTCCAGACCATGCCCACAAACTTACCAGGCCTTCATGCCCTTATGTGAGGATACAACCCTCTTGGCACACATGATATCATCCAAAATATGGCGGTTGAGCAGGTCTGGGGATGGGAAAAGAAGGATGGGGTGATGTGATACACTAGTGACATAGTAAAGTATTTGAAGGGACTAAAGTTTCTGGATTCCTTAAAGCCTAAATAACCTTAGTTATGATGTTGGCAAATTGTAAATGACTTTCATTCTTTGCTCGATAGTCATGAACTATTCCCATTGTCCTGTTGACTGATCTTAACTCATGTTGAATGAGTGGTTAGACTCTTGATAAATTCAGTGTCTATCTGAGTGTTATGTCATATTTGTGGTTAAAATTATCTAGGGAGCTGGGGAGAGAGCTCAGTGCTTGAGTGTTTGCTGTTCTTCCAGGGGACCCAAGTTCAGTTCTCAGCACCCATGTTAGATGACTTATAAGCTCCTATAAATCCACTCCACGGTATCTGATACCTTCTTATAAGAAGTGTAGGTGGGCACACCTACACTTGTGATATACACCCAAACATACATATAAATAATAAAAACAGGACTTTTCAGGACTAGTCAGCACGGTGGTTGAGAACATTAATAATTAGTAAAGTGGTAAATAAATGCTATCCTGGCCTACCCAGTTCAAATCATGTAGGACTATGCAGTATGATG
Organism: Rhabdomys pumilio; assembly: GCA_030674055.1. Classification (NCBI taxonomy): domain Eukaryota; kingdom Metazoa; phylum Chordata; class Mammalia; order Rodentia; family Muridae; genus Rhabdomys; species Rhabdomys pumilio. The sequence continues at coordinate 120,738,880 of JANHMN010000005.1, read as the reverse complement.
GGTGAAACTGAATGAAGCTGGCCGGTATGAAGATTAAAGTAATTTATTTTTTATTTTTAAAAGATGTATTTATTTACATTTTATGTGTATGAATGTTTTATAGGCATGCTTGTATGTGTATTATATCCATGCCTTGTGCCTGTAGATGGAGCAGAAAAGGTGTCAGATTTTTTGGAAATGGAGTTATAGGAAATGGAGTTCCCTGGAAATGGAGCTACCATGTGGGTTCTAGGAACTGAACCTGGATCTTCTTCAAGAGAAGCAAGTTATAACTCATAACTGCTGAGTTCTCTCTTCATTCCTTATTGAGTTCATTCATAACACTCAGATAGAAGCTGAATTTATCAAGAGTCTAACCACATAGGGTTTGAATTCATCAGGACTGACCAATATGGAAATAAAGTAGGTTACCAATTAGCCACATGGTAGTTGAGGTAAAGCCAGATCAACCAACATTATAGTTGACATCATTCAACCCAACACATGATGACAGTTGATGTCATCCAGAGTTGGCCAATGTGGAGTTGGAGGGTGTCCAGGAGCTCCTTGCGGTAGTTGGAGTTATTCATAACCAGTCAGCATGATAGTCAAAGTCAAATAGACCATTCAAATCCAGATGATCAAACTGAACAACTTTAATCTTCATTTTACCTACTCATGTAAAAAATCATTATTCATTTGCCCTGTCTAAGTTCATCTGAGGTTCTAGACAACCTCAACCTTCAGTCTTGACAATCTTGGATGACATGTCATGTTCTCAAGACTTAGATGACCTCAACCTCCACTCTGCCTGGTTTCAAATAACTGTAGTCTCCATTTTGGCCCATTGGAGATAACCTTAGCCATCATTGTGGCTAACCTTAAGTTTCAATTGTTTTGTGTGTGTGTGTGTGTGTGTGTGTGTGTGTGTGTGTGTGTGTGTGTCCCTCAACAGTACTACTCCACATTTTTGCCTGGAAAGTTCTCTAATTTCATCCCTGGGGTAGTTTGTTTTTGTTCTTGCTTCTATACTTATGCCTCTTTCCTCAAGGCCTAAATAGCACATTATTCTCTATTTCACATGGTGCAAAGTTTCCTATTTTCAAAATTTTAATAAAACTGCAGTTTGCATTTTAAGAGAGGTTGGAGTGGTGATGGGCATTTGTGCTATTTCTGACCTAAATAACCTCTGGTCTAGACTTATTAAAGATTCAGGATGCTTTCTCTATCAACTCAGAGAGTTTTTTCGTTTTTCATTATTTTTCTGCTTCAGCATGAGATTAAGATTTAAAAGACATTGCTGCCAGGTGTGGTAGTATTTAATCCTAGCATTCAGGATGCAGAGGCAGGAGGATCTCTTGAGTTTAAGGCCAGCCTTTCTCAAAACAACAACTACAAAAGAGACTGCTTTTTGTGTATGACATGGGAGTCAGGTGGCAGACAGTCCTGTGTGTCCCCAGGGATGCCTTACCATTACAATCTATGTGGCAGAGGTTCTGAGTGGGTGTGATGCCATTGTTACACCACCAGGCGGAGTTCAACTGGAAAATGCCATATTCACTGCTGCCATCTGGATTGTGGTCCACAAAAGAGGTGTCAAAGCCACTCTCATAATGTGCCACACACAGCCCTAGGACAGTGAGAGGGTAGTTAGAAAGTGGGCATAAGCATAGGAAAAAGGAAGGCTAGGAAAAGAGGGGAGATGATGGGTATGAATCTCATCTTAATTGTGAACATGGTGATCTTGAATTGGCTGTCAGGTGTTGATTCTGGTGACCTATTGCTAATGCTGGTGGTGAATGGTGGTAAACATGATAATATTGATGGTAATGGTGGTGTTAATGATAGAGCTAACAATTGTGAAGACAGTGATGACCGTGACTTTACGGTTGAATTAAACTAGTCATCATAATCAGATGGTGACTGCAAAGATTGTGTCCTGCCCCCCCCCCCCCAAAGATGAAAAATATAAAAGTTGACTGGGTCTGAGTGAAGTGGATAAATTGGGGTGGATAAGACTTGGGGCAATAGGAATCTTACAGTCTCCAACAGTGTAGCCTTTGAAGCCATTGAGGCCAGCCTTCTCCAGCTTCCTTGCCAGTTCACAGCGTTCATAAATCTTGACATCTACTGTGGCAATAAACAGTGTGGCCAAGATCACTACCACAGTGCTGCAGACCTGCATGACAGCCAAAAGCCCTTCTATATGGTTCCTTGACTCAGATTCAGTGATGATCAGAAATAGGGACATTCTAGAATGCTAGGCTTTATGAGTACCAGTCTGAGCTATAGATTCTGGAACACATGGGCTACATACCTGGGGACTGTACCACTTTCCTTAATGCCAACTCTATTAGAGACCAGAAGAAACAGAGAAACAAAAACATTAACATATACACACATAACAAAGGGAGATAAATCCAGGGAGAAACTCAGAAATATGAGAAAGATGCAGGGAGAAAGATTGGATATACACAAAAGATGTATAGAACTTGAATATTTATCCTTACAGTAGACCCACATTCCTCTACATTCTTTAATATTGTCCTACCTTGTTCTATCCTTGATAATCATTCTTTGCCACTTAGCTACCTCCTTTTCTACTCATGCTGATGCTTGCTGTCTCTATTACCCACTCTGCTGAGTGGTCAGTTCTGTCTTCTACACTGTGTTTATTGTCACCTCTAATTCCTTATGCTATTCAGAATATGACCATCATGTCTTCTTGCTACCCCTCAATACCTTTATTTACTCATGGTCTTCATCTGTTTGTACTGCTATAGCAGAATACCTGAAACTATGTAATTCATTAAGAACAGAAATATATTTCCTTATAGTTCTGGAGGCCAATAAGTCCAAGATTACAATTATGGCATCTGATGAGTGCTTTCTTATTCTCACATGGTGGAAGGCAGAGGGACAAGAGTGAACTAATTTCTGCAAGTTCTTTTGGTAATTGTCTTGAAAGGACAACACAAACCCCATTTGTCTCCATTTAAGGACCAGGCCTGATTCCAAAAAGAAGGCCATAGGCACCAGCTCCAAGAACAGACCATAAAGACACCAGCTCCTAGAACAGGCCATAAAATCCAGAACAAGATCATAAACCCCCTCCCAAAAAAACAGCCTGGGGATAACCACAAGAACAGGAAAATATCTTCTCCCGAGATGGGTCATTTGTGCTGATCAATCTGGTCTCATCCTGTAGTTCATGACATAGGAATGCAGACCACTGATGGCCTGGCACAAGCCAATCAGAAGCTAGTCCCTGTACCTCCCCAGCAACAACCAATGAAATTTTAGATTACCTAACCCACTATATATAGAAGAACTAACATAGTAGCCAAAGTTCTAGTGATGTCACTGCTTTGGTTCCTGCCAATCACATTAGAGATTACCTAATTCTTCTAGAGAGTTCTCCTGGTTCCCTATAAGAAGGCCAGTGCACCTTTGTATAGAGTCGCCATTTTGAAGAATGGTTGACCGCCCCCCACACACACACATGCTGGATGTTTCTGCAGAATAAATGTTCTTTGTCTTTGCATACTATCTGAGTCTGGGTCTTCCTTTAGTGATTATCAGACCTTTACAGTCTTAATATTACTATGATGAAACACCATGAAAACAACTTAGGGAGAAAAGGTTTTTTTTTTGTTTGTTTGTTTTTTGTTTTTTGTTCACAGTTCCATTTAACAGTTCATCAAAAGAAGTGAAAGCAGGAACTCATACAGGGCAGGAAACAGGAGGCAGGAGCTTATGCAGAGGGCATGGGTGGGTGCTACTTACTGGGTTGCACCTCATGGCTTGCTCAGACTGCTTTCTTACAGCATCCAGGACCCAAGCTCAGGGATGGTACCAAGCACAATGGGCTGGTTCCTCCCTTGTCAATCACTAATTAAGAAAATGCTCTACAGGGTTGTGTGCAGCCTAACCTTATGGGACTATCTTCTTAATTGAGATTTCCTTCTCTCAGATGATTTTGGCTTGTGTCAAGTTGACATAAAGCTATCCAACACACTAGTCATATTAATTTATCATGAAAGTGGAGCTCTGTCACCTAAATACCTGTCCAAATGGCCCATCATCCAAGCCACTGAGGATTAAGTTTCTGGCACATGGATTTTTTAAAACATGTATTTATTTATCTATTTATCTATTTATTTATAGGTGAGAAAGGTTCAGGGAGAGCAAATATGAACGTGAATTACTTCATAATGTCAGAGTCCTCAAAAACCAGTCCACTCCCAAAGGCACACCTTTGAACACTACTACATTTAAGTCCAAACTTTTCAACAAGCTTTATGGGAACTTTAAAAATCTAAACCAGTCATGCCTTTCCTCTGACACATATCCTCCTTCATCCCTTCACTCTGCTGCTCACTCATCTTCATTCCATCACTTTTGGTTTTTCTCTCTGCTCCTTCACCCCAAATTTGGCCTGTAATCACTGTTCTTCAACACCTTTGCCAGTCCCAGGTGTCCTCTTTGCCCCTATTCAAGTTCTCTAAGATGAAATGTTTATATCATCAGATACCTTCCAGAAACTCTCTAGAATAATAAAGAAATAAAGGCTATTATTGAGTGGAAGTCATGAATCCAACTTTAAGAACTTGTGACCTTGGGCAAGTACTGATCTCTGCAACAGTTCCCTTATCTAACAGATGGGAGCAATGGGACTGTTGTAGTGATTATTTGAGGTAGTTCAATATGTACTTCACAAAGTGTATGGCGCACAACACACACTTATTTCATTTCCTGTGCTTGTTGCCAGAACCTCTACACTGGCCTTCTTTTTCTTTTAAAATATGTTCTTCACCAAACTAGCCTGCAATTTATTTCTTAATTGCAAGTTTCCCTCTTTATTACAAAGTTATATAGAAGCTCACAGGCCATAGTCATGCAGGGATTGTAAATTTACTCACTTTTCTGAATTATTCAGGAAACTGCGATTTTTTTCCCCTTTTTTTTCTTCTACTACTCTCTAAGCATGCTTTCACTTTGGGATTGAGCCGGGCGGTGGTGGCGCACTCCTTTAATCTCAGCACTTGGGAGGCAGAGGCAGGCGAATTTCTGAGTTTGAGGCCAGCCTGCTCTACAGAGTGAGTTCCAGGATAGCCAGGGCTATACAGAGAAACCCTGTCTCGAAAAAACAAAAAAACAAACAAACAAAAAAAACCACTTTGGGATTCCCCACCCTCAACTTTTGGGGCTTCCTATTATTCTTTATCTAAAGTCTCCCGTCCCACCATGTGACTGCTTGTCTGCCTACCCAGATCAAAATCTTGAGTAAGGTTAAAAGACCACCAGAACCAGTGCTAATTAATTAAAACAATGTTAGTGAAAGAAGATATATCAAGTTGGTCACAGAGTGAAGTGAATGTCATCCTGGAAGAGTACCTGAGGACATTTATTTGCATATAGAATATTATATGCATGTGGGTACGATGAAAACACATTTATTAGAACTATTGTCTAGTAGCTCATAGTGTACTGCTATACTTAGGCCTACTAATAAAAGTGAAAGCCAATAACATACAAAAAATCAGAGAGGGAAATCAGATGAGGAGAAACTCTTCAAGCACTGTTCTTTAGAAGGTGTTGTTTACCTCAGTGTTTGGCAGGAATAAGCAGGTGGCAGCAACAGCATGTGGTCCCTTAAGTGGCATAGTCTTTGTGTAGGCTTCTGGTATGTGGACCCTTAGCTCCAGAAACATCAGCACAAATCACAGCCACATGCTTTAGACAACCCTAGCCTTGCCTTTTAGCACCAATCATAGCTTTTGAGACTCCTGTTTGAACAACCTTGTCCCTTTAGAACCAGTCACAGCAATCCCGAGGTTAAGCCAGCTGGGGGAAACCGTTCCACTTCAACTTGCCGGGTGTTTTTGAGCTCTTCAAGTTTTGTGGTAGCAAAAGTTGTGGTACAAACCCCTACTAAGCCATTTGAGATTGTGCTGCTACCAAACAGGGAAAAAAAACTGCCAAAGACCAGTGTCTGAAAATCTTTTAGCATGCCCACTAATCTTGTCTGGGAAAAGGCCCTCAGCCAGCTGTTGAGTAACAGGAAGAGGTGAGGGTTTTATTTGGGCTATCCTGCACCATTTAATAAGAGTAGTTTATTATTGAGTACACTGCAGGGGAGCAGTGAAATGAGCAGTAACTAACTGCTTGTAGCTTTATATGTAATTTTAAGCTCAGTATACCATGTTAGGTTGCTTCATCTGTTTTAATAGGTAAAATATGAAGCCCTGTCCCTGGTTGAGAAAGTACAATACCATGTAGTCAATACCCACATCTTCTCATTCTCAACACAATGACTGCTTTCTCTGGAAAGGCGAAGGCATTGTCAGCCACCACTCAATACGCTACTGTACTTTTCTCTCTGTGGCCCCCTGTGGCAGTTAATTCTTCAGTTTGTTGTTTGAAAAGTCCTGTGACCCTCTAGATGCTAGAATGCAAACTCTAGATGAAAGGATAGAGCGGGGGATTTTTCCCTAAACTGAAATTGAAATCACTTAAAGCCTTTCAGACTCTGCATTGTCTTGTTAATTGCATCTGTAACCCTGTGGCTGCTCTATGAATTCACCACAGGAAATTCGTTCTTGTTGGAGTAATTTTCTTACTTGGACACTCCCTTTTTCCACCCGATCCAAAAAAAAAAAAAAAAATTGGCGCCTGATGTCCTTAGAAATGCTAATCTCTGCTAAATAAACACTAGCTTTGTCAAGCCACTCAGAAGCTTAAAAAAAAACCAGTGGATGCAGAATTTATTTTCTGATCAGTGACATCACCGACGCGGCCGGCTACCCTCTGCGCCTGCGTTGAGCGTGGTCGCCTTTGCGCGCCATGTTGACTATTGGCGGATGCTGGCGCAAAGGCAAACTTGAGCATGCGTAGTACAAGCCGCCGTCCCAGTATAGGCAGCAGAGACTGCTAGTCGGTCCGATGCGGAAGTGCCTTTCTGAACCGCTCACGGAAAGGTCTACTCAACAGCCTGCAAAAAAAAAAAAAAAAAAAAAATCTGATTGAGCAAGGTTGAGGGTCTAACATCTGAGGTCTCAAGCTGAGTGGTGGGGAGTTGTGGGGGCGATGAGTGAAGGGAGGTTCGTGTATGTCATTGATGCGAGAGACTGGGAGATGGGATGATGGGGGCTCAAGAGGGCAGAGAACCGGGGTCTGCGGACTTAATAGGGGACAAAGTTATGAGGCTAGTTAGGATTAAGTGAGTCTTACTAAACTTTGGCTTTTACACATTTTCTAGCACAGTGATCTCCCCTCTTTAGATGCGCCCCCTTGTCTCAGTCTTCCAGTGTACAACTCGCAGGAGTCGCGAGGAAGGGTCCTGGATTGAATCAGCATTTAAAGACTTCTTCGCAGCACCTGAGCTAGACGGCCCCAGTGAGGTGAGAGAAAAGGGAAAAAATCTGTAGAGCCTTAGCAGCCTTTGGACATTTGGGTCTGAGGAGGGATAGACAGGCACCATTTGAATAATAGGTAGAGGCTTATTTTTTTAGGGTTTAATAAATAATATTTGAGTTATGATTAATTTGAAAATAGAGGGGAAGAAAATAGGAACTAATTTTACCCCTTATTTAAATGTCCATTCTTAGACATTCAAGAGCTATATATCACTTAATAGTTAACATTTAATTTATATTATTTAAAATGTATGCCTGCAGTTTTATGTATCTTTTTTATTTAGAAATTTAATTTGGCCTTAGATATTTCTCTGAAACATTTTCTAAACTCTGAGCTACAAAACATGTAGATAATAAGTGTACAGTTCTATACATTATTTTAACATCTATATAGCCTTTCATCCTGAATTTCTAATTATCATCTTACACATTTCTTATGATTGCTTTAGTTTGGCATTATTAAAATCTGTTCTAAGTATCTCACTGGTATAGGACTGGCTTAGCATGCACAAAGCCCTTGGAATAGGTTCTATCAGTACTACAAGGAATGTCGGTGCTGATGTGGTGGCACACCCCTTTAAATCTAGTACTTGGGATGCAGAGACAGGAAAATCTCAGTGAGTTCAAGGCCACCCAGGGCTACATAGAGAGATCTGTCTCAGAAAGAAAACAAAACAAAAAGCTTATAGTTGCCCATACGCTTCCAGAGAGTGGCCTCTCACGTGAGGGGATTTCTGGGCAGATGATTCTGAGCACTGCAAATCTAATAATCTCTTCTACTGTACTCATTCCAGCTCAGCTTTCATACATCTGTTTTCTCAAGAAAAGCAGGAAATGACCAAACCCCAGGTAAGTATATTTCTATGTTTTATCATAGATGTGATGAGATATATAGGCATCAGCACTGCAAAATAGGAAAGTATCAATTACTGGGATCGGAGAAAATGAAAAATAGCCAATTAAGGTCAAGTTAGATAGTTGATGTCTTAAGTAAATAAAGGTAACAGATGCTTCTTAACTTATGATGATACTATATTCTGGAGTTATGTCACTTCATAGTTGAAATTTCATTTAATACCCTTATCCCACTCAACATCATGGCGACATGGTATATTGTGGTCTGTGTAGGCCATGATGACATTGCTTACTGGGAACTGTTGCTCAGTGCTGCTGCCTTATATCATGAAAGAATAGAGTATTGCTTATGTTTATCTCAGGAAAAAAATCAAAGTTTGATGTATAGTTTCTGTTCAGTTCACATTATTTTTGCACCATTGTAAAGTGGGAAAAAAATATTAATTCTTCAGTTAAGATTATCTGTGAATTTCCAGTTTGTTGTTGAGCTGTCTGTACTATATGGTAGTGTAACCAGTACTTTGGTTTGCCTTACTTCATTAGGATAGAGCATATCAAGGCTTCAGGAAAAACCAAGATTTTTCTGAAATTGTATTTTGGGGCATTTTTTTTCCTGTGTCTTCATGTAGAATTGTCTTCAGTAATAGACTGATAAAATGTTGCCCTGCTTTCCTGTAGTTATTTCTCACAAAAATTCCATAGAGAGAATGAAGACTTTGGGGATGAAATCTCTTCTCTTTCAAATGATTTTCCTGTAATCATTTCCTCAGTTGGATTTTCAGTTCTTTTGCATCCAAAAGACAAGTTCCCTGAGATATGTACAACTTACCATCTTTTTTGTTCAGTGTTCAGGTTTTTTTTTAATTACAGTGAAGTCTTGCTGTTTTACAAGTTGATAAATGTTAACACAAGTAGATTGATGGAACTAACTGACCAGGGAGATGGAGACTAGTTTCATCTTCCCCAAAAACTGTTTCATGCTGTTCTCTTATAGTATCCCATCTTGTAAACTCAGGCAACTATAGATCTATTCTGTGTCATTACAGTTTTGATTTCTCAAGTGTGTCATATAAAACGGGGTCACATATTTATAACCTTAGTTTGAAATTATGTATTTGCTTTCAAGATTATTGATCTACATACAATTTGAAAAATATGTACATCTACTTCAAAGAGTAATACAAAAAAAAGCCTGTATGCCCATTATATCTTTCAGAACTATATAGTTCAATATCACAGACAGGGTATTGACATTAACATGATCAAAATATCGCATCACTTTAAGGCTTCCTCAACGCTACATTCACTGGGACTAGTGTGTTTGTTAACTAGAGTCACCTGGGAAGAAGGAGGTTCAATTGAGGAAATGCCTCTGGCTGATTGGCCTTAAGGAGCATTTTCTTGATTAATGATTGATGTGAGAAGTCCCAGCCCCCTCTGAATGGCGCCACTCTTAGGCAGCTGGTCCTGGGTTATATAAGAAAGCAAGGTGATAGAGAGCCACACAGAATGATGCTATTTATATGTTGAGAAATGCTTAAATCACACCCAGCACATCTGTCACCTCAAATACTTACCACTTAATGCTATCTAACTTCTAACAAAGAAGTATACTTTGTCTGGTATCTACCATTGTGCTCTCTACTACTATTGAGTTTGATTGTTTTACATTCTACATGTAAGTGAGATGGTGTCTCAGGCTACTGACGAACTTGCTATGTAGCTTTTGCTTGCCTTCCAGGTGCTAGGTTTATAGGTGTTTGCTTGCCTGTGTCTTTTTTCTTAGAAGAATCTGTTGACGTTCCTTAATTGTTTTCAAGTGGAGTTGTTTGTTTGCTATTGAGTTCAATTCCTTATACTTTTTGGCTATTAATACCTTATCAGAAATAATGGTTTTTATTTTAAAAAATGATTTAAATATAACTTTAAAATCATATATTTATTTAACATTAACAAAATACATTAACATTAACATTAAAATCAAATATATTTCCTCCCAATCCACAGGTTTGCTTCTTCATGTTCTTAGCTATTTTTTCCTTATGCAGAAGTGTTTTTTTTTTTCATTTAATTCTACTAACCTATTATTATTTCTGTTGTTGAGCCTTAGGGATCACATCCCAAACCAACTATTGCCCAGACTGATGCTGTGTTTTACACGTGGTATTTTTAATTTTTTTCTTAATTTTTAAGGTCTTGATATGTAACCCACGTTGGCCAGAAACTGACTGTGTAGTCCTTTTTGGCCAAAAACTCTTGATCCTCCTGCCTCTCGGCATATGAGTGCTATGCTGATAGACATGCACCACGTCGGCCAATTTCTGTGTTTTCATCTAGGAGTTGTCTATTTTGTTCTGTTGATTTGTGTATCTTTCTTCCACCAGTACTCTAGTACCTTCATTAATGGAGCTTTATAGTAAAGCTTAAAGTTAGATAGCGTAAACTCTCTTAACTTTATTCTACCTTGCCAAAATTGTTAACCTATGTGTGCTCCTTTCCTTTTGGCTTTTTGCATACATTTTAGGATGATCTTGCTTATATGTTTAAAAATATTCTGCTAGAACTGTGATTGAATTAAATAACATTGACTACAGTATACCTCTCCATTTATTTACATCTTTGATCATCTCGTTGCTGTTATATTGTTTTCAGCATACAGATCCTATGCATGTATTTTGTTCTGCTTATGTCACCATGAGAAGATACTACAGTATAAGATCAGATGCCAGCAGGGTTAGTTTCTGATACAGTGGCTTCTTGACTTGTTGGTGGCTGCCTTTTTATGTGCTCTTACATGGCCTTTCCTATGTGTACATCATATGGGAAGAGGAGGGCAGAGAACTTGATTTGCTGTCCTTCCTCTTATGGACTCCTATCAGGTGATGGCCCTTCTGACTTCATTTAACCTTATTATCTCCCTAATCTGCACCCCAAACCAAACCACATTGGGGATTAAGATTTAAATGTATGTTTTGAAGGGCACAGTTTCAGTCCATACTGATGTATCTTTTAATAGATTTATTAGCACATATTATCTGTTGTAATCCATTTGGAAATAGCTGTAATCCACTGGGAAATTTTCATTTAACTGGTGCATTTTAGTCTTTTCATTTTCAATGAAATTATTGGATTTCGGCATCCCATTTTATTGTTCATTCATTGCTCTTTTTCCCATTTTATTTAGTGGTGGTTACTCTTGCTGCCTTTAAAAAAATTAAACATTTGTTTTGTTTTGTGTTTTGTGTTCTATTGGTTTTTTTTTTTAATCACAAATAGGAGTTTTTATTTGTCACTTTTAAAACTCTGGATTTTAAACAGATTCTTGGACTGGTGGTTCATATCCATCAGTTCGTTCAACCTTAGCACCTGTTTCGTCTCCAGTTGCTTTGCTAGAACTACCGCCTTTACCATGGAGCTCCATGAGCTTTCCCAATTCAAACTTGGGTTTCTTCAACATTTTTACTTTTCTGATGAAGACATCATGAAGAGGATAAATGGACTGGCAGGCCTTTTCTATGTCTTTCCCAATGCTGTCTGGAATCAGTTTATTAACTACTTCCTGAAAGTCATTAGTCTGCACTTCCCGGGTCATGGTCTCCATCATCTTCTTGCGGATCTGGTGGACTTGCTGGTGCTGAGCATAGGATGTCTTTCTTATCTGGTTGTTGAGGTTTTTTAGTGAAACAAACACAGAAAAGTCAGAGCAAATACCCATCAGTCGTCTTGGCATCAACATGAGCTTCAGTCATGGTCTGCCACTTTTTGACCATGGAGCACATTTTGTCCCGGGTAAGATCCATGCCATGGAAGTTAGAGAGCTTTTGCCCTGAACGTCGTCAGTAATTACCCTGAATTTTCTAAATGCAACTTTGTCATTCTGTAGATCAGCAAGACTCACTTCAAACACAGGACCCTTGAGGCCACCAGATGCAATTTTGGTTCCATGAGTCCTTGTGACCAGTGTTTTTCCAATGTTCCTAATATTGAGCATTGCTGGAGCTTCCACATCATACCAGTCTTTCTTAGAGAATGGATCAGCTACTTTCTTCTTAACTCCCTTCTTGCCACCTTTCATCAGGTACTTATTCTTGCCGACTGCCATGGTGCCAATCAGAGAGCCAAAAGGGTGGAAGTACAACTCACACAAGAACTTAATGCAAACCAAGCTTGTTTTATGTTTTATACTCTACCACTGAGTATCTTGTGTTTATCTTGTCTTGTTATATAGTCCAGTGGTTTCAATTATATTAATTTTGTCAAAGCTTGTTTTCCAACTCATTCATACTTGAAAAAAAATGTATGTTGTACTTTTTAGTGGGGTACTCTATATGTGTCAGCAAACAGTTAGTTGGTAGTGTTATTTCATTTGTTTGTTTGACTTATATTGGTTTTAAGACAATCTAACCATGTAGCTCTTGAATGGCCTTGAACTCACAGAGTTATGCCTGCTCTGCTTCCTGACTGCTAGGATTAAAGTCCTATATTGATTTTCTGTCTACTGGTTCTTTCAGTTTCAGGCTGTTTTGTGACTTGATATACAGCCTAGGCTGGCCTCAAACTTGTGATCCTCCTGGCTCCTCTACTTCCTAAGCATTGAGATTGCAGGTAAAAGTACCACCATGCTTTGCCCTTGGTTATACATTAGACTCTATCTATTTACAGAGTTTCTTTTGTGTTTACTCTAGAGATTATCATGTGTACTTAAGTTTATAAAATGCAACTAATGTTAATATTTTTACCTTTTTAGCTACATGTATGAGCTTGTATAAGTTTCCTTACCTGGTCCCATTCTGTTTTGGTTGTTATATTTACATGCATTGAAAATTACATTGGACACTCTTACAGTGTCTTTGTCTCTTTGTTTGGTTTAGGGTGTTGTTACTTTTATGTGGAGTTTCACTATATTTGTTCTCAAGTCCCATATTCCTAGGTTCATTTGATCCGCCTGCCTCAGCCTCCTGAGTAGGTGGCACAGCCATGTGCTACCACATCAGTCTTTACATTGTTATAGTTATTGCTTTCAATATCTTCATATTTTAGAGAACTGAAGAGAAATGACGTTATTATATTTATCTTTTTAAAAAACCATGTCTGATGTTCTTCATTGTTGATAACTCAGATTTCCTTCTGTGATCATTTATCTGTCTGTAAACTGCTTTTAGTAATTATTTTCAGATTAAGCCTGTTGGCAACATATTTTTCCTTTATTGTATCTTTATTTCACTTTTATTCCTGAAGGAAATTTCCATAACATATAGATTTTTCAGTGTAGTCATCATCTCTTACATTTATTTATGTGTTTGTATGTGCACACATTTGTGCATATGGAGGTCAGAAGGCAACTTATAGAAGTCAGTTCTGTCCTTCCACTATGTAGGTTTCAGAGATTGAACTCAGACTGTCAGGCTTGGCAGCAAGCACCCTTACCTTCTGAGCTATCTCACTGGCCTGAATTATCATTCTTTTTGATCTGGTCACAATAAGAGATTGGTCTCTTAGCCAGCAGGAACAAAGTATTGCCCATCTGGATGCTTGTTCTATGTGTCTCCCATGACATGATGCCTGTTTGCCAGCACAGGCAGACTCAGTGGGGGAACAAAAACACTTTCACTGCTGCAGACGTCCCACTGATCTCACTTGCTGCTATTCCCTTTGTGTCTGATGTTGTTAGAGAGACACCTATTAGTGTGTGGAAAGCCTGAGACATGTATGTATGTATGTATGTATGTATGTATGTATGTATGTATTACATTGATTGAAATGACATGGCCTGTGAAGATAGGCAGTCATCTTACACTCTAGCACTTTGTGAATTCCTTGGAATCCTAACCATACTACTTTCCACTTTTTCTTTCTTTGATTTTTGATGGAGTGCCTCTTGTGTACTTTCAAGGTATATACTTATACTTAATATGCTTATTGAGTGACTAGAGTGAAGGCATCTTCCCACATCACACTGGAGAATTACCTTTTCCTTCTTAACTGCATATGACTAGCAAACGGGTTGAACATCCATAACAGAAAAATCTGACATTTGAAATGCTACAAAATCATTTTGCGAGTGCCAGTATTACAGAAGTAGAGAAATCTATATCTGACCTCATATGATATAATGACTCGAAGTCAAAAAGGCACGTACACTAAAAATACAGCAGAAATTTACTTTCAGGCTATATTAAGATATGTATATGTTGCTAAAATTCTCTTCCTGGGGGAGATATAAATCAATGTCTACCCCTCCTCCCCTCAAAATCACAATAGAAAAATCAAGATACTGCTCGAGTTCACTCTTGGTGCACCAAAGAATTTATCAAGTGACGGAATCTTCAAGCTGAGTTGAATTGTTCTATAATAATCTTGCATAAAAGAATGCTTTGCACAAAACCTAGACAGTCTTTGACATTTTGTCCATGAATGCTATGGAGAATCAGAAGGCAAGGGATTTAGTTTTGAATGAAATAGGTAGAACTTAGTTAGATGGGCTATAAAGATATTTATTATTGGGAAGAATTTGAGGTTACGTTTTTCTTTACTCTCAGGCAACAACTCTCCAGTGTTTATTAGCTAGCTGCATAATGACACTAAGAAGTTCTCAAGTTTGACTCCGCTCTCCTTGTACATAAACTTCATTCTACCATATACATGAATCAAGCATGGGAAAGCTATAATCAAACAGCCTGAGAAATGACTCAGCATTTAAGAGTCCTGGCTGTTCTTGTAGAGGGCCCCTGTTTGGTTCCCAACACTTATTAGGTGGCTCCTGACAGTCTGTAATTCCAGTTTCAGGAAATTCATTGCTTTCTTCTTACCTCCTTGGGCAACAAGCACATATGTAGTGCACATACATACATGCAGGCAAAACATTTATATACATAAAGTAAAAATAAAAACAAATTACTCTTCAACCAAAATACAAAGATATTATATTCTATTTTTCTAGAAGTATATAGTGTCTGAGTTGGGGTTTTCTAAATCCTTATTTATAAAGAAAATATATATTTAATTCATCTTTGAATTCCTTGGAATTGGGGAGATTTTATTCATTTATGAAAATTAGGAACTTATTTTCATTCTTTTTTTGGTAGTTTAGTGTAATCTTCACTAGTACTTTCAGGTATTTTAATTTTTTCATTAAGGGCTAGAAAATATGAAACGTTGAATCACAGAGTTTGTCTTATTTTCTATTTCAAAAATTATAATTTTTTTAATTATTATAATTATATTCAATTTATTTATTTTTTGTTTTTTATGTCATATCACAAGTGTGTAGATTCGTGGTGTTCACATCTTACAACACTGTCATCATTATCATTGTGCATATTATATAGAAAATTGCTAACTCAATGATTTTCAAAATGTCTTCAAGAAATTACAAGATATTTCAGGATAAAAGGATGTGGACATTTTAATTCATAAAATATTTCAGGATATACATTTGGCTATTCAGATGTACAACAGGCTGCCCATGATTTGTGATGGTTAAAGAATCCTGGGTACATTTTAGGATGGGAGAATGTAACTAACATTCAGTAGAAACCTTTCCAAACATTTCACATTTTAACTTAGTCTGGGACAGCAATGCCTGGTGTGTTACTGTCTTGGTGTTGGAAGCAGGAGCTGTAAAGCACAAGGTGAAGCATCTGGTTCACTGCAGTGGGCCTGAGGTTAAGAGCTGGTACTCGGCTTCCATGTGCATGTGGGCTTTCTATTGCTGTTGTCGTTATTGAAGACCAGCCTTAGTACATGGTGATCTGATAGGATGCATGGATTATTTCAGTCTTCTTGTATCTGTTGACGCCTGTTTTGTGACTGATTATATGGTCAATTTTGTAGAAGGTACCATGAGGTGCTGAAAAGAAGTTATATTCTTTTGTTTTAGGATGAAATGTTCTATAGATAACTGTTAAATCCATTTGCTCCATAACTTCTGTTAGTT
Source organism: Rhabdomys pumilio (assembly GCA_030674055.1). Classification (NCBI taxonomy): domain Eukaryota; kingdom Metazoa; phylum Chordata; class Mammalia; order Rodentia; family Muridae; genus Rhabdomys; species Rhabdomys pumilio. The sequence goes on along the minus strand of JANHMN010000005.1, from coordinate 120,722,692 downwards.
TCACTGTATCTCTGTTTAGATTTTGTTTCCATGCTCTGTCCATTGCTGAGAGTGGGGTGTTGAAATCCCCCACTATTATTGTGTGAGGTGCAATGTGTGCTTTGAGCTTTAGTAGAGTTTCTTTTATGAATGTGGGTGCCCTTGCATTTGGAGCACAGATGTTCAGAATTGAGAGTTCATCTTGGTAGATTTTTCCTTGATGAGTGTAGCTGCCTGCAGCCACGATCACCAGGTTCTCCTGAGACGAAGCCTAGGAATTAACGGGAAGGAGGGCGAGAGAAATGTGGGGCCAAGACAAAGTATTCTGATCAAGGCCCGAAGTTTAATAATTTGCTTTCACATATAAAGGGGAAGCCCCAACCCCCAGAGTCTCAGTGAGGAGATAGTAGTCCGGAAGGTGTCAAGGCTAGCTCAGCAGGCAGTCCATTCTTCTTAGCTCTGTAGCAGACCTCAGGGCGCCAAGACTGGCAAGGCAATGCCTCCTTCTAGGTCCTATTGTTGTTTGGTCTTGCTGTGGTCAATGACTTGCAGGCCTGCTCAGGCCTGGGGGAAGGGCACAGATGAGTATGAAGTGTCCTTCTTTATCTTTTTTGATTACTTTTGGTTGAAAGTAGATTTTATTCGATATTAGAATGGCTACTCCAGATTATTTCTTGGGACCATTTGCTTGGAAAATTGGTTTCCAGTCTTTTACTCTGAGGTAGTATCTGTCTTTGTCACTGAGGGGCATTTTCTGTATGCAGCAAAATGCTGGGTCCTGTTTTCATATCCAGTCTGATAGTCTACGTCTTTTTATTGAGGAATTGAGTCCATTGATTTTAAGAGATATTAAGGAATAGTGATTGTTGCTTGCTGTTATTTTTGTTGTTAGAGGTGGAATTATGTTTGTGTGGCTATCTTCTTTTAGGTTTGTTGAAAGATTACTTTCCTGCTTTTTCTAGTTTGTAGTTTCCCTCCTTGTGTTGGAGTTTTCCATCTATTATCCTTTGTAGAGCTGGATTTGTGGAAAGATGTTGTGTAAATTTGGTTTTATCATGGAATGTCTTGGTTTTTCCATCTATGTTAATTGAGAGTTTTGCTCTGGTAATTGAGAGGTATAGTAGCCTGGGCTGGTATTTGTGTTCTCTTAGGGTCTGTATGGGGATCTTCTGGCTTTTATAGTCTCTGGTGAGAAGTCTGGTGTAATTCTGATAGGTCTGCCTTCATATGTTATTTGACCTTTTTCTCTTACTGCATTTAATATTCTTTCTTTGTTTTGTGCACTTGGTGTTTTGATTATTATGTGACCGGAGGTATTTCTTTTCTGATCTAGTCTATTTGGTGTTCTATAGGCTTCTTTATGTTTATGGGCATCTAGTTCTTTAGGGAAGTTTTCTTCTATAATTTTGTTGAAGATATTTATTGGCCCTTTAAGTTGGGAATCTCCACCCTCATCTATACCTATTATCCTTAGGTTTGGTCTTCTCATTGTGTCTTGGGTTTCCTGGATGTTTTGGGTTAGGAGCTTTTTGCATTTTCTTTGACTGTTGTGTCAATGTTTTCTATGGTATTTTCTGCACCTGCGATTCTCTCTTCTATCTCTTGTATTCTGTTGGGGATGCTTGCATCTAGGACTCCTGATCTCTTTTCTAGGTTTCCAATCTCCCAAGTTGTCTCCCTTAGTGATTTTTTTTTCTACTTCCATTTTTAGATCCTGGATGGTTTTGTTCAATTCCTTCACCTATATGGTTGTGTTTTTCTGTCATTCTTTAAGGGACTTTTGTGTTTCCTCTTTAAGGGCTTCTACCTGTTTACCTGTGTTCTCCTGTATTTCTTTAAGTGAGTTATTTATGTCCTTAAAGTCCTCTATCATCATCATGAAGTGTGTCTTTAAATCTGAGTCTAGCTTTTCTTATGTGTTGGGGTATCCAGGACTTGCTGTGGTGGAAGAACTGGGTTCTGATGAAGCCAAGTAGCCTTGATTTCTATTGCTTATGTTCTTGCCCTCTCACCATCTGGTTATTTCTGGTGTTCGCCGGTCTTGGTGTCTCTGACTGTGGCTTGTCCCTCCTGTAAGCCTGTGTGTCAGTGCTCCTTGGAGACCAGTTTTCTCTGGGAGGAATTTAGGTATGGAGACCTACAGCACAGTGTCAGCTCCAGGGTGCAGATGGAAACCTGAAGGATCCTGTCCAATGCTGTTCCTTGCTTCCTGTGTCCTGATGGTTCTGGGCTGGTCCCTCTTGGGCCAGTAATTTGAGCAGAAGTGATGGCGTTACCTGTGCTCACAGGTGTGCCAGCACTCCTGGGAGATGAGCTCTCTCCTGTCACTATTTGGGTATGGAGCGCTGTGTGGCACAGGATCAGCTCCGAGCACAGATGGAAATCTGAAGGATCCTGTCCCAGGCTGTTCCTGAGTTTCTGTGTCCTGACGTTTCTGGCGGGTCCCTCGGAGTAGAAGTGGTGGGGTTACTTGTGCTCACAAGTATGCCAGCACTCCTGGGTGACCAGCTCTCTTCCCTTGGTATTTGGGTATGGAACCCTCTGGCACAGGATCAGCTCCAGGCACAGACCCCTTAGTGTATTTTTTTAATGTATTTTTTTAAAGAAAAAAATTATACAAAAAGACAAAGAATGCAACTACTCCATCTGTTCCATTTTAACTCTGCCTTTGAGGCATCTGGTCTTGTTACATTTTAGTTTTTGTTCATAATGTTTCTTTTGTTGTTTTGTTTTAAGTAAAAGTCTGGAGAGGCAGCCAGATGAATAAAATGTTTGCTGCATAAGCATGAGGGCCGGACTTCAGATCCCCAGCACCCATGTTAAAAGCCAGGCATTGTGATGAATGTCTGTAACCCCAGTATCAGGAAAACAGGCAGATATGTCAGGGGTTGCTCACCAGGAAAAAAATCACAAGTTCCAGGTTTAGTGAGAGTCTCTGTCAGTATGAGGCTTGGAGCTAGAGAGACAACTCAGCAGTCTGTAATCTGTGGTTGCTGCCCTGTCTGTTTTATGTGTCTGATTTGTCTGACGCCATCAAAGAACTTTGCTCAGTATTTATTGAACAGCACAGAAAACACGGTATGGGAAAGGCACAAGGAATTCTCCATAATTTACTGACTCCAGTTGACCCCTGATAGCACTCAACACTACAGACAGACATTACCAACCTATTCAATATTTACAAGATTAAGGTTGCTTCCAACCTGTCAGCTGTTTTAAGCAAATGATTACCACAACATACAAATACACACATAAATTTTCTGGGTCAGGGGTATGGAAAAGTATACCATTTAAGATTAAAACTATGTATGCATTTAACTTAGATTTAAGCTAACTGCATGGG
>JANHMN010000005.1:120636923-120719360 GCA_030674055.1 Rhabdomys pumilio | reverse complement strand
TAGCAGATCCAGTACATAGTTTTAAAAATCTCAAGGCAGATTTTTAACCTGGCTATAAAGTTAAAAATAGTCTTTTAGTAGTCAGGTATTTTCATTAAAATATATTAGCACATACAGACATATAAATAAATGAATAAATCTTTTAAAAAAGCAAAATGGATAGAGTCTCTTATGCACCATATATGTAGCCATGCTGTCTAAAATTCATGATCCTCCTGCCTTTGCCTCTCAAATTCTGGGCCTATGGTGCATATCACCACACTCAGCCTTGCTCTTATTTTTATACTTTATATTTTATATATGACTTTTTCTCTTTAGCGTGCTGAAGTTATGACCTTACACATGCTAAACAGACACTCTACCGCCGAGCTACATCCTACCCACTGCTACCTTTGCAACACCTTTATAAAGCTTGTTTCTTTGGTCCTCACTATATTTATAAATTACGTTAGGAATAATTACATCTTTGTGACTTTATGTCATTTTGTGATGTGTTTTTCTGTCATGTTAGAGGGAATAATCCCTATAAGAGGCTACTAGAATTTGATTTGATAATACCATGGGTGCATTAAAAGTTATAGAAAGCTGTTAAATGAACAATACTGACTTTTTACGCAGAAAGCGTACTATTTGAAATCAGCTATGAGAAGACCTCCCATTTTCTTCTCCTCATGGAGTCAACACTACTTTTGACAGGACTGTGCAATAAATAACACTCTGGGAGTATTTCCCATTAGGGACACTTGGGTGTGTTTCAGTGTTCAGAATTTTTATTATTGCTTCATTATGTAGGTGTGGTTGTTCCTGTGGCAGGTCTCTACCTCCAGCCCCTTTAGTAAAGACCCAAAACCTCCAGCCTAAATCATAATATACTACCCATGTGAACAGGGCTCTCATACAAACAAAGACACTCATGGGCAGGAAATCTCTAAAATTACCTCCATGAAGCCAAGGACCAATGCCAGACAAGGTTTTGAAAAGATTAAATTATTTTTACTATTTAAAAAGGAATGTCATCATTTGTGTTTATATGAAGTATTTTTCAACTTTCTATCATATAGATTTTTCACATTTCTTTAAAAAATATCTCTTAAATATTTTTTCTTCCTTGTTGCTGTTTTTCTGCAGTTTATATAATTTAACTAGCATTTCTTTTCACATATGGAAAGCATTGATTCTTATATAGTGCTTTTCTGAATGCTTCAAATAATTGTTTAGTATTATTGTTGATTCTATATTTTTCAGATATACTCTCATATGGTTTACAATTTCTTTTTAGTTCTCATTTGTTTTCTAATATCTAATTGCATTACCTAATCCCTATAATACCATATTCCATAGCAATAGTGACTGTATTTTGCTTTGTTCTTGATGCTAATGGGAATTTTATCCATTAAATGAAATGTTGACTTCAGGATTGACTTATATATTTAACCTTCCTTGAAAGGTCATAGATTGAGTATTGTCTTAGCTAGGGCTTCTCTTGCTGTGGTAAAATGCCATGACCCAAAGCAACTTACGGAGGAAAGAGTTTATTATATCTTATATTTCCACATCACAGTCTGTCATCAGAGGGAGGTCAGGGCAGAAATTCAAGGCAGGAACCTGGAGGCAGGCTAAAGTATAGGCCATGGAGGAATACTGCTTACTGGCTTGTTCTCCATTGCTTGTGCCTGGGGATGCTACTACCCACAATGGGCTGGGCCTTCAAACATCAAGCACCAGACAAGAAAATACCCGTAGGTTTGCCTATCAGCCAGTCTTAGAGAAACATTTTCTCAGTTGAGATTCCTTCTTCCCAGATGATTATAGATTGTGCAAAGTTGACATGAAACTAGTCAATGTAAGTGTAAAACAACCCTTGGTTATATTAAAGAAATTATTCTCAATTCTAATACTATTTTTTGGATATTTTAAAAATAGGAAATGGCAATAAATTCACGTCAGTAATTTTCTTTAAAAAATGTTAGTGTCTGTGTTTGGAGACCAGAGGAAAAATTGTTAAGATTGGTTTTCTTCTTCTCCTATGTGGTTCCTATGCATAAAGTTAGATCATCGGGCTTGATAGTCAGAGCCTGTACCCACTGAGGATCTTTTTGGTTTTTTCTTTCTTTTTAAATTTTAATTCGATATTTTATTTATTTACATTTCAGATGTTATCCCCTTATTCCCTTTCCCTATCCCCAACTCCCCCCCCCTCATTAATCCCCTATCTCATTCTTCCTCATTTTTTGCTTTGATACTGTTTAAATTACATGCAAGTATTAAGGTCAGTTCTAGGTTGAGGAACTAGCAATACAGTAGATGCAAATAGTCAAGGAACAAGCAAGACAATAAACCCAGATAATCAAAGAACATGCACAACAATAAACAGAGTCCCATTATCACTCCTGTGATCACTATTTCTAAGGGCTTATCAAGATGACCAAAATATCTGAGCCTGCTTCCCTGTCCTAGCCCAAAGTCATTTTGATGCCTGAAGCCTACTTTGTTCTAGTGTAAGATTTAGATTCCTGCCTGTAATTACTTCTTTGTTCTAGCCAAAGATTTAGATTCCTGCCTGAAATTTCTTCTTTGATCTAGGCTAGGATTTAGATTTCTGCCTAAAATTACTTTTTTGTTCCAGCCTAATGCCAGATTCCTACCTGCAGTCCATTTTCTTGTCCTTGTCCTATGTCAGATTCCTTCCAAGCAGCCCATTTCCTTGTCATTGACCAATGACAGATTCCTGCCAGGTAGCTCCAAAAGCTCTCCACATTTCCCCCTTTTTATTGTATAAACCAGACTGAGCTTGTCTTAGGTGGTTCTGACAAGAAAGCCTTCCTTACCCATTGTAGAGTATGCATTATCATAAGCAATGCACTTATGTTGTAAGTTAGTAAGACTGTGCAGAATCTTACCTGTCCTTGGCTTGCCAGCCTGTTAAATTAATAACTGTCTGAGGACCATTTTCAGTTTCAAGTCATGTACTTTGACTGCCAGCCTGTTGATATAGAGACAAGAGGTAACACGATGGGCAGGAATAAAAGTATTCCTAGGACGAAAGGGGGCTAGCCTGATCAAGCTATATATGCCATTCCTGAGGTTTGACTAAAATGGAAATACTGACCTCAGGCCATGGATAATTTTATTGGCATTATCTGCAGCATCAAAGCTCAACAGAGCAGCATTCTTTAAATTCATAATCTCACTATGCAAAGTTAACACCCCCAGAGAGGTGTTAGGATTATGCCAAATACTCTACAGGTGTCTTTAAACTTTTTTCTAATTATAATGACAATCATTGTAAATTTTAGAAGTAACACTACTTCAGAGATATTTGTCATGACACGTGAGATGGCTCTTCTTGAACTCCGAACCTCCTTCAGATAATTTGAATAGGATATAGTGCATCAATTCGTTGTTCCAGACACGTATATAAATCCTTTTGTATACTCAATACATTACTAACTTTTTTTTGCTAGATGGTTAACAAAAATAGCTGTCTTAACTCCTTGTTTCAAACTTATTGCAGAAGCAGTGGTGCCTGCAATTAATGAAATTAAAGCTGTTATACCAGCAATAATCAAGCCCACTACCCTCTTGCTTCTGCTTAAAGCCTAACTCACTTCTTCTAGCACTTTTAAGCTTTTTTCAGAGAATCAAGGTTTTATAATACTCAGGGCAGTGAGACAAAAGCTGGTTGATAGACCCCTGTAACAGACATGCCAGGTTTCAACATACTAACACAATTGGAAATTATACAGTCAATGCAACTTATAATAAATACTGTAGAAGAGACAAAACCAATTTTAGCTTGACAATTAAAAGAGCCTTAAAACATGCACTAACCCTTGTTTGAGATCCAGATACTGCCCCAACTTTATCTCTTGCTATTATAACATCATAGAGAACTGCAGCTAACTTCCAAATATGTCTCTGAAAATGTCCAGATCCAGCCTTTCAAATGAAGACTGTTATTTCCGATATTGATAATTGATAATTGATTTCTAGACTAGTATATGATTGAATCCAAATAACTGGTCATTAAGAAAAATACAAGAGGCATTATAATTTCTCTTTTTGATTCTCTGTCCCACAAGGTCTAAAAACTTGAGGCAAGGCAGCTTGTCACATCTGGGATATAGGCAAGCAAAGGTGGGTCAGGAACATATGTCCAATACAGCTCCCCAGTCACCCTTGTCAGGGCACTCTGCAAGCTCACAGGTTCAGCATCATTCTTTGTCTCAGCAACAGCATGTCTCACCAATCACTCTGGCAGCCACCATGCTCCTTCAGCATCCTGCAGAAAAAAACACAAATGTGCCCTCTTCCCCATATTGGATACCTGGTCGGGATCATGCCATATGCCTGTAAGGGTGTCATAGACACTCACCAGAAAGTTCCTTGGCATCCAAAAATTTTTTTTTAATTTAAATTAATAAGAGTATGATTTAAATAAATTTGTGGTGTTCAGGTATATACCTCCTTCTTTTTTATTTTATGAAGATATAGTTTAAAGTTCCATGGGCCCCTTCCACAATACCTTGTCCTTGAGGATTATAAGGAGTCCCTGTAATAAACTGCTGACAAAAAGTCTCAACTGCTTGACTACAATTGCCAGTTCCATTATCTGGTTTTTTTTATTGGATATTTTATTTCTTTACCTTTCAAATGTTACACCCTCTCCCATTCTTCACCAAAACCCATTATCCCATCCCCCTCTTCCTACTTCTATGAGGGTGTGCCCCTACCCACCCACTCATTCCCGCCTCCGTGCTCTCAAATTCCCGAACACTATGGCATCCAGACTTTCAGGGACCAAGACCCTCCTCTTCCACTGATGCCTGACAAGACCATCCTCAACTACCTATACAGGTGGAGCCATGAGTCCCTCCCTTTGTGTTCTCAGGCTGGAGGTTTAGACCCTGGGAGTTCTGGTTGAGTATTTTGTTACTCCTTCTAATAAAGACCAAGCACCTACACTTTGGTCTTCCTTCTTCTTCTTGAGCTTCATATGGTCTATGTGTTGTATCTTAGGTATTGTGAACTTCTGGGCTTATATCCAATTATCAGTGAGTGAATACCATGTGTATTCTTTATGATTGGGTTATATCCTCAGAATGATATTTTCCAGTTCCATCCATTTGCCTAAGAATTTCATGAATTCATTGTTTTTAATAGCTGATTAGTACTCCATTGTGTACGTGTATCACATTTTCTGTAACCATTCCTCTGTTGAAGGACATCTAGGTTGTTTCCAGCTTCTGGCTATTATAAATAAGGCTGCTATGAACATAGTGGAACATGTGTCCCTATTGTATGTTAGAGCATCTTCTGGGTATATGCCCAGGAGTGGTATAGCTGGGTCCTCAGGTAATACTATGTTCAACTTTCTGAGGAACCTCCAGACTGATTTCCAGAGTGGTTGTACCAGCTTGCAATCCCACCAACAATGGAGGAGTGTTCCTCTTTCTCCACATCCTCGCCAGCATCTACTATCACCTGAGTTTTTGATCTTAGCCATTCTGACTGGTGTGAGGTGGAATCTCAGAGTTGTTTGATTTGCATTTCCCTGATGACTAAGGTGTTGAAAATTTCGTTAGGTGCTTCTTGGGCATTAAATATTCCTCAGTTGAGAATTCTTTGTTCAGCTCTGTACCCCATTTCTTAATACGGTCATTTGATTGCTGGGAGTCTAATTTCTTGAGTTCTTTGTATATATTAAATATTGGCCCTCTATTGAATGTAGGATTGGTAAAGATCTTTTCCCAATCTATTGGTTGTCATATTTTGTCCTACTGACAGTGTACTTTGCCTTACAGAAGCTTTGCAGTTTTATGAGGTCCCATTTGTCAATTCTTGATCTTAGAGCATAAGCCATTGGTGTTCTGTTCAGGAACTTTTCCCCTGTGCCTAGGTATTCGAGGGTCTTCCCTACTTTCTCTCCTGTTACTTTCAGTGTATCTGGTTTTATTGGAGATCCTTGATCCACTTGGACTTGGGCTTTGTATAAGGAGATAAGTATGGATCATTTTGCAGTCTTCTACATGCTGACCTCCAGTTGAACCAGCACCATTTATTGAAAATGCTCTTTTTTCCACTGGATGGTTTTAGCTCCTTTGTCAAATATCAAGTGACCATAAGTGTGTGGGTTCATTTTTTGTGTCCTCAATTCTATTCCATTGATCTTCCTGACTGTCTGTGTACCAATACCATGCAGTTTTTATCACTATTGCTCTGTAGTACAGCTTGAGGTCAGGAATGGTGATTCCCCCAGAAGTTCTTTTATTATTGAAAATAGTTTTCACTATCCTGGGTTTTTTGTTATTCCAAATAAATTTGAGAATTTCTCTTTCTATCTCTATGAAGAATTGAGTTGGATTTTGATTGGGATTGCATTAAATCTGTAGATTGTTTTTGCAAGATGGTCATTTTTACTATATTGATCCTGCCAATTTATGAGCATGGGAAATCTTTCCATCTTCTGAGATCTTCAATTTTTTTCTTCAGAGACTTCAAGTTCTTGTCATACAGATCTTTTACTTGCTTGGTTAAATTTACACCAAGGTTTTTCATATTATTTGTGACTATTGTGAAAGATATCATTTCCCTAATTTCTTTCTCAGCCTGTTTATCCTTTGAGTAGAGGAAGGCTACTGATTTGTTTGAATTAATTTTATATCCAGCCACTTTACTGAAGTTGTTTATCAGGTTTAGGAGTTCTCTGGTGACAGTTTTGGGGTCACTTAAGTATACTATCCTATCATCTGCAAATAGTGCTATTTTGACTTCTTCCCTTCCTATTTGTGTCCCTTTGACTTCCATTTGTTGCCTAATTGCTATGACTAGGACTTTGAGTACTATATTTAATAGGTAGGGAGTGAGCAAGCAGCCTTGTATAGTCCCTGATCTTAGTGGGATTGCTTCAAGTTTCTCTCCATTTAGTTTGATGTTGGCTACAGGTTTGCTGTATATTGCTTTTACTATGTTTAGGTATGGGCCTTGGATTCCTGATCTTTCCAGGACTTTTACCATGAAGTGGTGTTGAATTTCCTCAAATGCTTTCTCAGCATCTAGTGAGATGATCATGTGGTTTTTTTCTTTGTGTTTGTTTATATAGTGGATTACACTGATGGATTTCCACATATTGAACCATCCCTGCATTCCTGGGATAAAGCCTACTTGATCATGCTGGATGTTTGCTTTGCTGTGTTCTTGGATTCAGTTTGCGAGGAATTTTATTGAGTATTTTCGCATCAATATTCATAAGGGAAAATGGTCTGAAGTTCTCTTTCTTTGTTGGGTCTTTGTGTGGTTTAGGTATAAGTGTAATTGTGCCTTCATAGAATGAATTGGGTAGTGTTTCTTCTGTTTCTGTTTTGTGGAATAGTTTGAAGAGAACTGGTATTAGGTTATCCCTGAAGGTCTGATAGAATTCTGCACTAAAACCATCTGGTCCTGGGCTTTTTTTGGTGGAGAGACTTTTAGTGACTGCTGCTATTTCTTTAGGGGTTATAGGACTGTTTAGATGGTTTATCTGCTCCTGATTTAGCTTTGATACCTAGTATCTGTCTAGAAAATTGTCCATTTCATCCAGATGTTCCAGTTTTGTTGAATATAGGCTTTTGTAGTAGGATCTGATGATTTTTTGAATTTCCTCTGTTTCTGTTGTTATGTCATTCTTTTCAGTTCTGATTTTATTAATTTGAATACTGTCTCTCTGCTCTGTGGTTAGTCTGGCAAAGTGTTTATCTATCTTGTTGATTTTCTCAAAGAACCAGCTCCTGGTTTTCTTGATACTTTGTATAGTTAGTTCTTTTTGTTTCTACTTGGCTGATTTCAGCCCTGAGTTTGATTATTTCCTGCCGTCTACTCCTCTTGGGTATGTTTGCTTCTTTTTGTTTTAGAGCTTTCAGGTGTGCTGTTCAGCTTCTAGTATATGCTCTCTCTAGTTTCTTTTGGAGGTACTCAGAGCTATGAGTTTGCCTCTTAGCACTGATTTCATTGTGTTCCATAGGTTTGGGTATGTTGTGCCTTCATTTTCATTAAATTCTAAAAAGTCTTTAATTTCTTTACTTCTTCCTTGACCAAGTCATCATTGAGTAGAGCACTGTTCAGTTTCCACGTGCATGTGGGCTTTCTGTTGTTTTTGTCATTATTGAAGACCAGCCTTAGTCCATGGTGATCTGATAGGATGCATGGATTATTTCAATCTGTTAACGCCTGTTTTATGACCAATTATGTTATCTATTTTGGAGAAGGTACCATGGGGTACTGAAAAGAAGGTATATTCTTTTTTTCAGGATGAAATGTTCTATAGATATCTGTTAAATCCATTTGCTTCAAAACTTCTTTTAATGTTTCTGTGTCTCTGTTTAGCTTCTGTTTCCATGATCTGTCTATTTTTCAGAGTGGGGTGTTGAAGTCTCCCACTGTTATTGTATTATCGTGTGAGGTGCAATGCGTGCTTTGGGCTTTAGTAGAGTTTCTTTTATGAATGTGGATGCCCTTGCATTTGAGAGTTCATCTTGGTAGATTTTTCCTTGATGACTATGAAGTGTCCTTCCTTATCTTTTTTGATAACTTTTTGTTGAAAGTAGATTTTATTCAATATTAGAATGGCTACTCCAGCTTATTTCTTGGGACCATTTGCTTGGAAAATTGGTTTCCCTGCCTTTTACTCTGAGGTAGTGTCTGTCTTTGTCACTGAGGGGCATTTTCTGTATGCAGCAAAATGCTGGGTCCTGTTTTCATATCCAGTCTGATAGTCTACGTTTTTTTATTGGGGAATTGAGTCCATTGATTTTAAGAGATATTAAGGAATAGTGATTGTTGCTTGCTGTTATTTTTGTTGTTAGAGGTGGAATTATGTTTGTGTGGCTATCTTCTTTTAGGTTTGTTGAAAGATTACTTTCCTGCTTTTTCTAGGGGGTATTTTCCCTCCTTGTGTTGGAGTTTTCCATCTATTATCCTTTGGAGAGCTGGATTTGTGGGAAGATGTTGTGTAAATTTGGTTTTGTCATGGAATATCTTGGTTTCTCCATCTATGTTAATTGAGAGTTTTGCTGGATATAGTAGTCTGGATTGGCATTTGTGTTCTCTTAGGTTCTGTATGACATTTGCTCAGGATCTAGCCTTTATAATCTGTGGTGAGAAGTCTGGTGTAATTCTTATAGGTCTACCTTTATATGTTACTTGACTTTTTCCCTTACTGCTTTTAATATTCTTTGTGACAGGAAAATTTTTTTTTCTAGTCTAGTCTATTTGGAGTTCTTTCAGCTTCTTATATGTTCACAGTCGTCTCTTTCTTTAAGTTAGGGAAGTTTTCTTCTATAATTTCATTGAAGATATTTACTGGCCCTTTAACTTGGGAATCTTCACTCTCATCTATACCTATTATACTTAGGTTTGATCTTCTCATTGTGTCCTAAATTTCCTAGATGTTTCCCTGGATGATTAGGAGCTTTTTATATTCTTCATTTTCTTTGACAGTTGTGTCAATGTTTTCTATGGTATCTTCGGCACCTGAGATTCTCTCTTCTATCTCTTGTATTCTGTGGTGATGCTTGCATATGACTCCTGATCTCTTTCCTAGGTTTTCTATTTTCACAGTAGTCTCCCTTTGTGATTTCTTTTTTTTTTTTTTTTTTCTACTTCCATTTTTAGATCCTGGATGGTTTTAGTTAATTCCTTCACCTGTTTGGTTGTGTTTTCCTGTCATTCTTTAAGGGATTTTTGTGTTTTCTTTTTAAGAGCTTCTACCTGTTTACTTGTGTTCTTGTGTATTTCTTTAAGTGAGTAAAGTCCTCTATCATCATCATGAGAAGTGATTTTTAAATCTAAAATCCTGCTTTTCCAGTGTGATGGGGCATCCAGGACTTGTTATTGTGGTAGAACTGGGTTCTGATGATGCCAGGTAACCTTGGTTTCTGTTGTTTAAGTTCTTGCACTTTCCTTTCACCATCTGGTTATCTCTAGTACTAAGTGCACTCGCTATCTCTGACTGGAGCCTGTCTTTCCTGTTATCTTGCTTGTGTCAGAACTCCTCAGAGTCCAGCTATCTCTGTGATCCTGTGATCCTGTGATCCTGTGATCCTGTGATCCTGTGATCCTGAGATCCTGGGTGGAAGAGCTCCTGGGACTCAGGCTACTTCTGGGTTCCTGAAATCCAATGATCTTTGTTGTGTTAGAGCTCCTGGGAGTCTGGTTTCCTCAACTTTTCTGAGTGCAGTGGATCCTCTGATGCTCTGAGTGCAGTGCTTTCTCTAGGATGGGTCAGGACATGGTGCCTTCAAGGGAGCAGACCAATTAGGAGTCTGCCCCAGCTAAAAGGACCAAGGGGGGGCGGAAGGTGAGTGGTATTCTGGAGGGTGAGGTTTTGGTGGGTGATGGGTCCTGAGTACCCCAGACTCCCAGCTGCAGCTCTGTGGCTTCAGGTTGTGGGGGAGGGTTCTTAACAGCTGCTCTGAGTACAGTGGTTCCTCTAGGATGTGTCAGGATATGGTGTCTTCATGGGAGCAGACCAACTAGGAGTCTGCCCCAGCAAAAAGGAGAATTCCATCTCTTAATAAGCTACTTTCCCCATGTACCATTTCCTGAGGGCTCCATAACCTCTCAAAACAGTTTCACCAGCTAAGGAGCAAATGTTCAAAGCATTGTGCAGTACATTTCATATTTGAATCATAACATATGACCCTAATTTCCCATTTCTGTTTTTCTCCTGTCATCACACACTCTTCAAATGCTTCTAGTTTTTTGTTTCCATTTTCTCCTTCAGAATTGATGCTCTTTATGACTGTCACCTTGGGTCCTGTACATTTTTCCTACAGCTAGCAGTTCTTGAGAGCTGATCAGTTTTTTTCAGTACTTTTATACACATAAATGGCAGTGCACTAGGCATCTTTCTATACATGATCTCAGCTTCTTTACCCACTTTGCTCTGGATTTTCAGACCCCTCTTGTATTTTTAAACAGTTTGAAAAGACAAGCTGACCCGATGGCAAGAGTTTGAAAGACAGCTGACCTGGATGTTTGTGTTCTTTATGCTTGCTTGTTAGTTTTTCGTTTGTAGGTAATTAGAGCATTCTGTATTAGTCTTTATATTATACATTATACTAAAAGTATTGATTATGTGTGGCATATAATGTGTTCATAAGTATATTTTATTATAAAGTTTATGGAGAGATTTGAGGGGTTTTTAGTGAGTTGAATTTTTTTTGAAAATGCAAAAGATTCAACCCAAACCTTTCTACATGTTAGGCAAGTGCCCTGCCACAGTACATTTACTATCTGTATTATCACATGTGTTAAGTATTTCATCTGTATTGTTGAATAGTATGACATTATGTGGATTCAAGTTTGTCCATTTGCTGACTGAAAGGGCTTAGGTTATTTCATGTTTGGATGATTAAAAAAATAAATGAATATAAGCTTTTGGGAGTTGTGAGATTTTCATTTTACTGGGATAAATACACGTAGGAGCATGATTGTTGGGTTGTTAGGTAGTATATGATTAACTTCACAAACACTTGGAAAACTGTTTCCCAAGGCCTGTGCTATTTCTTCTTTCATGTCTGTAATAAAAGAGATCCAGCTGTGCCATACCTACACTACTTGATACTGTAAGTTCTCCTGCACTAACAGATGCGTGCTAGCGCCTCACTCACCGCAGCTTTCATTTGAAGTCCATGATGACTAGTGACTGTGAACAACTTTGTATGTATTTATTTGCCATTTATATGTCTTATTTGGTGCAACAGTCCACTTGTTGTAATAGTTGTTTGTATTTGCAGATAATTCTTCTATCTTATTTTAGTTTTCATACTCTCCAATAGTTTAATAGTGCCTTTTATATTATCAGATATCTAAGCTGCAATATTTACTTCTGTTCTGTGACTTACCTTTTCATTATCTTTAAGAGTATCAAAAACAAAACAAAAGAATAGTGAATATCTTTGGATTTTTTTTTTTTTTTTTTTTTTTTTGGTTACAGAAAAATACTTGACTCATCAAGATTTAAAGGACTTTATCCAATATTTTTTCCCTACAAATACTATGGGTTTAGATACTACATTTAAGTCAGTGATGAATTTTGAGGGGTATTTTTTGTGCTGCAGAATCACTTGTCAGGATATAACTTCTCAGGAAACTAGTCGGGACCTGAAGCAGAGACTATGGAAGAATAGTACTTATGAGCTTGCTTTTTCTGCCTTCCTCAGCTACTTTTCTCAAAGAGCCAGAGCCATCTGCAAAGGGATGGTCCTGCCACAGTGGGCCGGCCAGCTCTCCTCTACCAATTAGTAATGAAGAGAATGTATGACAGATGTGCCTGTAGACCAGGGATTGAACTGGGAACTCACTTAGCAATTTTTTCACATTATATCCTTACCATTCAGTGCTCAGCATTTTAGAATAAAAGAAGTTTGCCATTACAGGAACTAGTGACATTTGAGGATGTAGCTGTGGATTTCACTCAGGAGGAGTGGCAATACTTGAACTCTCCACAGAGGACTCTGTACCGAGATGTGATGCTTGAGACCTACAGCAACCTTGTTTCTGTGGGTGAGGTGGCTTCCACAGGTAATTTTTGATGGTTATTATATCCAGTAGGGGGACTTCTCTTGCTTAAATATTGCTTAAATGGTTTGTATTAAGTGACAGGTCCCTTCTACTGACCCCAGACTGCAACTTGTGCTGTTTCAGGCTCTGAAGACCAAGGAGGTATCTATCGTTTGTCATCCTCAGAACAGCAGGTTACTAAGCCAGATCTCATTATCAAGCTGGAAGTAAAAGAACCAGACCCAGAAGATGGGGAAATTCCAGTTTGGAGCTTTCCAGGTATCTTAATGCAGCCCTCTGTCTTGGTTTTCTTTTAAGCTACATTAAATTTAGGGCTTTCTTTTTCCTTCCTCATTATTTCCATCAGGAGGTTTGTCAAACACAGTTGTCTGTTTTATGCTATTAGTTACTGGTAATTACTGCTTAGGCTAATTAATTCACTAATAAATGAAAAATTGTGACTTTTATTTTTTAATTTATTCATGTTAACATCACAGCCCCCTCCCACCTTTCCTCCCAGTCCCACCCTCACAAACTCCTCCCCCAGTTTCCCCTCCTTAGAGAATAAGAACCCCATGAGTACCACCCCATCCTGGCTCATTGAGTCGCAGCAGGACTCAGCTGATCCTTGTCCTCTGAGGCTAGACAAGGCAACCCAGCTAGGGGAAGGGGATCCAAAGATAGGCAACAGAGTCAGAAGAGCCTTCACTCCACTTGTTAGTGGACCCACATGAAGACCAAGCTGCACATATGCTAAAAATGTGTAGGGGGCCTAGGTCCAGCCCCTGCATGCTCTTTGGTTGGTGGTTCAGTCTCTGTGAGTCCCCATAGTTCTAGGTTAGTTGACTCCTCAGATCTTCTTGTGGTATCATTGACCCCTCTAGCTCCCTCAGTCATTACCCCACTCTTCCATAAGACTTTGTGAGCTCCACCTAATCTTTGGCTGTGGGTCTCTGCATCTGTTTCCATCAGCTGTTGGATGAAACCTCTCAGAACACTGTTATGCTAGACTCCTGAATGCAGGCATAGCAGAGTATCATTAATAGTGTCAGGGGTTGGTTCTCTTCCATGGTATGGATCTCAAGTTGTGGCAGTCATTGGTTGGCCATTCCCTCAGTCTCTGCTTCATCTTTGCCCCTGTACATCTTGTAGGCAGGACATGTTTTGAGTCAAAATATTTGTGTGGGGGTTGCTGTCCTTTTCCCTCCACTGAGAGTCCTGCCTGACTATGGGAAGTGGCCACTTCAGGCCCCATATCAGCCCTGCTAGGAGTCTCAGCTAGGGTTTCCTCATAGACTCCCAGGAGTCTCCCCCATCTCTGGTCTCCAGCTTGTCCCAGAAATGTCCCCCTTCTGATTTCCATTCTCTCAGCCCTCTCTCACACACAGTAACCCCTACTCTCCCCATACCTGTTCCCCATCCCTAGTGCCATCTCTATCCATTCTCCCACCCAGTTTCCTCCCTCCCTCCACCTCCAGTGTCTCTTTTCTATCCCCTTCTGAGTGAAATTCAAGGATCCTCCCTTGGGCTCTCATTTTTACTTAGCTTCTATGGGTTATAGCATGCTTATCCTGTACTTTACTGAGCCATCAAATGCTAGACTCACAACCAAAAATTTTTAATTTTTTTATTCTTGAGAATTTCTTACACGTATACAATAAAATATGATCACACTTACCCAACCATCTCCCACCTCCTATTCCTCCCATCATCCCCTCAACAGATCTTTCTCGCAATTTCATGTCTTTCCTTTTTCTTACAACCAAGTCCAGTTGGTGCTGTCCATATGTTCATGAATGTGAGGAAACTCGGAGCAGTTGTTACATGCACAAGACTAAGCCAGCCCAAATTGCCACATAGATAGAAGGTAGATGATCACAAATTGTCAGGGCCTGGCATGGTGGTACCTGCCTTTAATCCCAGCACTCAGAAGGCATAGACAGGAGGATCTCTGTCAGTCTGAGAGAGAGAAAAAACAGAGACAGAGAAAGAGAGGGAGAGAGAGAGATTGTATCTCACTTATTATTTGGTTAGCATGAGTTACATATTCTATAGAATGATTAAGGTTTTGTTTATCATTATTCAAAAATAATTTTAGTGGGGCTGGAAAGATGGCTCAGAAGTTAATAACAATTGTTACTCTTCTAGAAGAATTGAGATTGTTTCCTAGCACCCTTATCAGTAGACTCACAAACACCTGTAACTCCAGCTCCAAGGAAACCAAAACCTTCTTTTTGCTTCTATGGATACCCACACTCATGTGCACATACCCACACATGGACACATAGATATAAATAAAAGTAAATTTTAAGACAATTCTAAATGGTTTTGAACACCATCTGAAAGTGAGCAACAAGTTATATTCTTTTTAATTAAAATTTTCGTGCAAGTATATATTGTATGTTGAACATATTTCCCTTCTTTCTTAGTTGAGGTTTCTATTACTGTGATGAAACACGATGACCAAAAGCAAATTGGGAGAAAATGGCTAATCTGGCTTACACTTCCACATCACTGTTCATTACTAGAGGAAGTCAGGACAAGAACTCAAAAGGGCAGGGACCTGGAGTCAGAAGCTGATGCAGAGATCATGGAGGGGTGTTATTTGCTTCCCATGGCTTGCTCAGCCTGCTTTCTTATAGAACCCAAGACTACCAGGATGGCACCACCCACAATGGACAGAGCCCTCCCACATCAACCACTAATTAAGAAAATGTCCTATAGGCTTGCCTGTGGCCTGATCTAATGGGGTCATTTTCTCAACCACAGTTCTCTCTTCTCAGAGAGAAGTGTCAAGTTGACATAAAACTATCCAGCTTAATTCACTGCATATGATTATCTGTAGTTGTCTCCATTTTTCCTGTGAATGACATAATCCCATTGTTTAAAACTGAAAAAAAGTCTAAATCTGTTGTGTATATACAGCATTATTTTCTTTACCTTCGCTCTGTTAGACACCTAGGTTGTTTCCAAAATTTAGCTATTGTGCTATAGTGGCAAGGATCTCTGTAATATGTGTGATATGTTAATTTGGAGTTCTTTGGATAGATGCCCAAGAGTTATCTAGCTGTGTCAAGTTTTATCATTTTCTGTGTAGCATTCATACCTTTATAGGTATAATATTTTTAAGTCCTTTTTATGGCAGGTGCTCACTGTTTTGTCCTGGCTAGCTTCAAACTTATTCCTGTCTCAGCCTTGCCAATGTGAGATTACAGGAATGACTCACCATGACAGGGCAAACATTTCTGTTATAAGGATGCTTCAAAATTCTTATGAGTCAGACTATCCCACCTTTAGTTAGTGAAAACCGTTCAAACGAGCCACCAAGTGTGCTGCTGAGGTTAAAATTTAAGGTTTGTTACATTTCTTCTCTCTAACATATAATTGCTATTTCTCCAAGGATCTCTCCTTCGTTTTAGTAGAAAATAGTGTCTTAAGACCACAATTTGAATGTTTTATTTTCCTTTTATTGAAAGTAGATTGTTTCCTTTGCATGATACATCCCGATTATAGTTTCCCTTCCTTCTACTCCTTCCAGCTCTTCCCCTCATCCCGTCCCTGATGTCCTCCCACCCAAATCTTTCTGTTTCTCATTAGAAAACAAACAGGCTTCTATGGAATAACATTAAAATAATGTAATGAGATAAGATAAAACAAAAACTAACACATTAAAATTGGACAAAATAAACATCAGGAAAGAGCCCAAGAGAAGGCACAAGAAACAGAGAACTACTCTTTCACACACTCAGGAATCCCATAAAAGCATTGTAAACTGGAAGCCATAATACATATACAAAGGACTTATAGGGTAAAAAAAGAGAGAAGAAAAATATGTTTACAGATGAATAAAATAAACAAAAATAATAGACATTTTAAAAAAGGAAGAGGCCTGATGTGACATTATGAAACAAGAAACCTCCAAATATGCCATTGAGTTCATTTCCTGTTGGCCATCTACCTCTGGGCATTTAGCCTATTCTTAAGAGTACTTTGTTTCCGCACTGAGACTCCCTTGGGGAAAACTAAATTTTTATTTGCAAGTGGTTATCACTTGGCTATTGCTTGTGAGTCAGGGAAGGGGGATGTGTCCAATTCTCCTTTCAGCTTTAGGACCCCAACTATGCAGACACATGCTGGCCCTATGCACACTGTCTCAATCCCTATGGGTTCATATGAGCTTTGCTCTTACTGACTTATAAGGCCTTGTTGATGTGCCTAGCTCTCACACTCCTTTTGCCTCTTCTTCCAAGGCATTCCCTGAGCTCTAAGGGGAGGGATTTTATTTAGGGATAAGTGTTCCAAGATCTTGTCAGGTGGTGGTGGCGCACGCCTTTAATCCCAGCACTTGGGAGACAGAGTCAGGCAGATCTCTGAGTTCGAGGCCAGCCTGGTCTACAGAGTGAGTTCCAGGACAGCCAGGGCTATACAGAGAAACCCTGTCTCGAAAAACCAAAAAAAAATTAAAAAATAAAAAAAATAAAGTGTTCCAAGATCTCTCACTTTCCACTTATCTGGCTGTGAGTCTCTGTGTTTGTTCCCATCTGCTGCAAAAGGGTGATTCTCTGATGAAAGCTGAACAGGGCACAATACTCAAACAGTGAGTATGAATATAACAGAATGTTATATTCATTTTATTGCTCCTTTTTTGAGAACAGTATTATTTGGTTTTATGCCCGATTCCTGGTCTATATAGTCTAAGGTTTTGTTTTGTTTTTGTTTTATTCTTCTCGCATATATTACATCTCAGTCACAGTTACCCCTCCCCCATCTCCTTCCAATCCCTGCATCCACCTCCCCTCACCCCCTAGATCTACTCCTCCTCCATTTCTGTTCAGAAAAGAGCAGGCCTCCGAAGGATATCAACTGAATATAACATAACAAGTTACAGTAAGACTAGACACAAACCCTTCTATCAAGACTGGACGGGGCAATGCAATAGGAGGAAAAGGATCCCAAAAGCAAACAAAAGAGTCAAAGACAGCCCCTGCTCCCATAGTTATGAGACGCATAAGAAGACCAAGCTACACAAATGTAACATAGGTGCAGAGGGCCTAGATCAGACCCACATAGGCTCCCTGGTTGTCAGTTCAGCCTCTGTGCGCCCTTATAAGCCCAGGTTAGTTGATTCTGTGGGTTTTCTTGTGGTGTCCTTGTCCCCTCTGGCTCCTACATTCCTTCCTCCCCCTCTTCTCCAGGATACCCAGAGCTCCGCCTAACATTTGGCTGTGGTTCTCTGCATCTGTTTCCATCAGCTGGTGGATAGAGCCTCTCTGAGATAACAAAATGTCACTAGGAATGATTTCATTGACTTTTTTGCCAGATGTGTTTTGGATCTACTCTAGGTAACTGGGCTCTCCAGCCTCTGGTTCTTGACCATACAGGCAGTGTCAGGTATGGGCCTCCTCTCATGATATGGGTCTTGTGTTGGACCAGTTATTGGTTGGCCACTCCAAGTTCTGCACCACCTTTAACCCAGCACATCTTGCAGGCAAAGTTCTTGATCACTCCAAGCAGTGTCAGGTAGGGGCTGCATCTTGTGGAGTAGGTCTTAAGTCAAATCAGGCATTGGTTGGTTCTTCCCACAAGCTTTGTGCCACCATTACACTAGCATAGCTTGCAGGCAGGACACCATTGTCAGAGAAGATTTGGCTGGTTTGATTTTTACATTTCTCTTTTGGTAGCATGCAGAGTATCTTCCTGTACCAAAGATACCAGAACATAGTGGTGAAGCCTATGGAGCCACCAGCTGGTCTTCTTCATGTTTGATAAATTGTGTAGGTGTTGTCTTCAGCAAGTCAGTTTGTGAAGAACAACCTAAGTCTTGGCAACAGGCTGAATTGTTTGGGGGTTCCCAGGGAACCCATTTGGCCAACAACTCAATTATAATCCAATCCCAGTAGTAGAAGCTTCATTTGGTAATAAAAGATGGTCAGTTGAGGCTCTATCTCCCCACATAATTTGCTGATTTTATTTAGATTACTTTCATGTATGTATATTTTTAGGAAACTTGTACTGTATTAGATTTCCATACTACTGCTCAAATGTTCCTTAATTTTAGGTGTCTCCCCATATTTCCCCTTTTATCTCTCTTCTTCTTTGCCCCTCCAATTGATCCTCCTGTTCTAGTCTTCACCCCTCCACCATCCGTCCATAACTGTCTATTCTATTTCCCGTTCCTAGAGAGATCTGTGTACACACATACACACACACACACACACACACACACACACACAAACACACACACACACACTCCCATACTCTATAACTGAACTCTGTAGTTCTATGGATTGTACCATTATTATCCTTGATATAACAGCTAATAATCACATAATCAGCAAATACAAACTAATATTTCTGGTTTGATCTATTCACTTTTAATTTCATGATTTCATTTTTTAAGCTGAGTAATATTCCAATGTATAAATATACCACATTTTCTTTATCCATTCTTCTGTTGAGGGACATCTTGGTTGTTTCCAGTTTCTGACTATTATGAATAGAACAGCAGTGAATATGGTTGCGCTAGTGTCACTGTGGTAGGATGAAGCATCCTTTGGGTATATGCCCAAGAGTGATACAACTGGATCTTGACATAGATCAATTAACATCTTCCAGGGCACTGCCACGCTGATTTCCATAGTAGTGGTACAAGTTTGCATTCCAACAATGGAGGAGTGTCCCCTTGCTTTACATCCTCCCCAGCATGAGCTGTCAGTTGCAGTTTGGGGTTTTTGGTTTGGTTTTTTTTTGTTTGTTTGTTTTGTTTTTTTTGGTTTTTTTGTTTTTTTTTTTTTTTGGACCTTAGCCATTCTGACAAGATGAAATTTCAAAGTAGTTTTGATTTCTATTTCCCTGGTGGCTAAGGATACTGAACATTTCTTTAAGAGTTTTCTCAACCATTTAAGATTTATCTATTGAGAATTCTCTGTTTAGATTTGTACCTCATTTTAACTGGGTTATTTGGTTTCTTGATATCTCTTTCTTGAATTCTTTATATATTTTGGAATTAGCACTCTAATCACTCTGTCAGATGTGTGGTTGGTAAAAATCTTTTCCCATTCTGTAGGCTGCCACTTTGTCCAAATGACGGTGTCCTTTCAGTATCCTTTGTTGTACAGAAACTTCTCAGTTTCATGCAGTCCCATTTATTACTTGTTAATTTGGTACCTGTGCTATCAGTGTTCTATTCAGAAAATCTTTTCCTGCGTTAATGAGTTCAAGGCTACTCCCCAGTTTCTCTACTAAAAGGTTCAGTGTACCTGTTTTTTTTTAAAACTTTTTATTTATTGATTCTTTGTGAATTTCACATCATGCACCCCAATCCCACTCATCTCTCCCTACCCTCATACCCACCCGCCACACCCTTATTTTCTCTTTCTCTTCTATTTCTCCACCACTTACTTACTCCTCTCAGTATCTGGTTTTCTGTTCAGGTCTTTGATCCATTTCAACTTGAGTTTTGTGCAGCATGATAAGTATGGATCTATTCGGATTCTTTTATATGCTGACACCCAGTTTTACCAGCACCATTTGTCAAAAATGCTGTCTTTTTTCCAATGTGCAGTACTGGTTTCTGTATCAAAAATCAGGTGTCCACAGATGTGTGGATTTATGCCTGAGTCTTCAATTAAATTTCATTGGTTAATGTGTCTGTTTTTGTGCCAATACCGTGCTGTTTATATTTCTACAACTCTGTAGTACAATTTAAAACTGAAAATGGTAAGACCTCTAGCAGTTCTTTTATTATTCAGGACTGTTTTAGCTATACTGAGTTTGTGGTGTTTACATATGAAGCTGAAGATTGTCTTTTCAAGATATGTGAAGAATTATGTTGGAATTCTGATGGGGATTGCATTAAATGTGTAGATTGCTTTTGGTAGAATGGCTATTTTTACTTTATTAACCCTAATGGTCCATGAGCATCAGAGATATTTCTGTCTTATGATATCTTCTATAATTTATTGAAGTTTTTTTTATCATATAAGGCTTTCATTTGCTTGGTTAGAGTTATCCTAAGATTTTTGATATTATTTCAGTCCATTGTAAAAGGTGCCACAAATTGATTCTTATTAAATCACTTTTAGACATTTTCATTTATAGGAGTTGGAGACTATGTTTCTTTAAAGAAGAAAAATCCTTATGTCTTCAAATTTATATTTCTACATCAAATTCTAGTGTTTTTTTATTTATTAGATTTTAGTGTGTATGTGTGTATATGTACATTCAGTGTACACACATGCATTCTTAGATGCACATGCATGCATACCACAGCATTTGTTTGACAGTCAGAAGAAATTTTACAAGAGTAGGTCTCCTCATTTCACCTTGTGGATCCCTAGAATTAAACTAAAGTCACGAATATCTTTGTCTGCTGAGCGATCTCACTAGCCCTATTAATTTTTCATCTGACAGTATTATTCTGAGTCTGTTATACACATAGAGTGTATGGAGTTGAATGAAATAATGATGTTGGTATCTCTGAGAATTGAAACTTCTCACTGGGAAATAGAAATGGCAAGGTACCTACCAATATTAAGAAAATCTTTTTTATTCAGTTTTGCTGGTAATTTTATAAAATGTTGCAAAAATATTTACATGATTCTGAAATGAAATCTATTAAACCAGGTTACTAAGAACAGGCTGAGGGGACAGCACTATGACTAAAATGTTTGTTGCTAAATCTGATGACCTGAATTCACTTCCTGAAACCCATAGGGTAGAGAGTGAGAACTGACTCCTACAAGTTGTCCTCTAGCCACCACATATGTGCTATGGTATGTGTGCCCACCTAACATACAAAATAAATAAATAAATGTAAAATATAATAAGAACAGTCCAACATCCTTCCCTTTCCCTGTCTGCTCTTTTTTCCCCACAGGTAACCATTAGTGGAATTTAAAGATTTGTCTTCTCATTGGTTTCCATAACTCTATATTACCATTCAAACATTGATGATCTATTTCTTTAAAATTATACTCTGCTATGTACCGTTGTTTGGTTCTGTTTGGTTTGGTTTGGTTTAGTTTAGTTTGGTTTAGTTTGATTTAGCTTTTGAGACAGGGTCCCATTGTTGACCCCTGACTCCCCTGGAACTCACTATATAGACCAAGCCAGCCTCTAAGCCACAGAAATTTCCTGCATATGCCTCCCAAATGCTGAGATTAAAGATGTGAACCACCATACCTGACTCCTATGCACAGGGTGGGGTTTTTTGTCCCTTTTCACTTAGTATCTGAGAACATATCAAATATATATTTGTATATGTATATAAACTTGTTATTTCTTTTATAGTGATGTAGTATATGGCTTGACATAGCTCACGATAACAGTAACATTTGGTTTAGTAAACATTTTAAGTACTTCATTGGTACCATATAAGTTCTGTTGTAAGTATTTGAATCCCCCTGAATATCCATTTTGATGAGCACTGTTTTATAGGTGGGAAAATTATGCAAGTAGATTGGATCAAGTGAAAAGCTGAGTCAGGATTTACTCTTGATCCAGATAATCTATATGACCTAAACCACAGAGGCTATACTACTTCTGACCACCTAAGGAGGTTCAGATTTAGCAGATCCTAGATATGGTTTGACTCCCTCTAAATACAACTTGTGAGACCACTTCCTATGATTCAGTGTTCATCTCTTGCTAAGAACTTGTGCTTTTCTATCTAGAGAAAGGAAGTCACAGGAAGGAGAACCACAACCATGGGACCCATTTTAAAATTTATTGCTATTATAGTAAACATACTACTATGAAAACCAACTAGAAACTTGAGTAGTAGTTGGATTAAATCTAAAATATTTAAGTAAACTAAAAAACATAATTCATATTTATGTGCAAAATTGTGCTGTATTTGGTTAGATTCAAGACACCATTGATTTTAAGATGTGCCACCAAATATTGCCACTAATTAAGTTGTGTCAATGTTGATAGCATTAATTTTAAGCTACATTTGGATTTAGAGGTGTTAAAATGTGAAATATTTTACAGATGATAAAATATGAAATTAAAGATGCAGATTTGTAGTTTACTTGTCTAATTAAGCACATTAGATTATTAAGCACATTAGATGTTAATTAAAATTTAAAGTGTATAGGAAGGTCAA
The DNA here is from genome assembly GCA_030674055.1 of Rhabdomys pumilio. NCBI lineage: Eukaryota > Metazoa > Chordata > Mammalia > Rodentia > Muridae > Rhabdomys > Rhabdomys pumilio. The sequence goes on along the minus strand of JANHMN010000005.1, from coordinate 120,696,712 downwards.
AGTAAGCTTTTTGTACAATGATACAACTGCCTCTTAAAAGTTATGTAGATTCTGAATATAGCAAAATATAAGAAAAAGGAGGGTAATATAGATAATGAAACATCTTAAAGGTCAGAGTTAAAATATGCACACTTTGTACGTGAGATAACGTAGACAGCAGAAACAGTGGTGTTGAAAAGCTGTATATGTGTTAAAGGAGATAACACTTGTGAATGCTGATTGAGTGAATTTTGGTTTTGTTGAGCTCATTATTATAGATTTCCTTTCATGTGGATCCAGGATTATTAATATTGAGTTTAGGAAGCACAGTGCTTTCCCTAGATGGAGATCATATATAAGACATGTGTTCATATAGCTAAGCCAGGAGTCAGCATTCCTGTACATGCACTCAGGAACCTAAGGCAGATGGACCTCTATGAGTTAGCCTAGTCTGTGTAGCAAATTCCAGGCCATCCAGGTCTACATAGTGAGACCCTATTTAAAAAAAAAAAGTTCTTGTAACTAAGAACTTGGTTATAAAAATGTCAGTACATGAGAGTATACTAAAAGAGTCTCTCTCTCTCCCTTGGCACTCTGATAAAAATGATGTAATAGCCTCATTTGACTCACAGGATAAGCTCTTATAAGATGCACTTAGAGAGAGCCAAGCACAACCTAGGATCTGCTAGATCTGCATCTCAGGTGGTTAGTAGCTGTATGGCCAGTAATAGTTGAGGTCATAGTAGTTCTAGAATAGGCCTATTCCCCATACTGACAAAGTATAAACATAATTGTGCTTTTTTTAGAGGTCTACCAAGTTAATGAACAATTTGAGAGGCAACATCAAGATAAACAAGATAAGTATCAGTTGATGAAAGTTGGATTCCCTAATGACAAAGTAATTACCAAGAGTGGGCCGAACTGTACTGAATTTGGAAATGCATTGCATCTGAGCACAAGCCTTGTTGTTCCAAAGCAAAGATCCCATAAATTTGAATCATTTGGAAATAATATGGTAGACAATTTAAACTTACTTACTAGAAGCTCTACAGAAAATAAACATGATGCTGGGTGTGCAAAATTTTTCTTCCATACAGAATATGAAAACCCTAATTTCATAGTAAAACCCTATGGATATAAAGAATATGAGAAAACCCTCAGGCGAAAGAAAGGCCTTAGCCTTCATCAGAGAATTAAAAATGGAGAGAGGCCTTTTGAATGTACTGCATGTCAGAAAACCTTCAGCAAAAAGTCACACCTCATTGTCCATTGGAGAACTCATACAGGAGAGAAACCATTCAAATGTACTGAGTGTGGGAAAGCCTTTAGCCAAAAGTCTCAGCTCATTATACACCTCAGAACTCATACAGGAGAAAGACCCTTTGCATGTCCAGAATGTGGCAAAGCTTTCAGAGAAAAGTCAACTGTCATCATACATTATAGAACTCATACAGGAGAGAAGCCTTATGAATGTAATGAATGTGGGAAAGCCTTTACTCAGAAATCAAACCTCATTGTTCATCAAAAAACCCACACAGGAGAAAAAACCTATGAGTGTACCAAGTGTGGGGAATCTTTCATGCAGAAACTTGACCTAATTATACACCATAGTACTCACACAGGAAAGAAGCTGCATGAATGTAATGAGTGTAAGAAAACGTTCAGTGATAAGTCAACCCTCGTTATACATCAGAGAACTCACACTGGAGAGAAACCTCATAAGTGTACTGAATGTGGGAAGTCTTTCAATGAAAAGTCAACCCTCATTGTGCACCAACGAACTCACACTGGCGAGAAGCCCTATGAATGTGATGTGTGTGGGAAAACTTTCACCCAAAAATCAAATCTGGGTGTGCATCAAAGAACTCATTCAGGAGAGAAACCATTTGAGTGTAATGAATGCGAGAAAGCCTTCTCTCAGAAATCCTACCTCATGCTACACCAACGAGGCCACACGGGTGAGAAGCCCTATGAATGCAATGAATGTGAGAAGGCATTTTCCCAGAAGTCCTACCTCATTATACATCAAAGAACCCATACAGAAGAAAAACCCTATAAATGTAATGAGTGTGGAAAGGCCTTTCGAGAAAAGTCAAAGCTCATTATCCATCAGAGGATCCACACAGGAGAGAAACCCTATGAATGCCTTGTGTGCTGGAAAGCTTTCAGCCAGAAGTCACAGCTCATTATCCATCAGAGAACACACACAGGAGAAAAGCCCTATAAATGCACAGAATGTGGCAAAGCATTCAGGGAAAAATCAACATTCACTGTACATCAAAGAACTCACACTGGAGAGAAACCCTATAAGTGTACAGAATGTGGGAAAGCCTTTACCCAGAAATCCAATCTTATTGTACATCAAAGAACCCATACAGGAAAGAAAGCCCATGAAAAAGGCCACACTTGCAAGTCAAAGCCTACTACACAATAGTGTCTTTTATATATTCCAAAGGAAAGATCTATTAACGTTTAAAAATTATGACCATAGATTCTAGCCTAATCATTGGGATAAAACAGAATTTCCTTTTATCCTCTTCACCCTAATGAAAGTTGAAAAAGAAGTAGATATGTAATTTCTTTGAAACCCCTGGAACCATAGAGCTGCCAGATGAAGAGGCAATCAGGCACCAGTGCAGGAGATTTAAGGGCTTCAGAAGGGAGACAGTATAGCTAAGGCCTATGCTGAGGGTTCAGTTGCTTGCTAAGGTGCATGACCACAGACAGTTCTGACGAAGACCATATGAGGTCTGGGGAGAAACAAGCAGAAAAACCTTGCATTTACAGAAAGTAATCTAAAAGATTTAAAGAACAGCTGGAGGTGGGGGAGATGGGACAAATAAAGGGATATAGTTGTTCGTGTTTACTGATTTGGAGAAAGTAAAGTTTGAAAGAACTAACATGTTAAAGGGTGTTTCAGTTGTTTAAAAAACTGATATCTTGGCATGTTCCCCTCAAGAACTTTTGGCAAATAGCAAGTCCAGGAATGACTTTTCTCATTCAAAGAAAAGCATTTAAAAGTAATCAAAAGCACAAACAAATTTCCACTTCTGGGAATACAGATACTCATATGTGTGTAAAATAATCAAAACACAGAGGTATTTGTTGGTGCATTGTTGGAAAACAAAAGATCAGAAGCTGTTGGAATTGCATCATGTGGATTCTGCTTCCTGAAACTGATACGTTCTTACAGCAGAGACAAAAATGAACAGAAAGAACGTGGATATCATTTCTTTAGTGATTTGAGATAATCTCCAAGTTACATCATTAGCTAGGAAAAAGCAAGGCATAGCAAAGTGAGTATTATGTGCTACAATTTGTATATAAAAAGGGGGAAATTGTAAGTACAGAATGAATTGTATGTATACGCTGTTTCTGGAAAGGAGTGTGATTACCATTACTACCTTACAAAAGGAAAGAGCAGTAGGTGACTAGGGAGATGAAACTTGGAAATACCTTTTGTATTCTCTCATAGCTTTGGAAAGTTGTATAGTGTGAATATACTACCTGTTTGAACAATAAATCTTGTAAAACTGTATTGTGTTCCTTTAATGGTCACTCTAGATACAGAATTCATAACATTTAATGTATATAAGTTCAATAAAGTTTAATTTATTTTCAGTGAACAAATTGAATAACCAGACAGACAGAGAATCAAAAATAGTCAATTCCTAAGATATGTAAACATTTTTCCCAAGTCTCAAGTGAATCTGGGGTCACCTGTGACCATATTACATATGCCTAAAATAACAAAATCTGGAACACATTTTCCAATTTAGTGTGCATAGTGACACATGGGAAATATCTTATTACATAAGCCTACAATAACAGAAACTGGAACATATTTCATATTTAGAGTGTACAATGACACCTTTTCAAATCTTAAAATGATTTAAAATTACTCCATTTTTACAAGAAGCATAAAATACCAATTCAACAGGAGGTAGAGTAACATCCTCCAAATATCACTAGTGCTGTTGGCGTGTATTTTCTAAGATCAGAGATGAAATTGAGACCCATGAGAACAATATAACATTTCCTGGAGAACAAGAGGTCTTGTTTGTAGATTACTGTATTTGTAAGCCCTCTTGTAAATGTGGCTATTATTTATTGATTCTTGTCTAGCCTTAATAGGCAACACAAGCTATATAAAACCTGGATGACGGTCAGTTGGTTTGTTCTGATCAAAACAGATGAATTAGACTTGAGTCTGTTTGTGCCTTTCTAGACTATCTCTTTTTGAGAATGTGTGTTGTGTGGGCATTCATGCACTCATGCACGTTTACATGTATGCTGAGGCTCAGAGAGTCACAATCCAATTTTTTTTCTGTGTATGTTCATATTTGTTCTCCAGGGTCAAATCCTAGAAACGAAATTGCTTTTATGTAGATTTCAAATTTGCATTTAGAAAGTTTAATACAACTGCTCTCAATAATTTTCTCTCAAATTCCATAGCCCCAGTCAAACAATATTTAATGTATAAATATTTACTGAAGTTGGGTCCTCTGTAAAACCTCTTTTAATGGCTGAGCCATCTTTCAAGCCTCTTTTGTATGGTTTAATTCTGGAGGGAAAAGTGAGCAATAGGCTGGTGTTAGAGGGGCGATGTTTTAATGCTGTAGGTCAAGCATAGGGCTTTGCAAATGTGAAGTGCTCCCACATTCTGCTGCATCTTCCCTTTATTTTTGAGCCCCATAAGATATATATGTCCATTTCTAGGGAGAAAAAAGTAGGGCCCACTAGCTTGTTCCTGGTACAGTCTACATTAAAGATACCCAGGGGAACCAGAAATAGCTATTTGATCTGTTTTACCAATAGAAAATCATCTCCATTTAAGGTTAATCTGCAGTAAGGTGAGAGCTCAGGTTGTGCCCTTTCCTGTTAATCTTGGAACACCTTCCTGTGCACAGGATGGCAACTTGTTCCAACTACAAATTGAAGGGACAGACATAGACCGAAGAGATGGGATGAACTGCAGGATGCAAATGTGCTGAGGTTAGAGGGAAAGAGAGAAGGCTAATGAAGCACCAAATGTGGGTCAATGGGCCAGTAAAGGGCGGAGTTGGGGAGTGAAGAGGGGAAAAATATGAAATCCAGTGGAGTTCAGTACTTGAGACTAGATGAGCATAAATAAACATGCATGGACTTGAGGGCGAATGGACAGAGAAGATTGTATTGGAAGTGAGGGGAGGGGAGGTATAGCCAATGATCCTGCTAGATGCAGTTGAGTAGAGAACCATGCAGATGAGTGAAAAGTAGGCAGACTGCTAGAGTGAAGGAATGATAGGTAACAAGGATCTATGGTATCAAGAGTTACAATCACAGGACCTTGGGTAATGCTAGGCAGTTGGTGAGAGCCAAGTAGAGTGTAGCAGGAAATATTAAAAGAGAATGACCGGCAGCTTCCTGGCACTGCTGCCAGCCAAGTTTGCTGCCAGCCAAGTTCCCACGTTGTGTCTGGCCGACACTGGCCAGAGCTCCAAAATCTCACCACCCAGCTGGCTCAGTTCCCACTGGCGGGTCACTACCATGCCATTCCCGTGCTTCAAAGCGCCCACAGCCTTTGTGGTACACATTTGGCAAACCCACACTTTGCCACTGTACCTCTCTCTGGAACCCAGTAAAACCACCTCGGGAAGGAAAACACCACACAAACTTAGTTCAGAAACAATGGTAACTCAATCTCTGGGGCTCAACAACTGGAATCCTAATCTTGTATCTATATTAAATCTAAATCCTCTGGTGATGGATGGGCCAGGGAGAAACCAGAATATACTGGTAGCTACATCTTGTCCTCATGCTGTCCGGGTCCAAAAGGACCCTCTTCTTCCTCTCTTCCCCTATCCAACCTGGAAGTCCCTCCTACTCACCCAGTGATTAGCTTCTTTATTCATCAGGGGATTGGTTCACAAGAAGTCACCTAAGTATGTGACTCATTCCTTGTCCACAGCCCCTCCCAAGGACAGTGGAATTAACATAAAAAATACAAACAGCACCAGGCCCATCCACAACACTAGAGAACGCTACCAAGAACACAGGTATATAAGATGGGAACAACCTGGACTCTGGACTCAGTGTTCAATGAAGGTCAGCTGTTTTCTCCATGTTCTTGTGGGTTATACTTAGCATGCCTCAAGATATCATATATCAAAAAAGTAGTTCGGGCCCATGTATCGGCTTTTCTGCTTTACTATGTTTACTAGTGTAAGCCTTGTCTGCAGCGTCCAAGATAAGTAGATGTCTTAACTATGAGAACACAAGGTAAGCAAAATAGACAAAGATAAACACACAAAGAAGAATCCAAGAAAGTAGGTGTGCCTATGCTATACCAGGATACAGTAGTAGTCCCCTTTTACCAAGTCTAAGTTTTCTTTGGTTTGTCAACTCTGTTCTGAAAATATTAAAAGGAAAATTCCAGGAACAGTGTGTTAAATTGAGTGCCATTCTGAGTAGCACCAGACTTTACTCCATCCATTAAACCATCTCCTTATCAAGCACTTACATGTTATTAGCTTCTACCAGTTAGTCACTTAGTAAGTGGAAGATCATAAATAAAGGCCCAGCAGCAGGCCACATGCATTGTTACATGTCTTAAATTACAGCACTCAGGAGGCAGAAGCAGATGGATCTCTGAGTTCAGGGCCAACTTGGTGAAATCCAGAACACCTATGTAGAGAGACCTGTCTCAAAGTAAAAAAAGGCTCAGCAATCATAGAGATATGTTTTTCTAGGTCCAATGTAATAAAATGAGGCAATCAATTTCTGTTATCCTAAATCACTCTTGTGTTAAAATATTTTAATTAAATTTTGAACATATTAGAAATGGATGATATACAAGTCAGGGGCATCTGATTAAAACTGGAATAAAAACTTCCTCTGTAATGCTGATATGTCAAGATCAAATCAGTTGATCAGCTAGAAATCCACTAGACACTGCAGTACAGATGTTTTGAATTTTTCACTAGTTCTATGAGAATTCTATACAGTGTATTTTGATAATATTTACTCATATATTCTTGAGTGTGTAGCTTCCACTGAAGTATGAGCCATGGATAACAATAAGGAAAGTGTCTTCTAGACACAGCAGGAAAGTTGCACATATGAACTTACAGTGATTTTTGAAGACTAAATTCCAACATGGACAGAGCAAGTGGGCATAAAAGTCTCACCCCTAGCTAGTTAGCCATTGGCAATTGACAGCTACCAAAAGAGTGAAAGTCTGTTTCCCTTTAAGAGTGTAGCCCCTGGTATGTTGGCAAACATCCAATGATGCATTTTTTTCAGTGGCACAGGGTCTACACAGTTCATTAAATAATTGGCAAGTTGATCATAAACAGCCTCAAAGGATAATAGAATCAAAAATAATTCTGTAGCAGTTTTACATGGCATTTTTCTGTACCACGCAGCACTCCATTTTTATGGACTCCCTCTGTATCACTAGAATTGTCAAGCAGTAACACCAGTATGTGGGTAAAAGCACTCAGTTGTGGGTCTGCATATACCCAGCCCCTGGGCACTGCCTCTTGAAGAGGCAGAACATGGAACGTGCTTGACTGTCTCCCAATGCTGGGCTTCAGGGGAGCACTGAGACACCACTCTAGGGTGGGAAATGCAGTCTAAGATGAGGGATAAAGCTGGCTGGTTCAGGGGTACCCGGACTTGCAATGAGGCCGGGGCTTTTGGGTTCTCCAATTCTTGGACATCCAGGCACCACTGGGAGTTGCAGAAAAGCCGAGAACAGAGTTGGGACCACAGGCTGAAGACTGGCATCTAGACCTTCTATGGGAGATTTAAGCTGTGGCTCTATAGGCAAAGACTTGAATGTTCCTCATGGCAGTGGTAGTTAAAAGAGAGTCCATGGTTATTGACTGTTCATGGCGGAAAATGAATGCATACAGATACCTTTCAGGGTGGACCTGAGATTAACAGGGAGCTTATTGGCTACGCCCTCAAGGCCTCTAGGTACCTTATTAGCATGGAGAACTCTGTTTTGGGCTAGTGACCAACATGGGGAGCATGACATGTGTTCCAGGCCAGGAATCTATCAGGGACTGGGGAGTCACCTAAGTCCCAGGTGTGTGCCAACCAAGTCTCCTGGGTCTCAGCCGGCTCTACCCACCAAGCTTCCTGGCATGGTTGTACTATCCCAGACTCAATGAGGATTGGTTGCTAGATGTCTGAGGTATCCAAGTACCTGAGAAAGGTTAACCACCTGCTTAATTTCAATTATATTAGTTCTGGACCTTTTGAGACCTGTGGGATAAACATGAGAGGAACAACATGCCATCATGGAGGGTGGGCTACCCTAACCATAGAACAGACTATAACAGAAAGAGCTCTGTGTGTGAGGTTACTGATATAGAGGACTTGGGAAGAAAAAATATCTATCCATAAGAACCATAATGGAAGGTAGCTGAGCTGGTAAGGCAGGGTTGTTAGGCTAAGGCCTGACCCCTACAAACATAGGTTATAGTTATTGTAGCATTCAGTTATTTGTCATGTTTTGAGGCCTTCCATATAGGATATCAAGATCACACACTTGGGTTATGCAGCTAATGAATTAGACTAGATTCAAGGGATCTTATACTTCTGCCCACTCAAGGAGTCAGGGAGGTGGGTATCCTATTACATTCAACTAGGAGACAGATACTGAGCCTTAGGACTGCTTCTTACCAGAAGACCACTCAGAGAGAGTTTGGTTCTCAACCCCCTTCAAATATCAGACATAGCTGCCACAACATGGGTGGGGATAATAGCATTCACAAGTACAGCATCCTGGCCAATCTACAGAAGGGTAAAAGACAACCTCCATGAGGACTTGGACCATAGTCCACTCTGCCTTGTTAGTGGGGATTTTTATGACTTGAATAGGTGGTTATAAGGCCTCATAAGTTCCTGTGTCAATTCAACAGAAAACACTAGCTGACCAAAGAGTTCAGCCACTTGTAGGATGTCAGAGTAAGCATACAAAATGACATACTCTGGTGGCATGCACCATGAGGATTTAGTCCAGAGTCTACCAAGCTCTGGCTCAGGGAGCTCTAGATTAGTGCTGGTCTTGGTTACTGTCCATGGTGGGAAATATTATCAGTGTCATCACATAAGGCAATGGACCACACCTATTGAGGCCCATTTAAATCACACTTAGATATAGCACATGGCGCCAGCATTATAACCAGGATGCTCATGATTGGTACAATCAAATCAAAAATCTTAAGCTTAAAAATAAGCTAATTAGAAAACAGAATAAGGATGACTAGAAATTGAAAAGAATGTGAAGTTGATAAGTGAATGCTATATGCATGAACTTAATGAACTCTGTTATCATGTACAATTAATACATGTTAGTAAAATGTTTTCAGTAGGGGCCAGCAAGGTAGTTTACAGGGTAAAAGCTCTTGACAGCAAGCCTAATTTAATCCCTGGTACTCAAATGGTGGAAGGAGAGAACAGACTCCTGCAAGTTGTCCTTTAACCTCCACAAGGGCGCACCCTAGCATGCACCCACACACAATTAATTGATTATAAATTAAATCCCTAATAAATACAATTGCATATCAAATTGTCAAGCAATAGGAAGAGCACCCACAGCAGCTCTGTACCTCATCTCCAGAGAATGCCACAGATTTTTACTTCCTATTCTACCTCTCCCAAGTCTTTCCTTTACTCCACCCACCCCCAAACTCTAGCAGGCACTCCCTGAAAGAAAAAGAAAAACAAAAACAGAAAAACAGGCCACTCTGGCCAGGAAAGCAGGTAGACCAATTGCAAACCTTCACTTCTCCTTTTGCTCCTCCAATTCAAATCCCCCCCCCCCCCCCGTTTCACCCCTAGCTCTACAACAGAGTATCTGCTGCAGCAACTCCCTGACCTTTCCTGCACCCATCTCCAGCTGATTTCATAGAGCTTCCTCTCCTAACCTCCCTCCCCCACTACTTGCCTTTTCCCAGCCACCAACTCCTGGGAACCCACAGGCTATTCTTACCAAGGAAGCAAGTAGGCTAACTGCAGCTCCTCAGTGCAGTCCCCCAATATCATCCCCAGCTTTCTAGCAGGTCTTCTGCTTTGCTTTCCTCACTACCTGACTCTAGTCTCAGGGAACTAACTAAGCAGATCACCATGTAACACCACGCTTTCCTCCCTATTGCAAAGCCCCACTACCACCCCCAGCACATCCTCATTCCTAAGTCAGGTTTTAATTCCCAGAAGCACATTTTTCCTGGAACTTCTAGTGCCCATAAAGACACCAGATATAGCCTCTATACTTTCCTAAGAACCAAAGAGAAACAGAAAGCAAGGAACAAAACACCCATCCAACAGAGGTAAGACCAGATATCAGCACTTAAAATTACAATCTTCCCAATCCAAGATGCCAACACAAAAACACAATTATAGACAGTAAAAAATGTCTCATCTAGTGCCAAACAACCCTATCACAACAGGCTCTGAATATTCCAAGAGATTTGAAGCACAAAAATGAGCTTAAAATAGCCCTTATGGATATTGTGGTTTAAATGAAAATAGCCCTCATAGGTCACAGGGAATGACACTACTTGAAAGCATAAGGACCTGTGGCCTTCTTGGAGTAGGTGTGGCCTTGCCGAAGGATGTATATCACTGGGGGTGAACTTTGAGGTTTCAAATGCTCAAGCCAGACCCAAGGTCTCTTCCTGTTGCTGGCTGATACACAGGTAGAACTCTCAGCTACCTCTCCATCAATATGTGTGCCTGTGTGACACCATGTTTTCCCACCATTATAATAATGGACTGAATATAACAAAGCCTCAATTAAATAATTTCTTTTATAAGACTTGCCATGGTCATGGAGCCTCTTGCAATAGAACATTGACTAAGCAAATACGATAGATGTCTTTTAAAAGGAAATGAAAAAATACCTTAAATGAATTGATTACAACAAAGTAAATTAATAAAATTATCAAAGACATAAAAATAGTAATAGGAGAAATAAAGAAACCACAAACTAAAAAGATTCTGGAAAAAAGCTTTAGGAACCTGTGAACAGGAAGCACAGGAGCAAGCTTCACCAGAAGAATACAAGACATGAAAGAGAGAATCTCAGGAATTGAAGGTACTATAGAAGACATAGATAAAGTTGTCAAAGAAAATGGAATGGTAAAATCTTAAAAAATTCCTGACACAAAATATCCTGATAATCTGGGATACTATGAAAGACAAAACATAAGAATAATAGGAATAGAGGAAGGAAAAGAATCCCAGCTCAAAAACCCAGAAAATATTTTCAACAAAATCACAGAAATTTTTTCTAACCTAAAAAAGGAGATACCTAAAAAATACAAGAAGCATATACAACATCAACTAGACTGGACCAAAACAGAAAGTTCCATACCACAAAATAATCAAATTGTTAATCATACAAAACAAAGACAGAATATTAAAATATATATAGGAAAAAGAACAAGTAACATATACAGACAGAACTATTAGAATTATACCTGACTTCTCAATGGAGATACTAAAGGCTAGAAGAGCCTGGAAAAATGTGCAGACTTTAAGAGAACACAAATAAATCACTTTATATGAAAAAATAAGATATTCCACGATAAAACCAAATTTAAGAAATATATATTGACAAATTTAGCATTGCAAAAGGTGCTAAAAGGTAAACTGCAACCTAAAGAGGTTAACTACATACAAGAAAACACAGGTCATTAATAATCTCAGTCCAGAAAAGTCAAAAGAAGGGAATACACACACACACACACACACACACACACACACACACACACACAGCAAAACAATAGGAATCAGCAACCATTGGTCACTGATACCTGTCAACATCAGTAGTTTCAATTTTCCAATTTAACAAATGAATATGAAACAAGATCCATCCTTCTGCATCCAAAAAACACACTTCACAACAAAGATAGGTGGAAAATGGTTATAAAAAATATTGCAAGCAAGTGGCTCTAAGAAACAAGCTCTCTCTCTCTCTCTCTCTCTCTCTCTCTCTCTCTCTGTGTGTGTGTGTGTGTGTGTGTGTGTGTGTGTGTGTGTTTGTGTATGTGTACTTTTCTTTGGTTAAAGTTGGTATTTTTTGTTGTTTTGTTTTGTTTGATTGTTTGGATTGATATGTTTTATTTTCTAGATTTTGAGCATTTTGTTATCTTAGTTTTGTGGGATCTTATTTATTTATTTATTACTTATTTAGTTTTTTATATATTTACATATATATGTATATTTTTATATTTGTATTTATATTATATAATCTATTATTTATATATTTATAAATATATTAATTTATATACAATATATTGTACATTATGTTTATTGACAAATATATAAATATATTATAATAAATAAATAATTATTTATTAAACACATCTATGAGTACACTGTAGCTATCTTCAGACATACCAGAAAAGGGCATCAGATCCCATTACAGGTGGTTATGCGCCACCATGTGGTTGCTGGAAAAGCAGCCAATGCTCTTAACTGCTGAACCATCTCTCAAGCCCCTTTTGGGTTGTTTTGTTTGTTTCCCTATTTATTTGTCTGTTTTTAGAGAAAGAATATAAGATAAAATTTGGGTTATTAGGGAGGAGGAGAGGGTGTAGATGAACTCGAGGGCTGGGAAAATATGATCAAAATATGTTTACATTTTATTTAACTAATAAAAATTAAAAAAGAAATACCCTGGCAGGCCTTAGGCATAACTCATTGATGAGAGAACTTGCTTATGACTCACAAGGCCCTGGGCTCCATCCCCAGTCATGCAAATAATAGTTCAAGAAAATATATTTTAAAAATTAAAATATTAAATCCAAGTAGGATGGTACACACTTTAATCCAAGCACTTGTGAGGCAAAGGCAGGCATATATCTTTAAGTTACAAGCCAGCCTAGTCTACAAAGTGAGTTCAGGCCAACTAGGGCTACATAGTGAGCTGTTGTTCCCCCCCAAAAAAATCTATTATAATATTAAAAAACTGCAATACAAAGCCAACACTAACCAACCCTATGGGATAATAGTGATGCCGTTCTTGTAAGTATCCCTGCAGGGGCGATAAGAGCCCTGCAAACTCTGTGCACTTTTACAACTGACCTTTTTCTATTCATAAGATCTTCTAACCTCTAATACAAAATGCATTTAGTCATATAGAAAGAAGCCACACCAACTAAGTAACCTTTCCATCCACATCCTCATGGACCTAGTCAGTATTGATCAATAAACAATACTACATCTTATCTTCATCTAGACCAAGGCACATCTACAATGCCAGAGATAGGCCAAGTATGGTAGTGTACAGTGGTACCTATAGTCTTAGCATTTTGAAGTCAGAAATAGGCAGATTTCTGAGTTCCAAGCCAGTCAAAGCTACATACTGAGATCCAGTCAATAATAATAATAATAATAAATTATCAACAGCAACAATACCAGGGCTAATGTAACCAGCTTTGGACCTCATGGTTTACTCATACTTGTCATTACCAAAGGTGAGTTTTACATTGTATTCCATTGAATTGAGCACTGGCTGCTCCAGGAAACAATCCAGGCTTGAGTGTTGCTAAAAAGATGGATATTTAATCCCATGGAGGAACTGAAATGCTCTGTGTATCGGAGGCTCTCCACATATGCTGGCTAGTTTTATCAACTTGACATAAGTAAGCTAGAATCACCTGAAAGAAGGGAACCTCAATTGAGAATATGCTTTCATAAGATCCAGCTGTAAGGCATTTTCTTAAGTAGTGATTGATGTGGGATGGCCTAACACATTATGGGTGGTACCACATCTGGGTGGGTGGTCCTAGGTTCTATAATAAAGCAGGCTGAACAAGCTATGATGAATGTCTTGGTCACTCCTTGCTGTAAAGAGACACCATGAACACGACAGCTCTTATAAAACAAAGCATTAAACTTGGATTTGCTTACACTTTAGTCCATTTTCATCATGACAGGGAGCATGCATGTTACTGGAGCAGTAGCTGAGAGCTACAACCTGATCTTCAGAGAGAGGGGGGAGGGAGGGAGGGAGGGAGGGAGGGAGGGAGAGAGAGAGAGAGAGAGAGAGAGAGAGAGAGAGAGAGAATGAATGAATGAATGAATGAATGAATGAATGAACATGCTATGCCTGGCATGAGCTTTTGAAACCGCAAAGCTCACCCCCAATAACAGGAAACTGGAACACCTATACACATCTGTCAGAAGAGTGAGAAATGTACAACTGCCCTCCAAACCAAATGTCATTGAAGCTCACCCACAGAGGGCATATTTAACTTCAAGCTAGACTGGATTCTGACAACTGACCTTAGTACATATACTAAATGTTTTTATCCTCCACAAATTCATACATTAAAGGCCTAACCTACTGTAAGGACCAGCCAGAGAAACCCCACTTGCACAAGGTCTCCATCTTAGTACCTAATGACTGTTTGCCTTAGACTCAAAATTCCAGAAAGACGAGTCCCCAGAAAACAATCCTGACTCAGCGATCCCCACCCAGAAATATATAGTCATGACCATCTACTTGTTATGATATTGCCAGCTGTTTTTTTTCATTTCTGTGATTTGCTTACATAGATACCCCAAAACTATTTTGAGTAGCCTTAATTACTTAAACTTGTCAGAGCAGACTAGTTTATACTTGTTTGCATAGATACTGAAGGTCTTCTTGTGGTTTTACGCTTTAAAAACCCTTCCCCGTACCTCTCCTTCATAAAAATATCAAATTTTGCTCAGAGATTGTTTGTCCTGCTAGCAGCTGACCAATAAATCTTTTAATCATAATTGGATTGAGTATATGGTCTTTTCCCAAGGGTTATAAACTCCTTAAGAATTACATTGGAGTTGTAATTGGAAATGGGGTATCAAGAATTAATAAAGGCTAACTACAAGCATAAAGAAGCCTTGGTCTGACAGGGCCATAGTCCAAGAAATGCCAAAGAACAGATGGTAAAACACAGGGTAAAAGGTTAGATGAGGACACAAGCAGGAGGTACTTGCTTGAAAGTTAAGAAAAGTATCATCAGAAACATAAACACACCAGCCCCCATGTGCAAGCAAAAAAATATATCAGATTTTGGAGCATTTGTGATTTTCAGATTAAGAATGTTCCAACTTGTAAAGCCTAGGCAAGTATTCCAAAAGTTGAAAAGTAAAAAAGTCCCAAAGCTGAAATATCCATTTTGGGTATGAGACCTCTGGCCTATAATGTGTAATACAGGTACATAACTGCACATATAGAAAGAGGCAGGGTGGATAGGATCATCATGAAGTTAATGTTATGAAATATGAATTACTGAATCTAGTTCAAGAGTATATCTTGTCCTGGAACTTTTCCTGTTTTCCAGCAGCCATGAAGGAAGTGCCTCTGTTCTTTCCCACGTTGTCTACCATGCTTAAGTGCTTCATCACAGCCCAGAAACAGTAAAGCCAAGTAACCCCTGAAACCCTTCAAACTGAGAGCCAAAATAACTCTTACCTTTCAGTTTCTCAAGAATTTTGATAAAGTGACAAGTGACCAACACATTCATCAAGGCTTACTTTGCTTGCATTTGAGCTTGCTCCTATTCCTACAATGCACTTGAGGAGGAATGTGGGGCCCGGTTCCTCATCTGCTTCCAATACACATTTCATCCCTGATCTTTTAGGGATCTGACAACCTCATGTCCTGTGATCTCAGAGGTTCCACTGAGCCAAAAGGCCACATTTCATGTTCTTACCTGACTGTCTGCTCATTCTTTCAGTTGCTTCCTAGAAATCTTTTGTGCTGTTACTTCTCTGACTTCTGCTTTCCCCATTGTTCTGTCCACATTGTAAATTTTATGCATTCAAAAGATTTCTTTCTTTGATACAGGGACTCACTATGGAGACCTGGATGCTATGTAGACTGGGTTGGCCTTGAACTTGAGATCATTCTACCTCTGCCTCCTGAGTGCTGCCACCATCCCTGGCATGAAGGAAAATATAAGCCAGGGATGTGGTTCAGTGGTTGAATTCTTAATTAGTTCTTGCAAGGCTCTGGGTTCAATCCACCACATTTTTTTTTCAATTACCCTTTTATGTTTTAGGGGAAAAATGAGTCTTATGTCTTAGGGGGAAAAATGCTTATGTTCAACTATTTATTAACAAAGTCTCTAGTCTAGGCTTGCCACAAACTGTGTAACCAAAAGGGCTATATCCTCAATTCAAAATCGTCATTTAATTGGAGTGTTTAGACTGTATTTTCATAATTATACATCCTCTCTTGTTGTCTTAGTTATTTACCCATTCTCAATTCTCAGGCTCATTTTTAACACTATCTTATTCTGTTTTTAAAGGATATAAATGGTACATAGATTCAGCCTTTTATTTTTGGAAACAGGGTCTGTGTAGCCCTGGCTATCCTGGAACTCTCTATGTAGACTGGGTGTGCTGGTTTGAATAGGAATGGCCCCCATAGATTCATGTGTTTGACTGCTTGGCCATAGGGAGTGGTACTATCAGGAGGAGTGGCCTTGTTAGAGAAAGTGTGTCACTATGGGGGTGGGGGGAGTTGAGGTCTTCTATGTTCAATCTATGCTCGGTGTCACACACAGTCTCCTTCTTCCTACCTTCGGATCAAGATGTAGAACTCTCAGCTCCTCCAGCACCATGTCTGCCTACACACTGCCATGCTTCCCACCATGATAATGATCCAAGCCTCTGAAACTGTAAGCCAGCCCCAATTAAATGTTTTCCTTTATAAGTGTTGCCATAGTTATGATGTCTCTTTGCAGCAATGAAATCCTAACTAAAATACTGGGCTAACCTTGAACTCACAAAGATACTCCTGCCTCTGTCTCCTAAGTGCTGGGATTAAAGGCATGTGTCACTTTACCTGGCCCTCTAGACTGTCTTTAGAATTATTTTTTTCAGTGTTATTATATTTTGGATATAAACTATACCCACAGTTCATGTGTTGAATCCACAGTCCCCAACTTTTTATGTTATTTGGGGAGATGGTGGAAACTTGAAGTGGTGTCACTAGTCTTCTTGTGCTCAGCTTCATGAGGTGAGCAAAGGAAGACCAAAGTTTCTGACCACAAGCTGAGTAGCTCTTGGGGAAGACTTGTGAGTTTGTGACCAGCCTAGCAGAGGAGCAGTGAGCACTTAATGGCAGGAAACATTACTTCCCTGGTACAGCTTCTATACCTAATTGTCCAATAGGAATCACTGGCTGTCTTTATTATTAAGAACAATAGACAAACCATTGGTCAGGGCTGTGGGAGATAGGACACAGGCCTCAGATCTGATAAAGGTAGAGAAACAAGAGAAGTAAAATACCATAATGGAATTTACCACAAAAGAAATAGGGGGCCCTTTGGGCAATGATAGGCATGGCTAGGGAAAGTGGCTGACTGTCCACAAAATGGGCCATTCTATCTACTTGACTATTGAACTCCTCCCCATCTGAAGTCACCTTTTGATAAGCATTAAAATGGGTCACAAGTATCTTCACATCCGTTGCCCACAGTGGACAGATCTAACCATATACTTCTTCAAATGTCTCTCTCCCTAATTTTACAATCTTACTCTTTTCAAGTCCCTGACCACTCACTGGCTACAGCCCATGAATAAGTGAACACACTCATAGAAGCAGGGGAGGGGGATGGGATAGGGGGTCTTGGGAGAGTAGGAAAGAGATAACATTTGAAATGTAAATAAAGAAAATATCCAATAAAATAAAAGAGTAAGTTAAAAAAAAGTGATTTATAGGCTTTGCTCCAGCTAGTCAAACAGTGGCTAACTACAAATGGAATGTTCAAGAATCCAGTAGTTGTTCAGTCCATGATGCTGGATATCTCAGCTGGTTTCCATTATATATCAAAGTCCCAAAGCAACAGGCTCTGAAACAGCAGCAGTGAAAGAATGGACTTCCTAAGGAGTAAAAGCAAGTTGGCAAGAGAGCTTCCTTCTTCCGTTTCCTTTATGTAGGCTGCCAGCAGAAGATGTGGCCCATATTAAAGATGGATCTCACCTCAATGTTCTGGATTAGAAATGGGTCTTCCACCAACAGAGTCAACTAACCTAGACCTTGGGGGCTCCCAGAGACTGAGCCATCAACCAAAGAGCAGGCATTGACTGGACCTAGGCTTCCCTGCACATATATAGCAGAAGTTAACACTGGGCTTCACGCAGGTCCCCTAACAACTGGAGTGGGCTGTCTCTGAACGTGTTGCCATGATCCAGTTCCCCTAACTGGGCCGGCTTGTCTGGCCTCAGTGGGAGAAGATGCACCAAAGATTTTTCCGGTGACTCGATGAGCCAGGGGGTAATACTCATTGGGGGGATGCTCCCCCTTCTCAGATGAGAAGGGGCTCAGGGGGAATCTGTGTGCGGTGGTACTGGGAGGAGGAGGGTTGATACTGGGATGTAAAGCCACTAAAAAAAAAAAAAACAAATTAAAATTGGGTCTTCCCACTTCAAATGACTTAAAAAAGAAAAAAAATATTCCTAACTGGCATGCTCAGTCATTTGGGTCTCAGTTGACTCCAGATACAGTCAAATTGACAACCAAGAATAGCCACATCAAGTCCAACCAATTCTAGCATGAATGTAACCTTAACTATCCGACACTGGCCTTATTTTCACTTGTTGCTAGCCCAAACTGGCAGAACAACCTTGCATACCAGGCCTACAACCAAGAGCTTCTGTTATACTCCACAAAATGCCCTCAAGTCCCACCCATCTACATGCTCTGCCCATTGCCCTTGCACACTCCACCCACTACATAAATGCTCACTTACCACAAACAAGCCCCCATGGAAAAACTCCCACCACTGCACACTACATGCCCCACTCATCATGTACAGTGTACGCATGTCTCTATTAGGCAAAATGCAGCCCCCTTGCCCAACTAACTGTGGACAAAACTCCTTCAGGCCTCACTCTTCATATGGAGCATGTTTCCTGTCACCTCAGTCTTCTGACCCCACTTGCTCTTCACTTTTGTGTGAGAAAACAATCCAGTGTTTATACGAGAGGGGCCCCTGAATTGTCAATTAGTGGAGGTTGTAGAGAGCTGCAGGCTAGTGTGGCAGTGATCACGCCAGAGGAGAGTGGAAGCAGCACCAGCTGTGTGCTAAGCCTGGGTAGCACGTCCCATGTGAAGAAACTCAGTGGCTGTCAACAAGGACGTAGAGCTCAAACTCACAAGTGGAATGTAAGGCAGGAGCTAAGCCTCCAGGGCTGTAGGGCAACTACACAGAGTTGTATGTTTGAATATTCTCAAATATTCACATGATAAACCCTACATATAGAATATCAAGTGCAGTAATGGGAAATTCCTAAATAGGTGAAAGACATTTGGTAACATCCGTGATAGAGCAGTAGTCACAGAAAAGGGAAGGGATGTAATCAGGCTTTATGGCATTCTATCACTGCGGCAAGACCAGGAGAAGTAAGGTTTCTTGTCTTTTATGTATTGAAAATTTTGTCTGTGTCCAGTTAACTGCAAGGCTTTTTTTCCCCCCTTATTCTAAGCTGAATTTCATTCTTTCTATTATACAGAGATTTTTACTCTTTCAAAGTCTTATGTTTCCCACACACAAATACACTTTCTGGCCAAGCACCAAACTCAGCTACAGTGAAATTCAGAGTTCTGTCATCTTCCAGGCTCCACTAAAGAGTTTGGAAAACATAATCTGTAGTTAGACAACTGTATATTTATTGTGTAATATCTTAATTATGTGTATGAGGGTCTGCATAGTTATATACGAACACGAGTGCTGGTACCATGAGTGCCGAAGGCCGCCCCCTTGGAACTGGAGTCACAGGCAGTTGTGAGCAGTAGTGGAATGTTAAATATTATACTTGGGCCTTCCTTCTAAGACCTTCTTCATTTCCCATAAGAAAGGATCCATGTTTACAACTAGATTAGTAAATTTCTCAGCTCATATCCTTCTTGTAGATGTTAGTTTAGGTAAAGCAGCCCAGACTAGTTTTAATTTTGAATTATTTCAGTCACTTTGAAAAGCAATTGTTAGGTAATTTCAAAGGTAAAAGTCTCTTTAGTTTTCTATGGATCTGGTTTAAGCTAGCTCATGTCCCAAATGCCACAATCTTTATGATAAGCCTCTCTTTATTTAGAGTAGTTTCGCAAAGTACCATAGGATATTACAAAGTACCATGGGATATTACAACGTACCATGGGATATTACATAGACATGCTTACTAATTTAGCACCAATGCAATATTCTACACATTGTAATAAAGACTTATACAGACACACCCATGACTGACCTTTACCCCAGGACACTTTATACCTTGAGAATATTTTTGATGACTGTGTGATTACCCATGTAAAACAGTTATTTCTCAAATATTCAAGTCTTTTTAGTATTCCTTTTGATCCTGCTTGCCCGTTGGAACAGCTTTTTCTTGAATTCCTCTCTCTTTTCTGAACTTTATTATATGCAGCTAAAAGCAGCAAGCTGATCCTTGTATTAGTCTCTCAGAAATCTCCTAAATCAGATCCAAAATTTCAAGTGATATGTTCTTTATCTTCCTACAGAACATGTTGGGTGTTTTCCCATTTTTCCCTTACTAAATAATGTGGGCTACATTTTACTAAGTCTCCTCATTCTGGTCTCTACCTGATGCCTAGTGCCAAAGCCAATGCCACATTATGGTGGGATATAATATCCTTTTATGTATTATTTAGCATTTGCTATGCAACAAACCAATCCAATATGCAGCTGTTTAAAGTGGTGATTATTTATCTCACAATGCCAGTTTAGCTGGAAGATTATTTATCTCACAATGCCAGTTTAGCTGGAATAACTGATATGGCTTTTCTGAGCAGGACTGTCTTGGATAGGACTAGAAATCTAACAAGGTCTCCTTCCAATGTCTAAGACTTGACAAGCTATTTGGCCGACCAGATCTCAGCTGAGCTGGCTGGCTCTGCTCTATGTGGTTTTCTTAATCTCCCAGTAGGATGATCTGAGACTTTCCACACAGAAGTCTCAGGATTCCAAAGAGCAGTTAGAAAGAGTAAACCTTGAGGTAGGTTTTCATATATCTCAAGTCCCTTTTAAAGTCTCTTTCATAAGGTCCTCTGGCCAAAGCCAGTCATAGTCAAAGTCAAAAGTCAAGGAGCAGAGAGAAGCTACTTCTTAACAAAATATAACAGAGTAACACTACAAAAGGGGATTTATAAAAAGTGCCTTACTGGGAAACAGAGGGTAGAAAAGATAACAGGGAGAGACTGGTTAATGGGAACAACGTAACTGATAGACTAAAGGAATAAGTTCTGGTGTTCAATCACATGAAGGGTAATTGTGGCTAGCAATACGACATCATGCAGTTCAAAATAGCCACAGGAAATGATTTCAAATCATTTCATCATGCAAAATTGATAAGTATTTGAGGTGATAGATAATGTTAAGTAATTTGATCTGATCAATATACATATGCAAATACACAAACATCACACTGTAGCCCATAAAAATTCAGAATACTTACAAATCAAATTAATTGAACACATTAAAATCAAAGACATTTGCTCTTCTGTTCAATAAAAATGGAAACCTAGGAGAAAATATTATATACACACACATCTGTGGCTACTGTACTTCTACCAAATGAAAGAAGAATATTATCTCATGTTCAGCAGAATGAATAACGAGATCATTTTATGTTACCATATAAAATTATGTCTGCAGATGTGTATGTACAGAAAATCAAAATGACTTTAGACTTGTGGGTACACTTGAAAGAAATATTCAGTGGCAAAAAAATTGACAGACACAATCATTCTAACTTTGAAAAGGAACTTAGATTCTTCCTGTTACACAGGATATTTCACCACAAAAACTATACAACTGAGAATTTTACACATCAAATACATTATTTTGTTGCTTTATCATTCATTTTGATGTTACTTCTAATTACTTACATTACTGAAACTTGCATAATTTCTTTCTAACAAAAAGAATTTGGTAACAATTTGCTTTGGAATATAGGAATATAGAAAGACATTTCTTAATGTATCAAACTAACATTCTTCCCAATATGAATTCTGCTTTGTGAGGCCATGCAAATATAAAAATTCCCCCTTTCCGATATATTCTTAAAGAGTCTTTTCAAAACATTTTTTCTTATCTCATGTGAGATACCTGGATATTTTGTACAGGGTATTTACACAAATATGTCTTAGGTGAATCTTATTCACTTAGATTTGACTTTTATCATAAGGCTGTCTTGTTTAGATGAAGCAGGGTTACTTTCAGGTATGAATACTTCTATGCATACTTAGAACTGATTTCTGAGTAAAGCCCTTTCCACATTCACTACATTTATAGGGCTTATCCCCAGTGTGAACTGTCTGGTGTTTATTGAAATTAGACCTGTCAGTGAAGGCCTTCCCACACTCTGCACATATGTACGGTTTCTCTCCTGTGTGGATTCGCTGGTGTACTTTGAGATGTGGTTTCTTGAAGAAGGATTTCTCACAGTCAGGACATTTATAAGGTTTTTCCATAGTGTGCATTTTCTGGTGTGTAATTAACTGTGACTTCTGGATGAAGGCCCTCCCACAATTGGCACAAACATGGGGCTTTTCCTCAGTATGAATGGTCTGGTGTTTATTGAAATTTGACCTGTCAGCAAAGGCCTTCCCACACTCAGCACATATGTAAGATTTTTCTCCAGTATGAGACTTTTGGTGAGTATTGAGGTTTGACCTGTTGGTGAAAGCCTTCCCACACTCAGTGCATATGTAGGGTTTTTCTCCAGTGTGAATTCGCTTATGCATCTGAAGTTGGGACTTAGAAGGGAAGGATTTTCCACAGTCACTGCATTCATAAGGCTTTTCTCCAGTATGAATTCTTTGATGTGCGATCAAGTGTGC
Source organism: Rhabdomys pumilio (assembly GCA_030674055.1). Taxonomy (NCBI): domain Eukaryota; kingdom Metazoa; phylum Chordata; class Mammalia; order Rodentia; family Muridae; genus Rhabdomys; species Rhabdomys pumilio. Next base: position 120,673,881 of record JANHMN010000005.1, on the reverse strand, counting down.
CTTCTGGATGAAAGCCTGTCCACATTTAGTACATATATAAGACCTCTCTCCTGTGTGAATTCTCTGATGCATTCGGAGTGTTGACTTTTGGGTAAAGGCTTTCCCACACTCATTACATTTGTGACATCTCTCCCCAGTATGGATTTTCTGGTGTATATTGAGGGCTGAACTCAAGGAGAAGTCTTTCCCACATTCACTGCATGAATAGAATTTTTCTCCAGTATGGCTTGTTTGATGCCTAAGTAGAGATGGCAGCTGGAAAAATGATTTTCCACATTCACTGCACTTGTACAGTTTTTCTCTAGCGTGAGTTTTCTCATGCATCTTTAATTCAGAATTCTGGATGAATGCCTTCCCGCACTGAGTGCATATGTATAGTTTTTCATCTCTGTGAACTCGCAGATATATACTAAGTAGTGGCTTCTGTGTAAAAACGTTTTTGCATTTGCTAAGCTCACGATGTTTTTCTGCATTGTGACTTTTGGAAGCAGTGAAGATATGTGATTTTTGGGTGAAGATTCTCCCAAATGCCTCACATGTTTTTGGCTCTTCCCCAACAGGAAATATCATACTTTGTCTACATGGATGCTTGATTCTGATGACTTTTCCATACTGATTACTTTCACAGAGTTCTGTTCCCATATGTGGATTTTCAAGGTGAGTGTAAGAAGTACTGTGGGCAAAACCTTGCCTGTGGCTCATTATTTTGTCAGAATTCTTTATTGCTTTGTTTTTATTATGAATATGTAAGTCTAAATTATGCTTAAAATGCTTTCCAGATGAGTCTTTTTTATGGAGTCTTTTCTGTGAACGAACATTTGGTTTGAGGTGTACATGCTTTCCAATATCTGTACATTCAGAATCCCTCTTAGTAGTCAACAGTTTCTTACTGAACGCAGCATGATTCAAAGGGTAGAACTGGTTTCCCTGGTATCGTTGCATCCATTCAGCATCTTGCCACATTTCTTCTAAGATGGAATACAACGAATCATCTCCTGAATCTTCATCCACTGTTTCACCATAAACTGTAGCTTTTTCAGAATTTGTTTTTTCTGAGTTATTATTAATCCTAAACTTCTCACCTAAGAGAAAAATACAAAAATAGACATAAAGAATAGATTGTGAAAGATTAAAATGTCTATGTGTGTATGTGTGGATTCTAAGTCAAACTCATAAGAATCAGTAACTCTGATGACAATAGTGACTGAAAATACATACAGAGCACTCACTATGTGACAACCTCTATTGATACTTATGCTCCTCAAACTTCCAAGTCTAAATCCTCACTCATCTCACTCTTTTATTTTGCCTAACTTTTTTATTAATTGCTGGCCTGAAACTCATTATGTAAATAAAGCTGGCTTCAAATGTGAATGAAAACTGCTGGGATTTAAGTGTGTGCCTCTCATCTTATTAGTAACAATACCAAATGCAATACCCCTTCATGTTAAAAGTCTTGGAGATCAGGAATTTAAGACCCATAAAAAAGCAATATACATCAAACAAACAACCAATATCAAATTAAACAGAGGAATACTTGAAGCAATCTCACTAAAATCAGGTACATGACAAGGATGCCCACTCTCCCTGTATCTATTCAATACAGTACTCAAGGTTCTAGCTAGAGCAATAAGACAACAAAAGGAGATCAAGGGGATACAAATGGGCAAAGAAGTCAAGGTCTCACTATTTGCAGATGATATGATAATACATATAAACAACCCAAATATTCCACCAGAGAACTTCCCCAGCTGATAAACTACTTCAGCAAACTGGTTGGATATAAAATTAACTCAAATAAATCAATAGCCTTCCTTTATACAAATGATAAGCAGGCAGAGAAAGAAATTAGGAAAACAACACTCTTCACAATAGTCACAAATAAAATAAAATATCTTGGGGTAACTCTAACCAAACAAGTGAAAGATCTGTATGACAAGAACTTCACGTCTCTGAAGAAAGAAATTGAAGAAGACCTCAGAAAATGGAGAGATCTCCCATGCTCATAGATTGGTAGAATTAACATAGTAAAATTGGCCATTCTACAAAAGCAATCTACAGATTCAATGCAATCCCCATCAAAATTCCAACACAATTCTTCAAAGACATGGAAAGAGCAATTCTTAAATTTTTATCTAGAATAACAAAAAACCCAGGATAGCAAAATAATTCTTAACAATAAAAGGACTTTTGGTGGAATCACCATCTCTGAATTGCTCTACTACAGAGCAGTAGTGATAAAAACTGCATGGTATTGGTGCAGAGACAGACAGGTTGCTCAATGGAATAGAATTGAAGACCCCAAAATAAAACCACACACTTAAACTTGATCTTTGACAAAAAAGCCAAAAATATACAATGGAAAAAAGAAAGAATCTTCAATAAATGGTGCTGGTCTAACTGGCAGTCTGTATGTAAAAAATGAAAATAGACCCATATTTGTCACCTTGCATAAAGCTCAAGTCTAAGTGGATCAAAGGCCTCAACATAAAACCAGATACACTGAATCTAATAGAAGAGAAAGTGGGAAAGAGTCTCTAACTCATTGGCAAGGGAGGAGGCGAGGATTTCCTAAAGAGAACTCTAATGGCTCAGGCTCTAAGATCAAGTATTGATAAATAGGACCTCATGAAACTTAAAAGGTTCTGTACAACAAAGGACATAGTCAATAGGACAAATTGCCAATCTGTAGATTGGAAAAAAAAAAAAAAAAAAAAAAAAAAAACTTCACTAAGCCCACATCTGATAGAGGGATACTTTCCAGAATATCTAAAGAAGTCAAGAAGCTAACCTCCAAAAAGCCGAACAACCCAATCAAAAAATCTGGTATAGAACTAAACAGAGAATTCACAAAAGCGGAATCTTGAATAGGTGAGAAGCATTTAAAGAAATGTTCAAAGTCCTTAGTGATCAAGGAAATGCAAATCAAAACCATTAAATTCCAACTTACACAAATCAAAATGGCTAAGATCAAAAACTCAGGTGACAGCAGGTGCTGGCAAGGATGTGGAGAAAGAGGAACACTCCTCTATTGCTGGTGAGATTGTAAGCTGGTACAACCACTCTGGAAATCAATTTGGAGGTTCCTTAGAAAACTGGAAATAGATCTACCTGAAGTCCCAGCTATACCATTCTTGGGCATATACCCAAAAGATGTCCCACCAAGCCACAGGGGCACATGTTCCACTATGTTCATAGTGGCCTTATTTGTGATAGCCAGAAGTTGGAAACAACCCAGATGTCACACAACAGAAGAATGGATACAGAAAATGTAGTTCATTTACACAATGAATACTACTCAGCTATTAAGAACGAGGACATGAGTTTTGCAGGCAAATAAATGGAACTAGAAAATATCATCCTGAGTGAGGTAACTCAGACCCAAAAGGATATGTGTGGAATGTACTCACTAATAAATGGATATTAGCCAAAAAATGTACAGAATACCCAGGAAACAATCCACAGAACTCAAAAAGGTTAACAAGCTGAAGGGCCCAAGTGAGGATACCTCAATCCCACTTGGGAGGGAGAAGAAAGCAATCAAGGAGGACAGAGGGAGGAAGGGACCTGGGTAGGAGAGGAGACAGGGAGGGGAAAGTAGAAACATGATCAGGTACTGGGTGGGGAACAGGAGTGAAGCCCTAAGGTCCAGCAGAACAAATGGAAACAGGCAACCTCGGGAAGTAGGTGGGGGACCCTCTAGAATGTTCCAGAGACCTGGGAGGTGACAGACTCTCAGTACCTTAGACGAAATGTCCTACAACAGAGAGAGTGAACTTGTAGAATCTATCTCCAGTAGAAAGACAGGGCATCAAGTAGAGGGATGGGTTTGCCATCCTACAGTCAAAATCTCTGACCCAGAAACCTCTGTCTAAAAGAACTGCAGAGACAAAAATGGAGAAGAGACTGAGGAAAAGGAGGTTCAGTGAGCAGTGCAAATTGGGATCCAGCTCAAGAGGAGTCTCCAAGGCCTGATACTATTACTGATGCTATGATGTGCTTACAGACAGGATCCTATCATGGCTGCCCTCTGAGAGGCCCAACAAGCAGCTGAAAGACTCAGATGCAAATATTTACATCCAACCAATGGACAGAAGCTGAGGACTTCTGTGACTGAATTAGGGAAAAGCTGGAAGAAGCTGAGGGGGAGGGCTTCCCCATAGGAAAACCAGCAGTCTCAATAAACTTGAAGCCCTGAGATCTCTCAGACACTGAGCCACCAACCAGGCAGCACACAACAGCTGATATGAGGCCCCGGACATATATACAGCAGAGGACTGCCGGGTCTGGCCTCTGTGGGAGAAGATGCACCTAACGCTCAAGAGACTTGAGGCCCCAGCAAGTGCGAAGTTCTGGTGGAGCAGATTGGGAAAATGAAAACAAGGATAGTGGAGGGGGGAGAAGGAATGACATGAGGTACATGTAGTCAGAGGGTGGGCCAGGATGAGGATAATAACTAGATTGTAAAAAAGGAATTGAAGAAATATAAAATTTATTAATAGAGAAAAGTCAATAAATAGCTTGACTATTGAGAAGACAGCTTCAATAAAAAATGATGTGCAGGTATCTCTGGAGCACACTTAATTAGATTCCTTTGGATTTATTCCCAGGAGTGGTATAGCTGGACCATAGGGTAATTTAATTTTTAGTATTTTCAGTTCAGCTTAGATATCTGTTGACAGTTTAGAGAAATTTTAGAGTTATATGCTAAACTTCATTTGTAAATATATGAAATTTTATTTAGTCATTAAGAAGAATGAAATTAATGTCCTTTGCAGAAACATGGATGGAAGTCATCATACTAAAAATAGGCCAGACTCAAAAAGACAAATATTACATGTTTTCTCTAAAATAAGGATCCTAAATTTATACATACATACATATATATACATATATATGTGTGTGTGTGCGCATATGTATATATATAATATATATACATATACATACATACTCATATAATCACACATATAATAGAACAACATGGTACAATAGATAAGTGAAGCTATCTGGAGAAGGAAGGGACTAATGAAGTGAATGGGACTTTATAAGGAATAGATGTGGTCAAAGTACATCATATACTTGAATGAAAATATCTTTAGAAAAGCCAACACAAAGACCAATTAAAAATTTAAATCATAAAATAAATCTGCCACATTAACATAATGAAAGAATAAACTTGAGTATTTTAGGTAAAGGAGACAGCAACACCCGCCCCAAACAGGGAGTAACTGGGACCCACTGGGACCCAGGAATTCAGAATTCACTCCTGGCCCAGGGCACTGGTTCCTTCCAGTCTGTGCCCAAGCACTGAGCAGCTCTTGGGCTTCAGCTCTAACCCCAGTAGCAACACCCACCCCACACAGTTCTGACACAACCAAGATAATAGGAAAGACAGGCTCCAGTCAGAGACAGGACAGGTAGCACTAAGGAGATCCAGATGGCGAAAGGCAAGCACAAGAACATAAGCATCAGCAACCCAGTGTACTTGGCATCATCAGAACCTAGTTCTCCCACAATAGAAAGTCCTGAATTCCTCATCTCACCAGGAAAACAAGATTCAGATTTAAAATCACTTCTAATAATGATGAGAGAGGACTTTAAGAAGGACATAAATAACACTCTCAAAGAAATTGAGGCGAACACAGGTAAACAGGTAGAAGCCCTTAAAGAGGAAACACAAAAATCTCTTAAAGAATTAGAAAAAAACACAACCAAACAGGTGAAGTAATTGAACAAAACAATCCAGGACATAAAAATGGAAGTAGAAACAATAAAGAAATCACAAAGAGAGACTATACTGGAGATAGAAAACCTAGGAAAGAAATCAGGAGTCACAGATGCAAGTATCACCAACAGAATACAAGAGAGAAGAGAAAATCTGAGGTGCAGAAGATACCATACAAAATATTGACACAACTGTCAAAACGAAAAGTGCAAAAAGTTCCTAACCCAAAACATCCAGGAAATCCAGGACACAATGAGAGGACCAAACCTAAGGATAATAGGTATCGAAGAGAATGAAGATTCACAACTTAAAGGGCCAGTAAATATCTTCAACAAAATTATAGAGGAAAACTTCCCTAACCTAAAGAAAGAGATGCTCATAAATATACAAAAAGCCTACAGAACGCCAAATAGACTAGACCAGAAAAGAAATATCTCCCATCACATAATAATCAAAACATTAAATGTATGAAACAAAGAAAAAATATTAACATCAGTAAGGAAAAAAGGTAAAGTAACACATAAAGGCAGACCTATAAGAATTACACCAGACTTCTCATCAGAGACTATAAAAGCCAGAAGATCCTGGACTGATATCATACAGATCCTAAGAGAACACAAATGCCAGACCAGACTACTATACCCAGCAAAACTCTCAATCACTATTGATAGAGAAACCAACATATTCCATGACAAAAACAAATTTACACAATATCTTCCCACAAATCCAGCACTTCAAAGGATAATTAATGGAAAACTTCAATACAAGGAGGAAAACTACAACCTAGAAAAAGCAAGAAAGTAATCTTCCAACAACTCCAAAAGAGGATAGTTACACAAACATGATTCCACCTCTAATAACAAAAATAACAGGAAACAACAATCATTTTTCCTTAATATCTCTTAATATAAATGGACTCAATTCTCTGATTAAAATGCATAGATTAACGAACTGGACACATAAACAGGACCCAGAATTTTGCTGCATACAGGAAATGTACCTCTGTGACAAAGATAGATACTACCTCAGAGTAAAAGGATAGAAAACAATCTCCCAAGCAAATGGTCTCAAGAAATAAGCTAGAGTAGTCATTCTAATATCAAATAAAATCAACTTTCAACCAAACATAATCAAAAAAGATAAGGAAGGACACTTTATACTCATCAAAGGAAAAATCTACCAAGATGAACTCTCAATTCTAAACATCTATGCCCCAAATGCAAGGGCACCCACATACATAAAAGAAACTTTACTAAAGCTCAAAGCATACATCGCACCTCACACAATTATAGTGTGGTATTTCAACACCCCACTCTCAGCAATAAAGAATCATGGAAACAGAAACTAAACAGAGACACAATGAAACTAACAGAACTTATGAACTGAATGGATTTAATATCTATAGAACATTTCATCCTAAAACAAAAGAATATACCTTTTTCTCAGCACCTCATGGAACTGTCTCCAAAACAGACAATATAATTGGTCACAAAACAGGCCTCAACAGATGCAAAAAGATTGGAATAATCCCTTGCACCATATCAGACCACCATGGACTAAGGCTGGTCCTTAATAATGATAAAAACAATGGAAAGCCCACATACATGTGGAAACTGAACAATGCTCTAATCAATGATGACTTGGTCAAGGAAGAAATAAAGAAAGAAATTAAAGACTTTTTAGAATTTAATGAAAATGAGGACATATCATACCAAAACTTGTGGGACTCCATGAAAGCAGTACTAAGAGGAAAACTCATAGCTCTATGTGCCTACAATAAGAAACTAGAGAGAGCATACACTAACAACCTGACAGCACACCTGAAAGTGTTAGAACAAAAAGAAGCTAATATACCCAAGAGGAGTAGATGGCAGGAAATAATCAAACTCAGGGCTGAAATCAACCAAGTAGAAACAGAAGAAACTCTACAAAATATCAACAAAACCAAGAGCTGGTTCTTTGAGAAAATCAACAAGATAGATAAACCCTTAGCCAGACTAACCAAAGGGCACAGAGACAGTATCCAAATTAATAAAATCAGAACTGAAAGGGGAGACATAACAACAGAAACTGAAAAAATTTTTAAAAATCATCACATCCTACTACAAAGGCCTATACTCAACAAAATTGGAAAATCTGGATGAAATGGACAATTTTCTAGACAGATACCAGGTACCAAAATTAAATCAGGAACAGATAAACCATCTAAACTGTCCCATAAACCCTAAAGAAATAGAAGCAGTCATTAAAAGTCTCCCCACCAAAAAAGTCCGGGACCAGATGGTTTTAGTGCAGAATTCTATCAGATGTTCAAGGAAGACCTAATACCAATTCTCTTCAAACTATTCCACAGAATAGAAACAGAAGGAACACTACCCAATTCGTTCTATGAAGCTACAATTAGACTCATATCTAAACCTCACAAAGACCCAACAAAGAAAGAGAACTACAGACCAATCTCTCTTATGAATGTTGATGCAAAAATAATCAATAAAATTCTCACAAACAGAATCCAAGAACACATCAAAACAATCATCTATCATGATCAAGTAGGCTTTATCCCAGGAATGCAGGGATAGTTCAATATATGGAAATCTATCAATGTAATCCACTACATAAACTCAAAGAAAAAAACCACATGATCATATCCTTAGATGTGGAGAAAGCACTTGACAAAATTCAACATCCCTTCATGTTAAAAGTCTTGGAAAGATCAGGAATTCAAGGCCCACACCTAAACATAGTGAAAGCAATATACAGCAAGCCATTAGCCAACATCAAACTAAATGGAGAGAAACTTGAAGCAATCTCATTAAGATCAGGGACTAGACATGGCTGCCCACTCTCACCCTACCTATTCAATATAGTACTGGAAGTCCTGGCTAGAGCGATTAGACAACAAAAGGAAGTCAAAGGGATACAAATAGGAAAAGAAGAAGTCAAAATTTCACTATTTGCAGATGATATGATAGTATACTTAAGTGACCCTAAAACTTCCACCAGAAAACTCATAAACCTGATAAACAACTTCAGCAAAGTGGCTGGATATAAAATCAACTCAAACAAATCAGTAGCCTTCTTCTACTCAAAGAATAAACAGGCTGAGAAAGAAATTAGGGAAATGACACCCTTCACAATAGTTACAAATAATATAAAATATCTTGGAGTGAATCTAACCAAGCAAGTGAAAGATCTGTATGATAAGAGCTTCAAGTCTCTGAAGAAAGAAATTGAAGATCTTAGAAGATGGAAAGATCTCCCATGCTCCTGGATTGGCCGGATTAACTTAGTAAAAATGGCCATCTTGCCAAAAGCAATCTAAAAATTCAATGCAATCCCCATCAAAATTCCAAATCAACTCTTCATAAAGATAGAAAGAGCAATTTGCAAATTCATTTGAAATAACAAAAAACCCAGGATATCGAAAACTACTCTCAACAATAAAAGAACTTCTGGGGGAATCACCATCCCTGACCTCAAACTGTACTACAGAGCAGTAGTGATTAAAGAAACTGCATGGTATTGGTACAGAGACAGACAGGGAGATCAATGGAATAGAACTGAAGATCCAGAAATGAACCCACACACCTATGTTCACTTGATCTTTGAAAAAGGAGCTAAAACCATTCAGTGGAAAAAGAACAGCATTTTCAACAAATGGTACTGATTCAACTGGTGGTCAGCATGTAGAAGGATGCAAATCAATCCATTCTTATCCTCTTGTACAAAGCTCAAATCCAAGTGGATAAAGGACCTTCACATAAAACCAGATACACTGAAAGTAATAGAAAAGAAGGTGGGGGAGATCCTCGAATACTTAGGCACAGGGGAAAAGTTCCTGAACAGAACACCAATGGCTTATGCTCTAAGATCAAGAATTGACAAATAAGACCTCATAAAATTGCAAAGCTTCTGTAAGGCAAAAGACACTGTCAATAAGACAAAACGGCAACCAACAGATTGGGAAAAGATCATTACCAACCCTACATTCAGTAGAGGGTTAATATCAAATATATATATACAAAGAACTCGAGAAATTAGACTCCAGACAACCAAATAAGCCTATTAAAAAATGGGGTACAGAGCTAAACAAAGAATTCTCAACAGAGGAAACTCGAATGTCTGAGAAGCACCTTAAGAAATGCTCAACATCCTTAGTCATCAGGGAAATGCAAATCAAAACAACCCTGAGATACCACCTCACACCAGTCAGAATGGCTAAGATCAAAAATTCAGGTGATAGTAGATGCTGGCGAGGATGTGGAGAAAGAAGAACACTCCTCCATTGTTGGTGGGAATGCAAGCTGGTACAGCCACTCTGGAAATCAGTCTGATGGTTCCTCAGAAAATTGGACATTCCATTACCTGGGGACCCAGCTATACCATTCCTGGTCATATTCCCAGAAGATGCTCCAACATATAACAAGGACATATGCTCCACTATGTTCATAGCAGCCTTATTTATAATAGCCAGAAGCTGGAAAGAACCCAGATGTCTTTCAACAGAGGAATGGATACAAAAAATGTGGTACATTTACACAATGAAGTATTTATTACTCAGCTATTAAAAATAATGAACTTGAGAAATTCTTAGGTAAATGGATGGAACTAGAAAATATCATCCTGAGTTAGGTAACCCAATCACAAAAGAACACACATGGTATTTACTCACTTATAAGTGGATATTAGCCCAAAAGCTTGAAATACCCAAGATTCAACTCTCAGACCACATGAAGCTCAAGAAGAAGGAAGACCAAGTGTGGATGCCTCCGTCCTACTTAGAAGGAGTAACAAAATACTCAAGGGAGCAAATATGAAGACAAAGTGTGGGACAGAAACTGAAGGAGGGGCCGTCTGGACACCATTCCACTTGGGTATCCATCCCATGTGCAGTCACCAAAGGTAGATGCTGATGTGGATGCCAGGAAGTGCATGCTGACAGGAGCCTGATATAGCTGTCTCCTTAGAGGTCTGCCAGAGTCTGACATATTCAGAGGCGGATGCTCACAGCTAACCACTGATCTGATCAAGGGTTTCCCAATGGAGAAGTGAGAGAGAAGACTGAAGGAGCTGAAAGGGTTGGTGGCCCCATGAGGAAAGCAATAATACCAACCAACCAGAGCTCCCCAGGGTCTAAACCACCAGCCTAAGAGCACATAGGGAGGGACCCATGACTCCATCTGTATATGTAGGGGAGGATGGCCTTGTCCGGCATAGGTGGGAGAGGACATCCTTAGTCCCATGAAGACTGAACACCGAGTGGGGGGGAATTCAAGGGTGGGAGGTAGGCGTGGGGGGGTCGGTGGGGGCACATCCTCATAGAAGGAGGAGGAGGGGGGATGAGATAGGAGGTTCCTGGGTGGTGGGGGGAATGGGATAAGGGCATAAAATCTGAAATGCAAATATAATATCCAATAAAAAAAATCTGGAAAACACAAAACAAATGAGTGGAGGAAATGAATAAATCATTTAAAGAAATTCAGGAAAACATCAACAGTGTAAGGAAATCTATAAATTCCTTTAAGAAAGCCAAGAAAATACAGTTGACAAAAATGAATAAAACTGTTCAAGATCTGAAAATAGAAATAGAAGCAATAAAGAAAACATCTAAGGGAATTCTGGAAATTAAAAATTTAGCAAATTGAACAGAAACCACAGGGTCAAACTTCACCACAAAAATACAAGCGATGTAAAAAAGAATCTCAGGAATTGAAGATATGATGGAAGAAATGGATATATCTGTCAAAAACGTATTAAATCTAAAAAAAATTGCTTACATAAAATATCTAGGAAATCTGGGACACTACAAAAAGACTAAATATAAGAATAATAGGAATAGAGAAAGGAGAAGAATCTCAGTTCAAAGATCCAGAAAATATTTTCAACAAAATCATAGTAGAAAATTTTCTTAACGTAAAAAAGGAGATACCTATAAAAGTACAAGAAACCATACACAACAGTAAATAGTCTGGACCAAAAAAGAAAGTCCCCCATATCACAAAATACTAAACACATAGAACAGTAAACATACAAAACAAAGAAAGAATATTAAAAGCTGTTTGGGAAAAGAACAAGTAACATGTAAAGGCAGATCTATTAGAATTACACCTGATTTCCAACTGGAGATACTAAAGGCCAAAAGGTCCTGAACAAATGTGCTGCAGATTCTAAGAGAACACAGGTGCCAGTCCAAAGTATTATGTAAACAAAACATCTAATCACAATAGATAAAGTAAGACATTCTATGATGAAATCAAATTTAAATAATATGTATCTATAAATACAGCCCAACAAAAAGTGCTAGAAGAAAAACTTAAATCTAAGAAGGTTAACTACACCCATAAGAACACAGAAAATATTTTCAGACCAGCAAAACCCAGAGAAGGAAAACATACAATACACACACACACACACACACACACACACACACACACACACACACCTCACTATCACTACCACTATCACTACCACCACTACCACCACAAAAACAACAAAATAAAAGGAATCAACAATCACTGGTCATTGATATCTCTAAATATCAATGGTCTCAATTCCCCAATAAAAAGACACAAACTAACAAGCTTCTATAATAGGGAATATGAAATCTCAACTGGCCATCTCTTGTAGCCAGGTGAGGCAGTGGTAGGTCTGGGTTGTATTCCATTGAGTTGTTGGCCAAAGGGATCCCATGGAAAATCAAAACCAGCCTACGTGGATGCTAAGACCAAAAGGGTTGGTCTGCACAAACTGACAGTGGGGCCCCATTGCTGAGGAGAACATCCATATAACTCAAATTGATCTGGATAAATGGATCTGATGCCCACATGGAACCTTCACCCCTACATTCTTGCCTCTTTGGTATGGAAGGCTATCTTGGATGCCAATGCATCCACCAAACTTTTGACTTATAATCTGTCCTGCCTGAAAAATATGTCAAGGAAATGGTGGCACAAAACTTGTGGAAGTAAAGAAATGACTGATTTGATACGTGACACTGCTTGGATAACCAACAATGAGAGACTAGAGAACCCAGAGACCTGAGGCAAAACCAACATGACTGGTTTAAAGAAAAACCAATGAAATGAATCCTAATGATACTCTGCTATACTCATAGATGAGTGCCTTAATCAGTCATCATCAGAGAGGCTTGCTCCAGCACCAGATGGGGACAGATACAGAAAATAACAGCCAGACATTACGAGGATAAAGAGTCTACACTGAGTTCTCCATCAAATACCTTCTCTCAGTGATCAGGGAATCCCACAGAAGAAGAGGTGAGTCAGAAAATCTTTAAGAGTCAGAAGAGATGGGGACACCAGGAGAAGGCGGCCCTCTGAATCAACTAAACAGGTTCATGTGAGTTCACGGAAACTGAAGCAGCAAGCACAGGGCTAACATGGGTCTGTACCAGGTCCTCTGCGTTATAGCTCTTAGCTTAGTGCTTTTAGGGAACTCCTGACTATGAGAACAAGTGGGTGTGTGACGCTTCTGCCTGCTCTTGGGACTCTTTTCCTCCTGTGGGGTTGCTGTGTCTAACTTCATATAAAAGTTTTTGTTTGATTTTTATTATATTTTATTTTATCATGGTTGTTATCTCTTAAAAGTATGTTCTTTTTTAATGAGAAAGAGGAGGAGAGTGGATCAGGAGGGGAGGAGATTTGGGAGGAACTTTGAGGAGTGCAAGGATGGAAAACTATATAGTGTTGTGAGACGTAAAACCATGCCAGGAAGCTTTGTAAGGTAGAGCAGGTTGAGACCTAGAGACTCAGTGGGCACAAACCTGAGACTTAGGCAACTCACTGTTCCTGGCTAGACTCCTGACTTGGAACATATGCCATGCTTCTTATATAAAAGAAACATGTCCTGTGGTCACATAAGCCCAAAACAGAGTTCTCCATGCTAATGAGGTAGTTAGAGACCCAGAAGGCTTAGCTAATAAGGTTCCTTTCCCAGACATTCCTCCCTGAAAATGGTATTTAATCTCAGGCCCAGACTGAGAAGTAGGGTAGGGTTTTACACATCCATTTTCTGCCATGAAAATAAACTGTTTAGAACTACGGACTGTCTCTTTTCATCAAGATCCACTGTGGGTAACCATGAAGGAACTTACTTACAGAGCTATAGCTTGATTCCCCCATAGAAGGCCTTTCTATGCTCCCAGCCACAACCACCACCAAGCCTGCCTCAGATGAGCTAAGGACAACCACCCCACTAAGACAAGTCAAAGATCCCCTTTTCCTTACCCATCTCCCCAGGCCCTGGGCTAGACACTGTCCCCAGTTGGTGGCTCCAACTCCATTCTCAGCTCTTCTGAAAATTCCCAGCAGCACCTGGATGTCCAGAAGTCAGAGAACCCTTCGAAAGTCTGGGGACCCCTAACTAGCTCTACCTTTCCCACTTCTCAAACTGTGCTTTCCCACCCCCAGAGTGGTGCCTCAGTGCTTCCACCCAGGAGGAGGCATGGGGTAAGCACAGTCAAACTCCCCTCATTCTGCGTTGCCAAGAGGCTGTGTCCTACGTCTGAGGGGACATGAACTGACAAAGTGTATGAGAAAATAATATATTTTCAATTTTAAAAATATGATAAAAACCTGTTTGGCATGGTGATATGTATGCCTATAATTCCAGCGTTCAGGAGGCTTAGACAGGAGGGCTAAAAATTTTAGAGCAGTGTGTACTTCAAAATGAGACCTTTATCTAAATAAGAAAATACATCAGGAAGAGATGGGCATCCACTTGCTGAAAATCTGAGAAAGCTATAAACATTTTTTTTTACAAACACTTGCAAATAATGAATGAACACATGAAAAGATGCTTAGCGTCCTTACTCTTATCAAAGTAATTCAATTTAAAATCAGAATGAGATAACATCATCACACATACAGTATAATAAAAGAGAAATGATGTAATTATAATCTCACAAATATAAAGTTTTTTTTTAAGTGAGTCAGGAATGGGAGACAAAGAAGAATCAACAGAAGCAAATTTTATTTGAAAATGATGTAATGAAAACTAACACTGTAGATGCTAATTAAAATATCAGAAAATGAAGTGGGGGCTGTCCCAAAAGCTGTTGCCTGTACATAGCATGTGTTTTTATAGCTGGGCTGCCTTGTCTGGCCTCAGTGGGAGAGGAAGCACCTAGCCTCGCAGAGACTTGAACTGCCAGGATGGGAGGATACCCAGAGGGCCCCCACCTGCTAAAAGGACAAGGGAGTGGGAAAGACAGGGGAAGGATTATGGGAGAAACTAAACAGGAGGGGGGCAGTGAGTAGGTTGTAAAGTAAACAAGTAAAAAAGAAAATAAAAAGAAAAATCAAAAATTAACTTTTAAAAAACTTCAAGGGATTGATGATAGTATACCGTCACAATGGTGTAGAACAATAGGAATTAAGTATCGCTCTTGGGAAAGAAACTGTTACGCTCTGGAAATTTGTATAAAGGTAAGCATACACTTATCACAAGACTCAGTAATTCCAAACTTATGTATTTGCCCAGTGATATGCAAGCATATATTCATACAAAGACATGTGTGTATTTTATTTACCTGCATTTATGATTATCAAGTATTAACTACCCACTCATCAAGAAATGTAAGACAAGAATTGTAATATAGGTTGAATATTCCTTACCTGTTTGATCCAGAAAAAAATTCAGATTTTGAAATGTTTATATAGAATATGTTAGTTGAGTATCCCTAACTCAAAAATTGAACAGCCTACAGTACAGCATTGTTTAAGTATTAATTAAGTGCTCAAAAGTTTTGTGATTTATGGGACACTTTAGAATTTCAGATCCTTTAATTAGGGGTATTCAACAGATATCTTCATAATATTCAACATCAAAATAAATATGTAAAACAATGGGGATAAATTGCAAACTAATTCTTATGAATGAAAGAAGCAAGCCTGCCCCCAAAGAGTACACATGATAAGATTTCCTTTATAAAATTCCTAATAAAGACAAATCTAATCTATAATGATGAAAAGTATGACAGTAACTGCCCAGGGCTGAAAGGGTGGTAGATACTGGTTCCAAAGGGCACATGGAAAAAATTTCTGAAACAGAGCACTATCTATGCCTGGTGGTCATACTGTTGCATACCTTGTCAGAAGGTATGATACTGTATGTTTAAAATGCATACATTTTATTCTGTATAAATTATACTTTGATAAAATTAATTCTAAAAGAGAGCATTGATCATAAAGTTAGAACAGAGATGGGTCTGTGTTTAGAAAAAGAATGAACCATTTTAAGGCAATACTTAGAATAGAAATCAGGGAAAGCTATAGATGACAGTTGAGTATCTTAAAGTGAGAGGATAAAATGAAGATATTTTACTAAAAATACTAACGACAGGAAAAAGCTGATCTTACCTATTTTCAAATAAAGCAATTCCCTTACAACCCAAATGGGGATGATAATCTAGGAGGCTGAGGTGTGATTTAAGTGATGAAGCATTAAAATGGGATAGGAGAAAATATCCAAGGAAGCAGGATACAGAGAGGAGACCTAGCCTACAGTGCAGAGTGTGGAAATGAGGGCAGAAAGGCACTTTTCCTGGGGGAAAGCCAAGTAAAGAAGACAGTTTATAACAGCATCCAAAATAATGGGAGAAGAAAATTCAGTTCCTAAGACTCCAAAGCTGCATAAAACAATTTCTAAAACCTTAAAGGAGGACAACAATGATAGCATTTTCAAGGTAGTAGCCTCTTGGGAAGGGGGATTCCATAGACCTCTACCTAGGTCACACTCACCTGAACAGCTCTGGCATGGGGCTCCCTCCTCCAGTGTCCATGGTTCCTCTCCTTGCTCCAACTTGAAGATGACTTCTGGTTTGGGAACTTTAAATCCTGTTCAGAGGACATGATAGAGAACTAGATTCAGATAATTGCTTTGTATTTGTTATTTGAGAGAGTTAAGTGCCATTTACTGGCATAGATAGAGCAATAATCCCAGAAATAAAAAGATGACTGCGGCATCTCAGAAACTCAGGGCCAATACCAACACACACTATCAGATGTCCCACATGTCCCTAGAGTTGATAATGCAAATACCCAGATTGATGCTCGGCATTAGTTTTCTAGGGCTTCTACTTCAAAGGACTATGTATGAAAAACAAGAGAAATACATCATTTCGCATTTTAGAGAATAGAAACTTAAAATCAAGCTATCAGGGTCATATGTGTGGGGCGGTGGGCTGTGAGAGGCAGCTGGGTACCTGGTCAAGTAGGCCTTGAACCCCAGAGACCCTCCAGGGATAGGAGGAGTTCGTCCTTGCTCCTGGGCCCCTGGCTCCTTTTACATAGCTACAGCCCCTCCCACAGAGAGGTTTGCAGCCATTGGTCATGTAGTGCATGTAGAGGGCTTGACACAGGCAGCATAGCCTCAAGACATCTCCATATTCATGAGATACCTAAAGGCCAGAGGGCCTATCCAATTAAGCATTCCTTCCCAGACCCCCCTCCTTGCAAAAGGTATTTAACCTCAGGCCCGCCCTGAGAACATGGGGTATAGCTTCATCCATTTTCTACCATGACAATAAACATTTTAAGATCATGGACTTCCTCTCTTCTTTGGGGCGCACTGTGGGGAACTGTGGAGAAGGTCTTCAACTACAGAGCCACCATCTAATCTCCCAATACTGACCTCTCTATGTTCTAGTCACAGAGACACAGCCAAGCAAGTCACCGTGACCAAGAGCCCCCTTTTCGAGGGACGCCACCAGAGCTTCTCCCCCTGACCCCTTTGGCTGCAGGTCAAGGCCTTGAGAACAGTCAGTTCCCAGCCACCTTGGCCCAGGGATCCTCAACCCAAGAGCTCCAGCCCCCGAAGGACCTCAGACTGTTCCCTCCACCCACGGAAGGAGCCCTGCAGCTTTTCACAGCCCAGATGTCCACATGGAGTGAACACAGTCAAATTCCTGTGTCTCTGCCTCCCTGAGCTGTGACTCCAACCCCTTGGGGCAACATACACAGGACCCACAATTCAACACAACAGGACCCACAGCCCTGTGCATGCCACAGCCCAACAATGTGCTCTCAGTGGATCTAGGAGAGAATCCTTTCTTGGACCTTCAAGCTGCCAAGGTTTAACAGAAATCTCTCCAGTAACATGGCTATCTTCTTGTGTCTTTTTATGGTCTTCCTTCCATTCGTATTTGTAAAACTATCACTCTGATCCATGTCTTCATAGTCACATGACATTTTTTATGTACAGATGTCTCTATCCAAATTCACTTTTTTGATAAAGACACTTGATAACATACAAAGACTACTAAAGTAACCTCATTTTGATTTGATTACCTCTCTGAGCCATTTGTAAATATGTCACTTTAAGATGTCCACCTAGCGGGAGGCAGAGGCAGGCGAATTTCTGAGTTCAAGGCCAGCCTGGTCTACAGAGTGAGTTCCAGGACAGCCAAGGCTATACAAAGAAACCCTGTCTCAAAAAACCAAAAAAAAATGTCCACCTAGATTTTGAGAAAACATAATTTAACTTTAAAAAATCTACCCTGTGCCTCTCTCAAATCCATGTACTTTCATTCACAAAATATCTGCCTCAACTGGGCATGGAGTACAGAACTTGGGAGGCAGAGGCAAGTGGGTATCTGTGAATTTGAAGAGAGTTTGGTCTATATAGTGAGTCCCAGGACAGTCAGTGCTATTCAGTAAAACAGCATCTCAAAAAAAATTATTTGCCTCTTCCCACCTTTCTCAAAGGACTTAGTCACTTCAGCATCAACTGATAAGAAAAAAAAAAAACATCCAAACCTCATCAACTCAATGTCCCAAGTACATCAATAACACTCAGATAACTCAGAGTATGACAAATTCTTTTCCATTCAACAATTTATGGAACCAGATAATTTATCTGGTTCCAAAACACAATGGTGAGACAGGCATTAGATATACAGTACATTTCAAAAATGAAAAAATATGAGATAATTAAGAATAATTCACACCAGGCAGTGGTGGTGCATGTCTTTAATCACAGCACTTGGGAGGCAGAGGCAGGTGGATTTCTGAGTTCGAGGCTAGCCTGGTCTACAGAGAGAGTTCCAGGACAGCTAGGGCTACACAGAGAAACCCTGTCTCGAAAAACAAAAAAAAAAAAGGAAGAAAAAAAAAAGAAAGAATAATTCTCATTAGCTCAATGATATATCCTATAAAATCACTGTGGTAGCAGCCTTCTCCCTCAGCCCTAGGATAAGAATGACAATCTTCACTCTTGCACCCCATAATCAATTAGTAAAGTATTTGCTTTCTGTCCTTTTGGCCTTATAGTCTGCTCTATATGCCTAGTTCCAAAGGGTGGTACATTTCTACTGAAGAAGAAGTTAGAATTTCCTCTTGGCCATTTTGATCTCCTTATGCCTACTAATTAAAAGATTAAAAGTGACTTGCTATACTGGCTGGATTGACTGATGCTGACTATCAAGAAACACAGAACTGCTAGTCCAGAACAGAGTGAGGAAGTATAGTCTGGAAAGAGGTGATTCCTTAAGGTTACTAAGATACCTTAGTGCTACTATTGACACAATGACACAGTTCCCACCTTAAAGAGAATAAGAAAGAGTTTATTCTGGTACATGGTCTGAGAACACAGATTCAAGTTACCCCAAATTCCATGTTCCAACATGGAAACAGTTTCATGGAGTCCCCTTTCATTACTGGAGGTCAGGCCTCTATCCCTGCCTTTGCAAGAGTGGAATAGCCATGTTCCTTCAATACTTGGAAAAGGGAGGAAATGTCAGGGGCAGTCCTGCTTATACACTGAAGGCCTAAAATCAGCCATAGGCCTAAGTCAGCCTGCTAACACAAAGCCTTGGTCTCTGTGGAAAAACATTGAAACAGATAGCTATAAGATATTGTAAACAGGCAACTCTGGTGGAAATTTACCAGCCTAGATAAGAACTAATAGCCATAGAACCTTGTGGAGAGGTAACCTTGGTGGATAGTACCAGCTTAGATAAGAAACAAGTGATTCATAGACAGAGTCATAGTGGCATGTTCCCTGAACCTTTACCCAGCCAATACTCTGTTCTGGAATATATCTGTACTCCCCCTGAACACCTACGCTCCTGCATCATCCCCTTCCCCACATCCTGCCTTTTTGTGTTTATAACCCCTGTGTGAAAAAGTAAAAATCATTGTTTTGATTTAAGAAAGAAAGAAAGGAGGAAGGAAGGAAGGAAGGAAGAACTATAACCACAAAATCCAAGTAGGACCACTTATGATCCAGACCCTTTAGATGGCAGAGTATCCCTTTAATGAAATTTGAATTAGGGTCTTCTAGAGGCACTTCCCAACTAGCCTTCCACTTCTGTACCTCCTTGTCCATCTTCACATCATTCAATTTTGGCAAAGATTCCATTGCTACAATTTAGCCAGAACCCCCATTGCCTCAACTCCCATTCAGCCACCCTGCGCTGTGGGTTCTACATTTAAGACATCAGAAGTTCCAGACTACCCACCTACCTAGAATTTTCTATGTTAGCACTGTTATTTCATAAAATGCGTGTGCGCACTTGCAAAACACACACACACACACACCAGATTTCCTTATTCATTCCACTTCTCTGGAGAATCCTAATACAGATTTTGGTACCCAAAGCCATTTTAGAGGGAAAGAAACTTCAGATTGTCAGGAAAGGTTTTTCCTGAATTAGTTATGGGGTTTCTAGAATTAATCCTTTAATTTGATCAGATTTAAAGAGACCGATTGGTAAGTATTTCCAGTAGGAAAGATGACTCTAATCTGATAGTTCATGGTATGATACAGTGACAAAGATAAGCAAATATCAATACTGAATTCAAACCTTTAGATAACTTTCTGAGTGACGATGGATTAGAATGCTTTGTTTAATAAAATTGGCTGGTTACTTCAAATTACATTGGATAAAGGGAGACAGGTGGGGTGAATTCAAATATCAAATTTCTGGGCTCATGAATCCAAAAAATAACCTAAAAATTTCTACATCGGGGAAACATGTGGTGCATATATCAGTAATCCCAGCACCCAGGAAACAAAGAGGCAAGGATATAATGAGTTTAAAGCTGGCCTGGACTACATACATGTCTCAAAACACAAACAAAAGATTTCTACATCTGCTTCTGTAACTACAAAACTAAAATCGATAAAACTCAAACCCAGACTCATCCTGAAAAATGAATAAAGTGTAAATCAAATTGAATAGACAAACTTCCAGGATATCTGCTATTAAAGTAAGGCCATTTATCGGGAAAGGAATGGAAACTAAACCTCTAAATTCTTCTAAATGTCTTTCTAGATAAGTAGAAGGCCTACCACTGTTTTAGTCAATTTATTATTGCTGTAACAGAATACTACAGGCCTGATGATTTATAGATAAAAGAAGTTTATTTAGCTAACAATTCTGGGAGTGGTTGAGTTCAAGATCATGGCCTTTGCATCTAGTAAGAGCCTTCACACTGCATCACAACAAGACAGAAGCAAAAGTGAGAATGTATGAAAGAAAGAAACAGGGTAGGATAGGGGCCAAACATAACAAATTCATTCTGGTAATAACCAAACCACACTCTGGATGACAACAACCAAATCTGAATGGCAAAGCCCTGTGACCTTACCATAATTTAAAGGTCCCTCCACACTCAGTATCAAGTTGTAATTAAGCTTCAACAAGAGTTTTTATGGACAATGCAGACCAATGCAACCTCTATCTAAAAAGGATAATCTGAAAAACTGAATGACCGCCCCTGTTATTCAGAGTTCAACTGGCCCCTCTGCTTCTTTATTCAACTGAGACTTCCACCCTAAGAGATGGTACCAACCCATACTCAAGTTGGGTCTTCCTAACTTAGTTAATTTAACTGTCTTTGGGAAGACTCTAACAGGCACACCCAGAGATAGATGTATTTCACCAATCTTCTAAATCTAGTCAATTGGACAATGAAGATTAACCATCATGAATATGTACATTGAGAGTAGAAAAGGAGACATTTAGTAAAAATTTCCTCTACATGGCACGTAAACACAGAATAGACCAGTGCGGAATCCTTGCTCTTTAGTAGAGTACTGGAAATATAGCATAAAAAAAAAAAAACACTCCTAGTGACATTCAAGTCCTTCTGATTCAAGCTCAGCCTACAGAAGATATGAAGACCATAGCAACTCTAGAGTACTAAACTTGGGTCTTAGTGGAGTTGTATTGCTTGAGAATGTAGCCCAAAACTAGTGGTAAACTCCATCTAAGGCCATATACCAGCACAAAATTGATATCCAAGTACCATAAGGGAATGGTAAGGAGAGAATTCAAGAGCATGAAAAACTGTTAAGAGAAATTATGTTAATTTAGACATGGTATTCTCACACACTTGGTTTTCAGTGGTAGCCCTAACTAGCCTCTTGGCCATGGAAAAATAAAGTGGCCCTTCCTTCTAAAACAGAGAAGGTGGTTTCCATTACCTGTGGTCTCAGGGTTTATGGTAGCAATTGCAACCCTGCTTATTTCTGAATTATTCATAATGTCAATCTTCTGTTTTCTTTAACAATAACACATACTCACACCTAAACAGCATCACATTCTATTTCCTACCTACAGAACCACCGAAGTTCTATAGGTTCCTTCATTTTCTCCCATTTGTCTCCTTTAGCCCAAGCTGGTAATGTCTCTACTGAAATAATTGGCTAGATCCAAAAGTCAACCACCAAGTCTTTTGAGCAATGTGTTCATACATACATTTGATCTTCTCAGAGTATATTTTCTCAATTTTTGCAAGGGATGGGGTGGGTCTAGTGGTCCAAATGAGAATGGCCCCCAGAGGCACTTGGGTCCCCAATTAGTGGAATGATTTGGGAATAGGAGGTGTGTCACTGTAGCTTTGGGGTTTCAAAAGATTTGCTCTTTTGTATCTTCCTCTACCTTGTGGTTGTTGCCTAAAGATGTACACTCTTAGCTATAGCTCCAGCACCATGCCTAGATGCTTGCCTATTGTGCCCCACCATGATGGTCATGGACTCATTCTCTGAAATTGTAACCTGCAATAAACTCATTCTTCTATAAGCTGCCTTGGTCTTAGCACAATGATAGAAAAGTCAGGCGCTGAGCACTTTCAGAATCCTTAAATAATAATTTTTTCCTCTAAGAATTTCTTTTATGATTTAACTCTTTACTCTCAAATTTCTCAAATTATATGATAAGCATCAAGATAAATCATACTATGCTTTCTCCAATGTTTAGAAATTCCTCAGGTAACTATTAAACTTCACTACTTATAAGTAGTACTTTTGAGCTGAGAGAATAAAATCTCACCATGACCTTTGTCCCTTTACAAAAAAGATTGACTTTCCTTCCATTTGTATTAACATGTCCCATATTCTGCCACTTCATCTTTAACATATTTATATCAATAGGTTGTAAATAAACCTATGCCTCTTTTTGAGACAGTGTCTCAGTATCCATCCCTGGCTGTCTTAGAACTCACCAGGTAAACCAGGTTTGTCACTGACTCACAGAGATCTCCCTGCCTCATTCTCCCAAGTGCTGGGATTAAACACATCCAGTTAAATCTATGCTTTTTATGTCAAATATCTTAAAACTTTTCCACCCTCAACTCATTATACCTATCCCAAACCTCTTTCATATTTTGATTATCTTGTGGGTTTTCTGTGTGTATGTATGTAAGTCTATGTATACCACAGCATATGTGTAGAGGTCAGAGAACGACATCTAGAAATTACTGCTGTCCTTCAATGATGGAATCCAGGGATTAAGCTCAGGTTATCAGATTCACATGGAAAGAACAAATACCTGCTACCTCCCTTTCATGTTAGGTATTTTTTTAAAGCAATGCTCCATTTCCTAGGATTTCTATAACAGTATCACAAACTAGAAGGTTCAGAATACTTATTATCTTACACTTCTGGAGATTAGAAGTCTAAAATTAAGGTATCAGAAGCAGGCCTACTATCATTGAAAGGGCTTAGAGAACATTTCTCCCTCAGCATCATTCTCAGATGTTTCTCAGCTTAAAAATGTATCCTTCCAATGCCAAATCATCTTCTCATGCCTTCACATTCTCTACCTTTTGGTACATATGTATCTGTGTGTCCAGGGTTCCCTTTTTCCTAAAGATACAGAGTCTACAAGATGCCTCACATGTTAAAGGCACTTGCATCCTAAGCCTGCTGACCTGAGTTCAATCCCCAGAACCTACTTAAAGGTGGAAGAGACAAATCAGTACAATAAATTTGTCATGTGACCTCCACAAACCCCTCTCACTCTACCTCTCCCCCCCCCATACACACAGTAATAACAAATAAATAATTCAAAGACAACTTATGGCAGATTAGACAAAGACTTGATGTGCCAGGGTGGGGGGATACTCAGGGGACCCTACCCTCACAGAGGAGAAAGAGAGAAGGGATGGAGGGAAGGACTCTGTGAGGGAGGGACCAAGAGGGGGAGGAGTGTTTAGGATATAAATTAATTAATTTTTAAAGTTATAGCAGAAAAAAGTTATAGCAGATTAAAACCCACCTTAATTACCCAATTCTAATTTGATTACTTCCAAAAAAAATTATTTCCAAATATTGTATTCTGAGGCACTGAGGGTTAGGATTTTAATATATATTTTAATAGTTTTCAATATTTTTATTTTGTTTTTAAAAATCAATTCTTTGAGAATTTAGCAACTATATTTTAATTATATTCACTCCCCATCCCCAACTTCTCCCAGATTCCTCTGTTTACTGTAGGAGGACAGCTCTGGTGTTCTTGTTCTCTCTTGAAGGTAGCTGAGATTGGGGGGTAGGGGGGGCAGAGATCGGCAGGGGCAAGACTTGGTCTTTCAAGATATTAGACTTGCTGTCTTAAGTCTAAATTACTTTTTTATTGGATATTTTATTTATATTTCAGATTCATCCCCTTTCCCCATTTCCCCTCCCTAGAAAACCCCTATCCCATGCCCCTCTTTCCTTTTTGCTTTTATACAGTTTTTTGAAATGTTAGTCAAAGGCTTTATAACTTTGGTAATGCTCAGTCAGAAGTGTAACCCAATACTCAACCTAGATATATCAACTATCTTTGACTGGTGGAGACATGTGAACATCTGCTTCCATGTCCCCTCCCCTCTTTCTCTCTCTTTCTCTCTCTCATCACCTAGCTTCTCCTGTCCGTCTTCTCCTCCTCTCCTTACTCCTTTCTCTTACTCTCCATACTCCTCCCACCTTAGCTCCTCCTACATATCACCCTTCCTGTTAAAATAAAACTTTTTTCTTAAAATACAATTAGTGCATAATTGTGCCGATTTGTACCAGTGAGGTACTAGTTAGTCCTAATACCCAGTCCATCATGTTGTTGACTAACCAGAACTCCTGTCATCTCTCCTAACTAAAACACTTAGTTCTGAACCTGGATTTTTTCTTGGCTTGGAATGAATGTCAGCTGAAAACCCTCCACTCAAATCTTTTCTCTCAAACTAAATAGCCAGGATTGGCTATGAGCCTATAAGTTTTCAACCTCGTCAGAAATTCAGAATGACTGAGTTAACTGAAATTATGGGAAGCACAAAGGATAGCTTCTAAAATTTAGCCAATTTATAGAGACTGCTGAACACCTGGACAGTCCCTATACTACAAAATGTTGGAGCATCTGGTCTTCAGCCTTCTGGCCCAGGATCTTCTGACAGACCATAGTGATGCAGAATTATTAAGGGCTGATTACTCTGTCTAGGCAGATATAATCAGTCGACTATTCTGCAAGTGCGTCCTTTTCTGGACAGTAATTTGTCTGTAGATGGGAAGAGGCAATTCTTGCCCATTGGCTGTCTCACCACAACTGGAGTAACTCCAAAGATGCTCAATTTCTTCTTAGAATCCAAGACAGGAAGCTGTCAGGAGCAGACAGGTCTCTAATCAAAATGAACATTAAAACAGAAATGTTTGTAAAGTCAATTCTGTGAACTTCTGTCATTTTGAAAACCAACTATCCATGTAAGATAATCTGGACTGTTGTCTGTTAACTTCTCTCAGCTATTTCTAAATAAAATACAGAAAACATCTTATCACTAAACTCAAAGCCCTGAATTTGCTATAGTCCCTTAACTCACAGGCTAGCCATCTCAAATCAGTTAGAAAAGTTAAAGAAGGACTGAGTCTAAGTCTTGTATTTCTAAATGTGTTATACTGGCACAATGCCTATGTGAGTATCAATATTCGGAACTGGAAATTATCATCCTGAGTGAGTTAACCCAATCACAAAAGAACACACATGGTATTTACTCACTGATAAGCGGATATTAGCCCAAAGGCTTAGAATAGAGAAGATTCAACTCACAAACCACATGAAGCTCATGAAGAAGGAAGACCAAGTGTGAATGCCTCAGTTCTACTTAGAACGAGTAACAAAATTACTCAAGGGAGCAAATATGGAAACAAAACATGGGACAGAAACTGAAGGAGGGGCCATCTGGAGACTATTCTACCTGGTATTCATCCCATGTACACTCACCTAAGCTAGACACTGATGTGGATGGCTGGAAGTCTGTCAAGAACATGATATAGCTGTCTCCTTAAAGGTCTGCCTGAGACTGACACATCCAGAGAATGATGCTCACAGCTAACCACTGATCTGATCAAGGGTTTCCCAATGAAGAAGTTAGAGAGAAGACTGAAGGAGCTGAAAGAGTTTGTGGCCCCATGAGAAGAGCAACAATACCAACCAACCAAAGCTCCCCAGGGTCTAAACCACCAGCCTGGGAGCACATAGGGAGGGACCCATGACTCTAGCGGTATATGTAGGGGAGGATGGCCTTGACAGGCATAGGTGGGAGAGGAGATTCTTGGTCCCATGAAAAACGAACACAGAGTGGGGGGGCGGATTGTGAGGGTGGGGAGGGGGTAGTGGGGGTGGAGGGTAGGTAAGGGCAAAGCCTTATAGAAGCATGGGGCGGGGGATGGGATAGGAGTTTTCTGGGTGGTGAGAGGAAGTGAGGTAAGGGGATAAAATCTGAAATGTAAATATAATACCCAATTTTAAAAAAAATTTAAAGAAAAAAAAGCAAAGAACGGAAAAAAAATAAAAAATTAGCTTGATACTAAAATTTGTTTTGAGAATTGTATATTGCAGAATACACAGCCTTGGTGTATCTACTCATCAAGCAAGCTGAGCAGACCTGCTCAAATCTCCGATGTTCTGGAATCCCATCTGGATGCAGTGAAGACCCAGTGTCAGAGGCTCATCAATTTACTCTTCCCCTCACACCTCTTGCAATATCTCAACACCCGTAATCAGCTTGAAGAAGTTAATGATGAGTCTGCGCCCTTATTCCCTGGGCTTGGGGACTAAGGTGGTTAATATTGGGCTGTCTTTCTAGGAAAAAGTAGTGGTTTTATTGGAACAGGGAGGATTAACTAGGAATTATTTCAGAGCCATAACCTATTGGTAGAAATCTGTATAATTATTCTCAAGATGAAGTTATAATTTCTTAAATTGTACAAAATTTACTTCGATTTCAAATTTAAGGTTTCCATTGGTACAAGCTTCTTATTGATATAAAAGTCTAAATTACTTTGCAGCAGTAGCTAGCCTGCCTGTTTAAGTTCCTTTGAGGCCAGAAACTACAGTCTCTGGTATTTAGCAACAGTGGGAGTTTAAGTCAAGAATTAATTGCTAGGGCTTTTTTCTCTCTTGCCCAGAAGCCTTGCCTCCCTCCCTTGTCAGGGAGGTTTGGAGTAATAAACTTTTATTGAACCAGAAGAGAGTCCTTATAGAAGGAAAAACTTTTACACAAGCAATATGCATAAACTCAAATAAATTCATATATAAATCCATTCATACACATTCATACATCTTCATGTATTTCAGTTGGGACCACCTATACACTTATGTCATAATTATATACTTACACACACACACACACACACACACACACACACACACACACACATCTATATTTACATATGCATATGAAGCAAAATCCCAAGAGCCAGTGCAGAAAGAACTCACTAATTCTAGATGAAAAATGTCCTAAGATATTTATTGCATATAGAAAGAAAAAGCGTCTACCCTTTTTATTGCTAAATGAATTAAACTCAAGACTATAAGAAGAAAAAAAAAGCTTTGTCCTCTTTAGCAAGACTAAGCCTGCCTTGCTGTTTAAAAAAAAAAAAAAAAAAAGATCAAGGCAAGAAGCCTGCTTGCTTTCTGATCTCTGCAGCTCCTTCTTTGTCCCTTTCTCTCTGCATTCTGCAAGATGCTCTCTTAATTTCGATATTCCCTTTTAATTTCTAAGTTAATCTAATCAGTTATCCTCCTTCCTCCTCCTAATCTTTATCTATCCTCCTGCTGTGATGTAATACTGTCATGTAATGTAATCATTCCTAGATTTTGTAACTTTTTCTAGGGAAATAAACAGCATGGTTGTTCCAAGCATCCTTTTTTTTTTAACAGAAGTTCACTAAAAATTCAAACATAAATTCAAATCATAAGCAGAGAATGTTTACATATATATCCATTAAGACTAGGCATTCACTGTCTCTACAGGTTCATCAAGGGTTGAAGACCATAACTAAGTTATCATTGAAGTTTTGTATAGAGAAACCCAGTCACTATTTTATCTTCTGTCCTAGCACCTACAATAAATCATTAGTTCACTTTTATGGCCTTTGGTTAATTGTTTTACAATCTCTTGGAATACGTTCTAAATTGTAAATGTCTGCTTTCTATCTCAGAAGCAATTAACTCATGTGTAGAGTGGCAGAGTTCTCATTGCAATTTTTAGTATCAGAGAGGGCTTTAATAGCAGTCCTATTATAAAGGGCTTAATAATTACTAGTATAATTTAGAAATTCATATAGAATCATTATTAATTAAATCACCACCTTCCGGTCTGGGCCCGAGCACTGAGCAGATCCCAGGCAGCAGCTCTGCCCCCAATCTTACAGAACCCAGAGGAAGCAGGGCTCTCAGAAGCTCTAACCTGGGCAGTATCTTAGAATACACAGCCTTGGTGTATCTACTCATCAAGCAAGCTGAGCAGACCTGCTCGAACCTCTGATGTCCTGTAATTCCAGCTGGATACAGTGAAGACACAGCATCAGAGGCTTATCAATTTACCCTTCCCCCCCAACCCCCCGCCTTCTAATATCTCAACGCCCATAATCAGCTTGAAAAAGTTGATGAAGAGTCAGCGCCCCTATTCCCTGGGCTTGAGGACTAAGGTGGCTAATATTGGGCTGTCTTTCTAGGGAAAAGTAGTGGTTTTGTTGGAACAGGGAGGATTAGCTAGGATTTATTGCATAGCCATAACCTACTGGTAGAAATATGTATAACTGTTATTAAGATGAAGTTATAATTTCTTAAATGGTAAAAAAATTTACTTTGATTTTAATTTTAAGGTTTTCATGGGTACGAGCTTCTTACTGATATAAAAGTGAGATGAATATTGTTACTCTCATAGGCATTGTGCCTGTATAACACATTTAGGAATACAAGGCTTAGATTCAGTCCTTCTTTAACTTTTTTAACTGCTTTGAGATGGTTAGGCTGTGAGTTAAGGGCCTATAGCAAATTCATGGCTTTGAGTTTACTGTTAAGGTGTTTTCTATATTTTATTTAGAATCTGCCCAATAGGGTGGGCTAATACCTAGTGATTGTTACATATGTTTAATAATAACAGGAAAGACATATTAGCTGCAAGAAGCAATCCTGGGATGAGGTCTCTATAGAACCTTGCCTCATAGAGCTCACTCATCCTAAGCCATGCAAAAACTGTGGGCCACTTCCAGGAAAACCATCTGCTACCCTTAGCCTATCCTACATGACTCCTGACAGCTTGCCTTCCCTATACACCAAATTTGTATTCTTTTCATTTAACACTACCATCAAAGGTCCACAACTGTGCCCAGGAGCAGACTGTGTGCTTCGTTCCCTCACACACACCCACACCCAGAGACAGCTTGACTCCCACGAGTTCCAACAAAACCAGGCTCACAGGTGAGACCCGCTGCCTGCCCCCTATACCTAGACTAACTGGGACAACCCCCTCTATGATGGGGCCCAGAGATTCCAGGACCTCTTGTCCTGCAGGACACACATCTTTCTTCCTGTAGCCTGGGAGCAGATAGTGAGCTCCAGCCCCCCTCCCAACCTGCCCAACTCAGGGACAGCTTGACTCCCAGGAATTTCCACACAACCAGGCTCACAGGGGAGACCACTCCCGTCCCATTTAATTGGACACAAAACAATATTCAACAGATACAAGAAGATTGAATCAATCCCATGCATTCTACCAGATCACCACAGACTGGTCTTCAATAACAAGAAAAACAACAGAAAGCCCACACACACATGGAAGCTGAATAACTCTCTACTCAATGATAGCTTGGTCAGGGAAGAAATAAATTAAAGATGTTTTAAATTTTAAAGAAAATGAAGGCACACCATATCCAAACTTATGGGACACAATGGAAGTGATGCTAGGAGGAAAACTTGTAGCACCGAGTGCCTGCATAAAGAAACTGGAGAGATCCTACACTAGCACCTTAACAGCACATCTGAGAGCTCTAGAACAGAAAGAAGCAAACAAACCACACCTAAGAGGAGAAGAGAGCAGGAAATAATCAAACCCAGGGCTGAAATCAACCAATTAGAAAAAAAGAGAACTATCCAAAATAAAAAATAAAAAAAAAAAAAAACCTAGGAGCTAGTTTTTGAGAACAATCAACAAGGTAGATAAACCCTTAGCCAGACTGAGTAAATGGGTAGTATCCAAATTAATAATATCAGAAATGAAAAAAGTGACACAACAACAGAAACTGAGGAAATTAAAAAAATCATCAGATCCTACTACCAAAGCCTATACTCAATAAAACTGGAAAATCTAAACAAAATGGGTGATTTTCTAGATATATACCAGGTACCAAAGTTAAATCAGGAACAGATAAACCATCAAAGAGTTCCAAAATCGCTGATGAAATGGAAGCAGAGCCAGATGGTTTTAGTGAAGAATTCTATCAGACCTTCAAAAGAAGATCAAATACCAAAAATCCTCAAACTATTTCACAAAATAGAAACAGAAGCAACACTAACCAATTCATTCTGTGAAGCCACAATTACGCTCATACCTAAACCACAAATACCCAACAAAAAAAGAAAACTTCAGTCCAATTTCCCTTATGAGTATTCAGTAAAGTTCTTGCAAACCAAATCCAAGAACACATCAAAACGATCATTCACCATGATCAAGTAGACTTCTTCCCAGGGATGCAGGGATGGTTCAGTATATGGAAATCCATCAATGTAATCCACTATATAAACAAACTCAAAGAAAGAAAAGCACATGATCTTCTCATTTAAAAAGCCTATGACAAAATACAACACCCCTTCATGTTAAAAGTCTTGAAGAGAGCAGGAATTCAATGCCCATACCTAAACATAGTAAAAGCAATGTACAGCAAACCAGTAGTCAACATCAAACTAAATGGAGAGAAACTTGAAGCAATTCCACTAAGATCAGGGACAAGACAAGGCTGCCCACTCTCTCCCTATTTATTCAATAGAGTACTCAAAGTTTTAGCCAAAGCAATCAGACTACAAAAGTAGGTCTAAGGGACACAAATTGGAAATAATTCCAGATATCACTATTTGAGATGATATAATAGCACACTTAAGTGGCCCCAAACATTCCACCAGAGATATCCTACAGTGGATAAACAACTTCAGCAAAGTGGCTGGATATAAAATCAACTCAAACAAATCAGTAGCCTTCCTCTATTCAAAGGATAAACAGGCTGAGAAAGAAATTAGGGAAATGACACCTTTCACAATAGTCACAAATAATATAAAATATCTTGGTGTGACTTTAACCAAGCAAGTGAAAGATCTGTATGATAAGAATTTCAAGTCTTTGAAGAAAGAAGTTGAAGAAGACCTCAGAGGATGGAAAGATCTCCCATGCTCATGGATTGGCAGGATTAACAAAGCAAAAATGGCCATCTTACCAAAAGCAATCTATAGATTCAATGCAATCCCCATCAAAATGCCAACTCAATTCTTCACATATAGAGCAATTCTCAAATTCATCTGGAATAAAAAAAAAAACCCAGGATAGCAAAACTATTCTCAACAATAAAAGAACTTCTGGGGGAATCACCGTCCCTGACCTGGAGCTGTACTACAGAGCAGTAGTGATAGAAACTGCATGGTATTGGTACAGAGACAGGCAAGAAGATCAATGGAATGAAACTGAAGACCCAGAAATAAACCCACACACCTATGGTCACCTGATCTTTGACAAAGAAGCCAAAACCATCCAGTGGAAAAAATAAAGCATTTTCATCAAATGGTGCTGGTTCAA
This sequence comes from Rhabdomys pumilio, assembly GCA_030674055.1. NCBI lineage: Eukaryota > Metazoa > Chordata > Mammalia > Rodentia > Muridae > Rhabdomys > Rhabdomys pumilio. Next base: position 120,641,817 of record JANHMN010000005.1, on the reverse strand, counting down.
CTGGTGGTCTGCATGTAGAAGAATACAAATTGATCCATCTTTATTTCCTTGTAAAAAGTTCAAATCCAAGTGGATCAAAGACCTTCACATGAAACCAGATACGCAGAATCTCATAGAGGAGAAAGTGGAAAAGAGCCTAGAACACGTGGCCACAGGGGGAAATTTTCCTGAATAGAACATCAATGGCTCAGGCTCAAAAATCAACCATTGACAAATGGGACCTCTAGGAGTGCTAGTTCTACAGTAGTGTCTGTCTAGCATGTGAGAGGTTCTAGGTTCCTTAATACCAGGGAAAAGAAACTATAAGACTTTATAATTACTTGTGTTTCAATTATGATTCGTCTTAGTAAGAATTTATCTCATTCATCTTTTTTTTTAAAATTACTGACAAGTTTTTCTAATAGATTTTTTTCATCTATAGAAACTAAAGTAGTGCTCTCATTTTTTGTTCCTCACATTATTTGTATATTCTCATTATTCTCACATGCCAGTATGTGTATTGATTGACATGCCAGTATGTGTATTGATTGACATGCCAGCATGAATATTGATTCACACTCCAGGATGTGTATTGATTCACATGCCAGTATGTGTATTGATTGACATGCCAGCATGAGTATTGATTCACACTCCAGTATGTGTATTGACTGATTTCATTACTATTTCCCATGTAACCAACCTGTAGTTTGGTTAATGTATTTTTTATTTTGTCTTTTCTGTTTAATTAGTTTGTACTATTAGGCTTATGTCTCATGATTTTGACTGATTTATGTTCTGTCTCCATGTTCTGAATTTATCTGCCTGAGTCACTGATTTGGAATATTTTACCTCTTCGAATATGTACATTTCATGTTGTAAACATACAACTGAGGCTCACTACGGCTCTCAAGGGTTTTTTTTACCCCCCCCCAATAGTTGACACATAAATATTTTAATTATCTTTCAGCTCAAACATTTTCTAATTTAAATGAGGTTTTAATGCAAATGGTCCCCAATAGACTCATTGTTTCAATACTTGTTCCCCAGTTGGTGGAATTTTAGGGGACAGATTAGGAAATGTCACCTTGTTGGGGGATGTGTGCCACTGGGGGCATGCTTTGAGGTTTCAAATGACTCAGGCAGGCCATTCTAAGTGTGTTCTGTCTCCTGATTGTGGATCAAGATATGCTGTCAGCTGTTCCTGTTGCCATGCCTTTGTTCTGCCGTATGGACTCCAACTCTCTGAAACTGTAAGTACAATTAAAGGCTTTCTTTTGTAAGTTGCCTTTTGCCATGGTTTTTAATCACAGCAACAGAAAAGTACAAAGAAACTAATTTTTATTAAATTATAAATTAATTATTTAAATTTGAAATGCTTCTATAGGTATTTCACTATTGAATTTTTGTTTGTTTGCACAATGACAATGTTCTATATTATAGTCAGTTTGAAACCTCAAATTGCACTTTATGATCAAGAATCTAGTTGATCTTCAAAACTGGTTTGTAGTCATTTGAGAAGACTGTACAGTGCTTATAGTGTTTTGTATATCTCTCTAAGCCACATTTACAGATTGCAAAAATAAAATAAAATTCTTTTAGGCAAGAAAAAAACAAAAATAAAATAAAAGATAGGAGTGAGGAATAAATATAATAAATTATTTTTTTAAAGTATGTTAACTAAAAAAAAAAGAATAAAATATAGAAAAACATCCATCCAGTTTAATTTGGGCTGCCCATATACTCTTAAGGTGTGTTGCTTTCCACTAGAATTTAGTCTACCTGCCAGGGACCATATCCTAAAAGAAAACTGACTCTCTTTCTCTCAGTACCTATCAATTACCAATACATCCTTAGTTAAGGGTAAGACCCCCATCCTCCATGTGGAGATTTTGTCTGACTTGACCTTTCAAAGGTCTTGTGCATTCTGTCACAATCACCATGAGTTCATATGTGCGATTTACCTGCTACATCCAGAAAATATTGCTTCCATGTAGCAAGCTACCACCTCTGGCTCTTACATCTTTCCTCCCCCTCTTCTGCAATGATTTTTCTCTGGAGACAATTTAATCTACAGCAAGCTCCTCATGACACAATAGGACATCTATGCTTACCCACTGAGAGCAGGTGACTATAGTTCTCCAGCATTACATCCTGGTATAGGCATCTTTGAAAAGAGTTCAATTGCTGCCATTCCCCTCTGCTGAAATCAACCGCCACATCCTCAAACGACACTGAAACCTGGAAGAACATAAATTGGTTCAAGAAAAGGTTATCAACACTAAATAATCAGAAGACAGAAAGTTGTTTTAAATGGTTTTGCAGTAGCATACCACATAGTGCGCACATTAAATACACATATATCATATGTAGAACAGAATCATTGAATCATAAATTTCTGCTATTGTTTAATGTGCATTGGCAGTTCACCTGCATGTCTGTATAAGGGTGTTAGATCCCCCTGGAACTGCAGTTACCGACAGTAGTGAGCTGTCGTGTGGTTGCTGGGAATCGAACATGATTCCTCTGGAAGTGCAGCCAGTGCTCTTAACCACTGAACCATCTCTCCAGCCCCAATTTCTGCTATTCTTGATGTATGATACATAGCCTTTTATTTTAAAAATAATTTTGTACAAAATTTGACCTTGATTTTATTTTTTGCTTTTTTTAAAGATTTTTTATTTTATGTGTATGAGCATGTACATATAAACCATGCTCATGCAATGCCCTTGGAAGCCAAAAGAGGGTACTGAATTCTCTGAAACTGAAGACATAAATGATTTGAGACAACTTCTAGGTGCTGGGAATTGAACCCACATCCCCTAAAAGAGTATCCAGTTCCCATAATTGTTCAAATATCCCTCTATTTTTAAAATATCACATAGCTTCCATTATTTTTGCATATTGCTTTTATCTACTCTTCAAAAATATAGTTATTTTTCTCTTGATGGCTTTTTTATTTCTAATTTGAGTATGCAATGGTTAGAAACTATACACTGAATAATTTCAATATATAGCCTATCTAGAACTATGTTCAACATTTCCCTGAAGGGAATGTGCATCAGGCTGTTGATGGGTGTAGGCTTCTATAATATATAAATCAAGTTGGGTGAATATTGTTGAAATTTTCTATCATTTTCTGATATTCTTTAATTGTTCAATCATTTGTCAATATCATAGTAATAACTAAGAGATCTTAAAGTGTGTATTGTTATGTAAAACTCCTAAGATAGTCAAAGCAAGAAAAATAAAGAAAGATTTATACAATCTTTTTTTTTTTTTTTTTCTTCGAGACAGGGTTTCTCTGTGTAGTCTTGGCTGTTCTGGAACTCACTCTGTAGACCAGGCTGGCCTCGAACTCAGAAATCCGCCTGCCTCTGCCTCCCAAGTGCTGGGATTAAAGGCGTGCGCCACCACTGCCCAGCAGATTTATACAATCTAATGTTAAGAGTTTTTATAAAAGCAGCAGTGGTGGCACACGCCTTTAATCCTAGCACTTGGGAGGCAGAGGCAGGAGGATTTCTGAGTTCAAGGAGAGTCTGATCTACAGAGTGAGTTCCAAGACAGAGAAACCTTGTCTCAAACTATTCCCCCCCCCCCAAAAAATAAAGACTCAAACAAAGAGTTTCTTTTTTATTTTTTTTTGTAAAAATCTTTATTGAATTTTTTTTTGCACTGAAGATATGCTCTTATATTTATTGCCTTCTATCACATGAGATTTAACTTTTTTAAAATTTTTTTTATTGGATATTTTATTTACATTTCAGATGCCATCCCCTTTCCCCATTTCCCCTCCCTAGAAAACCCCTATCCTGTGCCCCCTTTTCCATTTTGCTTTTATACAATTTTTTTAAATGTTAATCAAGGGCTTTATAAGTATGGTAATGCTCAATCAGAAGTGTAACCCAATACCCAACCTAGATATATAAACTATCTTCGACTGGTGGAGACACATGAACTTCTGCCTCCATGCCCTCTCTCTTTCTCTCTCTTTCTCTCTCTCATCACCTAGCTTCTCCTCTACTTCATCTTCTCCTCTCCTTACTCCATCTTTTCCTCTCGGTGCTCCTTCCCCCTTAGCTCCTCCTACATATTACCCTTCCTGTTAAAATAAAACTTTTCTCTCAAAATACAATTAGAGCATAATTATTCCTATTTCTACCTACTTATACACAATAAAACCAAAAAAGAACTATATATGTATGGCCAACTGTTACTTGACAAAGTTGTTAACATGATCTAATGGGAAAAATAAAATCTTTTCAACAATTTTTGCTGAAAGAAATAAGTATCAGCACTGGAAGAACATAATGAGATGACTTAAAAAAATGCTAAAAAAAAAAAAAAAAAAAACCTAGCCAATGCATCATTGTGCATGCCTGTAATGCCAACATTTGGGAGACTGAGTTAAGAGAATCTCAAGTTTAAAGTCATCCTGAGTTGCATGGTGACTCTGAATAATAATAATAATAATAATAATAATAGAATAAGAAGAAAAAGAAGAAGAATTTTAATATACTGGAGAATTATTCAAACTGGGTAGAATTATCACTTAAAACAAGGGATGGTATGGGGCTGGAGAAATGGCTCAGTGGTTAAGAGCACTGACTGCTCTCCCAGAGGTCCTAAGTTCAATTCCCAGTAACCACATGGTGGCTCACAATCATCTGTAATGGAATCCAATGCACTCTTCTAGTGTATGTCTGAAGACAGCTGCAGTGTATTCATGTAAGTAAAAAATAAATAAATCTTTTAAAAAAAACAATGGTTTCATTCTGGCAAAGTAATGTCATTCAAAAAAAGAAGGGATGGTATGTTCATTTGGAAACAGGACAAGTCAGTGGTATGTTAACTAAATTACAAAGATAGGGAGGAAGGAAGGAAGGAGGGAGAGAGGGAGGGAGGGAGGGAGGGAGGG
>JANHMN010000005.1:120591744-120636523 GCA_030674055.1 Rhabdomys pumilio | reverse complement strand
GAGGGAGAGTGGATATGGAGAAAGAGTAGGTGGGAGGAAGGACTAGGGAGAGGGAGGGAGGGAGAGAGGGAGGGAGAGAGGGAGGGAAAAGAAAAAGGAAGGAAAGGAAAGGAAGAAATATTGGTTTTACTGGCTTAAAAAATAGTGAAATTTTCTTGGTTGCTCATAGTAGGGATTAGACCTGAGGCCTTGTGAATGTTATGCAAGCACTCTCACACTGAGTCATATTCCTAGCCCTCTTTCACATTTTATTCTGAAACAAGGTCTCTCTATTTTCCCCAAACTGGCCTTGAACTCACTCTGTTGCCCAGATATGCTCTGAACTTCTGACCTTTTCTTTGTCAGGCTGTAGCTGGGATTACAGGCCTTTGTCACCAGGCCTGGTTAAGTGGGTTTTCTGTTCATCATTACTACTGGAAGATTAAAGGGGAAGCCAGTGAAGCATCCAAAGAAATATGAATATCTAAATTCTGCAAATGAACTCTGTTCAGATCTCAGGTTGATTATTATATGGACTGAAATTTAACCTATCAAATACCACAGAGGAAACAGTTTCCAGTTTAATTCTAACCAAGAAAATACTTCATTATACAGAACGAACAAACCTAGCAATATTCAGAACAATTAAATGGAATCCAACAGTTATATAACAACTAATATAAAACCCAAAATACCATAAAACAAAACAAAGGCTTTGTGGATAAAAAGGTTCAATAGAAAATGCTAAAAAGAATTTTAAGATAATTACTTCATATATTTGAATTAAAGAAAAGGTTTATAAAGAAAATATGATAGCTCCACTAAGATGTAGACACCATAAAACAACAAAATGAGAAGTCAGAACTAAAAAGTACAATCTGAAACAAAAAACTTTACTGAATAGGCATAACAAAAGAGTGGAAATAAAAGAAATAGTTAATGAGCATAAACAGAGTCTGAAAAGCACAAACAAGAAAACATCTTTAAAACACAAATGGTCTCATGGATGGTACCATGGTTTGAATATTTGTTTTCCTTCCAATTCATACTGAAACTTAACTCCCAATGTAGCAGTACTAGGAAATGCGGTCTTAGGGAAATGATTAGGTCATAAGAGCAGAGATGCCATGAATAGATTAGTGCTGCTACGAAAGCTATAAAAAACTAGCTAGGACTTCTCTTTTTGTCCTCACTTCCATTCTTGCCAAAGGTCAAATCCTATGTAAAATTACATTCCTGCTGGTGGTCAACATAAACATCATTTTAGAAGCAGAGAGTGGACATGAGACACCAGACTTACCTTGATTTGGGACATTTCATATTCTAGAACCATGAAAATATAGTTATATAGTTATAAATTATCCAGTCTTGGGTATTTTGATAAAATAGCATGAAGAGACTAAGAGAGAAATTGGTAATAATAAATAGGCTATTGCTATAAAATATACATAAAAATGGAATGATGACATTTCTAGACTGGGCTGAGGTAGGAAGACTCATCCTGAATGTGGTGGCATCATCCCCTAGGCTGAAGTATTGGACCAAATCAAAAGGAGAAAGTGAGCTGAGTACCAGCATTCATCTTTGCTGTTTCCTAACTGCAGATGCAACATGACCAGTTACGTCCAGCTCCTGTTACCAAGCCTTACCTACAATGGTGAGTTGACTCAAGTTATGAACTCAAAATAGTTCCTTCCTTCCATGAGTTGCTTTTGTTGGGTATTTTATTACAGCAATAAGGGAAGTAATTTATATGAAAACTAGTCCACCATTCTTTAGAAAAGAAATTACCAAATCCAATTGTTTTATGTCTCCCTCCCTGTAACCTATTTGAGGTTGTCTCTGGGTTTCTGTTGTGATACTTTTGCCTTCTGTGTGACTGGTTCTCTCTCAGTACCTAACAGAAACCATCATTTCAAGATTTATATATCATGTTTCAGTGTTGTTCAAATGGCATTTGCCCTTTAGTTGATTCATCATTAATAGATTCAATGAATCACTAATGAAATATCTAAGTTTCCCACCCCCCAGTAGAAAATGCTATGATATTGTGAGATTTATATGAAAACACAGAATCTAAGTATCTAAAATAAAGGAACATAGTTGGAGGAATTGTGATAACTAGCTTTGAATCCAGTGCAGTACCTTATTTTTTAGTGAAAAGTAAGACACACGCATTATTGGAGTGGATTGAAAGCTAGAAAGAGCATGTCACATCCAGGAATGACTTATGGTCAGTAAATGATGGACCTCAGCTTTGTTTGTGGCATCTGGTCCTCCCTGTGAAGCTGTGAACATGTAAGTTCACATCCACAAAGTTAGGCAAATAAACCCAAACAGAGGCAAGTTCATGGCTCCATGAAACTCTGGGCTTCAGCCTTTACTTGCAGTCAGGCATTTCTGTATGGTCCTCTCAGCTCACTGTTGAATTTGGGCACTTTTGAAAAATATCTTTTTTTTTTTTTTTATGTTTTTTCGAGACAGGGTTCCTCTGTGTAGCCCTGGCTGTCCTGGAACTCACTCTGTAGACCAGGCTGGCCTCGAACTCAGAAATCCACCTGCCTCTGCTTCCCAAGTGCTGGGATTAAAGGTGTGTGCCTCAACAACATCTTTAAAAATCTGTATCTAGTAATAAGTAAAAAGAAGCCTATACCATGGCCAAGTGGATTAAAGGCGTGCGCCAACACTGCCCAGCAAAAATATCTTATCTAGCATGTTTTGTTTCTTTTGCCAGTGGGATGCTTAGCTAGGCTTAGAAATCATCACACTGCTGAAAATGCAAACTCCATATTGAATTTTAACATTCTTGATGAATGATTCTGGAACCTGTATTTTTATGTATGATTCAAACCTAGCCACACTAATCCCTTTATTCCTATTTATTGTTTCAGACTGTTAATTAGCATTCTATTTTGCCATATATTACATTTTTCTTTGGGTGTTTAAGTTATTTCCAAATTCCAAAGTTTTGTTTATAGACAATGCTTCAAAAAATGGATAATTTTTTGTGATATAAAATGTCAAGTAGAGCCGGGCAGTGGTGGCGCACGCCTTTAATCTCAGCACTTGGGAGGCAGAGGCAGGTGGATTTCTGAGTTCGAGGCCAGCCTGGTCTACAGAGTGAGTTCCAGGACAGCCAAGGCTATATAGAAAAACCCTGTCTCGAAAAAACAAAAAAAAATGTCAAGTAGAATATTATTGAGCAATAAATTAGATGCATTTTAAAATTCAAATAGACATTTTCTATATTGTTCCCCCCCCCAAAAAAAGAGTGACCTACACTAGCAAAGTATCCTAGTAATGAGGGATACAGACACTGAACTAGCCATCTTATATAACCAGGCAAGGCTCCTAGCAGTGGGACTGGGCCATCAACCCAACCACAAAACCTATAATCTGTCTTCCCTGCAAGACGTGCAGGGGTAATGGTGGCATGTAACTTTGTCTGATTTGACTTAAGGCCCACTCCACAAGAAGGAACCATACCCAACACTGCTTGGGTAACCAAGAACCAGAAAGTAGATAGCCCAGAGACCTATGGTAAAACCAAAACTATTGGTCTTTAAAAAAAAAAGTCAATGAAATGATCCTTAATGACATTCTTCTATACTCACATATGAATGACTAGCCCTACTGTCATTGGAGGGGTGATATCCAGCAATTGATGGAAGAAGATGCAGAGATTCTCAGCTAAACACTAGGCAGAGCCAGGGAAACCTCGCAGAAGAGTGGTAGGAAAGATTGATTGTAGGAACCATAAGAACTCGGTTCACAGAATCTAAGTAAGCAGGACCCATAGGGGCACACAGAGATTAAAGCAATAAACCAAACATGGAGCCTTTATGGCTCTGACCAAAGTTCTCTGCACATATACCTTATGGCTGTATAGTTTGGTGTTTTTGTGGGACTCCCAACAGTGGGAAGTAAGGGTGTCTCTGACTCTTTTGCCTGTGCTTGGGATCCTTTTCCTCCTGCTATGTTGTCTTGCCCAGTCTTGATATAAGGGTTTGTGTCAAGTCTTATTGTACCTTGTTAGGCCATGTTCAGTGGATATCCCTGGGAGGCCTGGTTTTTTTTTTTTTTTAAGGAAAATGGAGGGAGAGTGGATATGGAGAAAGAGTAGGTGGGAGGAAGGACTAGGAGAAGTGGAGGAGGGTAAACTGCAGTCAGGATATAATGGATAAGAGAAGGATAAAAAGTTTTAAAAACCACAAATAGGGGTTAATATTATAAATGCTCAGAGCAAAGACAAGCTGTAGGGAAATACTATAGCACTGTGGTCATGACCAGGATTTTGCTAGAAATATAAGCAGTGAAGGCAACTCTGAGTGATATTTTAGACAGAAATAGGGATCAAGGTACTGAGAAATGAATAAAAGCCCATCTGTTTTGGCAGAGTAGAAAATAATTGTTCTCATGTCTTAATGATTTCTGAAAAGATATCTGCCAAAAGAAATATCTAAAGTGTTGAAGGACCTTCATGGTTTTTCTTGACTGCTTATAGTAAAATTACAAAAGAAATAAATAATAAAAAAGGAAGTAGAATTTAAAGACTTAGAAGCTTTTTTGAATTCCCAATTGTGGAAACAAAAAGTCATGTTTGAAAAAGAATATTAAAGATAGAACCAAGCTATCATTTGATAACAATAACAGTTTTGATAAGACAAAGATATTACTCTGAAGGCATTTTCAAGATTACCAGTGTTTGCTATTCCTATCGTAAGCAAAAGTGCCAGGGCCTGGGTAGCTGAACAATTTCAAAGGCACTTTAAGCACCCATGGGATCACTGGGCACCCATGGGATCACTAGGACTGCCTTAAGTCTCTGCTTCCTAAGTTCCAACATATAGTTCTTCTTGGCCATTCCCATCAAGAAGAGACAGGTGTAGTTTGAATATCTGTCTGTAAATTGCCCATGTTCCAAGTAACTACTTGTCTGTGTTCCTTTATGCTATGAGTAAACTCAGTGGTTCACCACGCTAGCCTTAAATGGAATCATTTATTTACCCAGGCATTGGCCTCTCCACTGGAGGTGACTAGAAATAGATTCCTCAAGAAAAGATCCTCAATATTTCAAGGCTTCAGTTGAATAAACTTTCATAAGAAACTACAAACCAATAATTACTTGCAATCGTATGCTAAATATGATCAAACCATATTTTATCTACATGAAAATGTAAAACTGTCAAAAGAATAAATTAAATTTTATTTTTTAAAAAGACCTAAGTTTGATTCCCATCACCTACACAGGGTAGCTCACAAGTACTACTATAGCAGAGGATGGAAGTCTCTGCCCACATGGGCACCTGCACTTATCTGTCCATACACAGATACACAGACATACACACAATTAAAAATGAATCTTTTAAAAACAAAAGATAGGGCTAGAGAAATTGCTCAGTGGTTAAGAGCAGTAACTGTTCTTCCAGCAGTCTTGAGTTCAATTCCCAGCAACCATATGGTAGCTCACAACCATCTGTAATGGGATCTAATGCCCTTTTCTGATGTGTCTGAAGACAGTTTGTGTGTGTGTGTGTGTGTGTGTGTGTGTGTGTGTGTGTGTGTATTAAAAGATAGCATCCCTGTCTTCCAATTGTCCTGGGAGTTGAACATAGGCACCTGGATCTAATCTGTAAGTACCTATTTGTCATAAAAATTTGGGTTCTGCCTTTGTGATACAGACAATTAACTAGCAAAAAAAACATTCCAATTATTAGATATAAAAGAATAGATAGCTAACTAACAGTCCTTTCTGTAAGAACTAGTCATTTACAGAACACATCTGGTTATATGCATAAAAGGGTAATACTTCTTTCTGTCTCTGCAATTCCCAACAAAGTGTTTTGGATGTATATTGTAGTCTTGTTTAACGTTTATTTAACAATATCTTTAGCGAGTCTGATCATGCACAACTGTAATACTAACATTTGGAAGGCTAAAGCAAAAGACTGTGAGTTCCAGACCAACCTGGGCTACATAGTGAGAACTTGCCTGAAATTTCCTTCCTATCTTATATTCATGAAATGGATTTCCTTGGTGCTAGGAAATGGTTTTTTGTACTAGAGTTGATGTTTATTAAAAGACATTTGAACAAAGTTAAGCATGGAGGTTAACACAAAGAGGGAAGCTCAGGGAACGAGTAAAGCATACATAGGTGTAGATTTCTCAAAGGCGAGTTGCCAGGAAATATTTATATGATTTTCCCCCAACACACGATGAAGCTGACTCTGAACACTGATTTTTTTTCTGTAATAGTATTTCACCAATAACTCAAAAGTCTTGTGACATCTTCTAGTGTGCATAAACTCTCAGCAAGGCCATGTATTACACTTATAAGCAGAATAAAATATCAGTCTTCACAGTTCTTGACATCCAACGCCAATACCAACTTGCATTCGTGTGGCAAGGACTTTGTGATAGTGTTGTTGATTTGACAGCATCTGGAATCACCTAGGAGACAGAGCCTATAGACATATAGGTAATCAACTGCTTTGACTAGGTTAGCTGAAGCAGGAAGACCTATACACTGTAAGTGGCACCACTTCCTGGGTTCGAATCCAGAACTATATAAAAAGGTCAGCTGAGCATAGCATTCATTATTCTTTGTTTCCTGACTGTGGATACGGTGTGACTAGAGTCTTCAAGCTCCAGCTGCCCTGGTTTCCCTGCCATATTGAATTGTACACAAGAGTTATAAGTCCAAATAATAAATAAATAAATAAAAAATAAATAAGAGTGATCTTAAGTTTCTTTTGTCAGGGTATCTTATCACAGAAACAACGTAAAAAGAGAAAACTATGTCAGTGTCTTATTAGCACTAAGAACTGGAACCATTACTGAAATAAACCTGACCATGTGTCCTGTAACTTTGCAACCCGTTTGCAGAAAGAACATACAAGAGTTTGGAAGTTTAGTGCATGTCTTCAATTCCAGCACTCTGGAGTTCCAGACCACTCAGGGTTATACAGACCACTCAGGGTTATATAATGAGAGTCCCATCTTAGACAGACAGATAGGGGAGGTAGAAAACACCCGGTATTCAAGGAGTTAATGAGCTATTCTGATGGAAGCCTGAAAGATAAAAATAGTGAGATAAATTTATAGTGTGGCATAGCTATACCACTCCTGAGCATATATCCAAAAGGTACCACAAGGATATTTGCTCAACTATGTTAATAGCAGCCTTAGTCGTCATAGCCAGAAACTGAAAACAAGCCACATGTCCCTCACCTGAAGAATGGAAAAAGAAAATGTGGTACATTTATGCAACGAAGTATTATTATCAAATAATAATGCTATTATTATTATTATTATTACTATTATTATTATTATTATTATTATTATTATTATTATTAAAAACAAGAACATCGTGAAATTTGCAGGCAAATGGATAGAACTAGAAAATATTATCCCGAGTGAGGTAACCTAGACCCAGGAAGGCATGTATGGTATGTACTCACTCATAAGTAGATTATTAACCATAGAGTATAAGATAACAGTGCTATAATCCACAGACCCAAGGAAGCTAAATAACGAGGGCCTAAAGGAAGATGCTTGAATATCACTGAAAAGGGGAAATATAATAGATATTGAAAGTAGATGGAGGGAGAGAACTGGGTGAGAGAGGGGGTAAGAAGGAGAACAGAGGTAGGGATCAGGTGTGGGGAGGGACTAGAAGAGAAAATGGAAATCAGTTGGGGGCATCACTGGGGCAAGCCAGAGACCTAAGCCAGGGAAGGCTCCTGGGGGGTCTATAGGGGTGACCCTAGAGCAGTGGGGGACATGGAGGCTGAAGCGGCCACCTCCTGTAGCCAGGTGGGACTTCCAGTGAAGGGAGGGGGCACCGACCAACCCACAACCCAAAATTTGTCCTGCCTATAAGATGTTTAGGGATAAAGATAGAACAAAGATTGAGGGAATGGCCAACCAATGACTGACCTAATTTGACACCCATCCCATGGGAGAGAGCCAACCCCTGACACTACTGATGATACTGTGCTATGCTTATAGACAGAAGCCTAGCACAACTGTCTTCTGAAAGGCTTCATCCAGCAGCAGACAGAGGCAGATGCAGAGACCCATAGCCAAACATTAGGTGGAACTCGGGAGTCTTGTAGAAAAGCTGGAGGAAGGATTGAGGGAGCCAGAGGGGTCAAAGGCACCACAAGAAGACCTATAGAGTCAACTAACCTGGGCCCATGAAGGCTCACAGAGACTGAAACACCAACTAAAGAGCATGCTTAGGCTGGACCTAGGACCCCTAAAAATATGTAACAGATGTGCAGTTTGGTCTTCATGTGGGTTCCCTAAAAATTGGTGCAGGGGCTGTCTGACTCTGTGGCCTGCCTTTCAATCCCTTTCCTCTACCTGGACTACCTTGTCTGGCCTCAGCAGGACAGCATGCACTTAGTCCTGCTTTGACTTGATGCGCTGAAGAGGGGGTTGGTACCCATTGGAGGGGCTCCCCTTCTCTGAGGAAAAATTAAGGAATGTGTGAGGGTGGGACTGGGAGGAGGGATAGGGATTCAATCAAGATATAAGTTGAATAAACAAACATTCTTATAAAAATTATGCTGTGAAGGTAGGCCCAACTCATGAGATTTCAAAGAGGAACAGATTATTAAAAACTGTATAAGAGTCATGCATGTGATATTCTGGCCAAAAATCTAGTTTTATTCTTCCCATGTACTGTGAATTTGAGTAACAGTGAATTGCCAGGCAATGGATTAATTTGTTTAATAGAGACAATTTCAGGACAGGAGAGCATTCAAGCTGGTGCTAGGAAAGCAAATGCCAAAGTTAACTGCCAATGAAGATAACTTCCTGTGCCAAACTAGGACAACAGGAATGGTGTCCTAGGGGTAAAATTGCCACCTTTGAAGGCTCCATCCTGTAAAGATCCAAACTCATTTGGAGAAAGTCTAAAGTGAAGAGATCCTCTGTGCCTCAAAAGCAGCTGCTTAGGAGGTACTTCCCCAGGGTCAGCACACAGAAGCTTAGATCCGGGGTAGGAGGAGAACTCACTGAGGTGGGAAAACGAGTAATCCTAAACAGGCATCAGTTAGGCCTCCTGATTTTTCTGATTCTTGGGTTATTGCTAATTGCCTAACTACAGTTTTCCACTTATAAAACCATACACTAAGATTATACCACTGTTTGTATCATGGACTGCACAAACAATTTACAGCTATAGCAAAATGCCCTGGGTCATGCATGTATGTAGGTCTCTAAACTGAAGATCTACTTGATGAAACTGACTGGATGCAAACTGCTCATTGAGACTCAGTACTCAGTGCCCAGCTTTCTACCACTGCTGCTCAGATCCATCCCACTGGACGAGGCAGCGCATCCACTGTAATAGATATGGGACAAATTAATGAAGCCTATGCTTCTGATACAGAAGCTGCCACTGCAATCCACAATTGTGACTCCTTCAGTTTTGTGATGAAGCTGGGTGTGGGGTTTGGTAGCACACAATTTTAATCCCGGCAATAGGAAGGCAGAAGTTGGATCTCTATGAGTTCAGGGAAGTTTGATCTACATGGTGAATTCCAGGAAAATCAGAGCTACATAGTGAGACAAAAAAAAATCAAAATAAGACAAAATTTGTGATGAACGGGACCTCACATGAGGTATGACCCCATTTCCTCCTGAAAAACTGCCCAAATTACATGTCTAGCCCCATCTCAGAGCTTTCAATATTCACTACTATCAATCACAGTACATTTTGACAAGTCCAAACTGTTGTTGCTTTAATCTTACAGCTAACTCAAGTCACGCAGTAATTTTCTACACCATTTGCAATCTGAAAAAGGTACACCTTTTACTGTGAAAAGCCATGCAACAACGTGACCAGCTGCCAGAGTCTCTAATGAACGTCCACATTCTCTACCATCCACCCGCCTCTGGTATTGAGATGTGTAACAAACGCCACAAAACTTTACTTCGAGGTGACTCTGAGGTTAAGTACTTGCCAGCATGCATGCAACCCTGGATTTGATTCCCAGCACTATAACAAAAGAAAAAAAAGAACTAGCAATAAAAAACAATGGCCAAATGAGATTGAATTCAGACTACTTTTTCCATCTTTTCATACACAAACCTTACTCAGTTTGCTCAGTCACCCCAGCTGACCTCAGAAACAGAATTCTTTTTTCAGCATCTCTATTGATAACAACCATTAAAAAGTTCAGAGTGTTGTATGAACATTTTAAACATTGAAGATTCTTTTTGAATATTCATGTTTATAAGTTTCTTTCTCTCTCCTAGTAACAACATCAGAAATACGTAATCCTCTCGAACCCCTAGCCTTCTGCAGCACTTGGGAGAGCAGGCCTTGTACCTTGCCTAGGCAACATAATAGATGGCATGGGTGTGGGTAAGCCAGCCCCAAGGGTATAAGATTGGGAAAGCTGGCTCTGCCTCTTCCTGGTTGTGGCATTAAGTGAGCTAGCCAGGGCAGTGCTGGAAAGCTCACCTTGGTGGGGTGGGTACAGGAGAGCTGACAGGCTGACCAGCTCAGATACCATTCAGACCCAGATCCAGGGTTTTGAGTTGGCCCACCCCAACATCCACCCAATCTATGAACTTCTAGAGCTCGTGAAGGAGCTTGCTCGGCAGTTCTAAAGCCATAGAATCTCCATGACACAGGGCAACAATGGGATACCAAGAAGAGTCTAGTGAGAATCCAATACTGATAATGTAGCAGAGGCCAGAAGCCTCAAATCACACCAGTAACTCACTGCAATGAGCGTTTACAAGTAAAGATGTGTAGACAGAAGAGTGAAATATACTGTGACATATTAGACCTTCCACAAGGAGATTTGTTTTTTTGTTGGGGGGCAGGTGTTGAAAGGGCAAAGGGTGGATATGAAGAGACGGGAGATGTATGATGTGAAATTCACTAAGAATCAATAAAAAGTTAAATAAAAAAGTAAATAATTCTCTAGATGGCAGTCCAGCTGAGGCAGGAGAGAGGGTGAAGTCACTGCTCCTTACAAAATTATCATGTCAAAAAAATGTTGGCAAGAGGAAAGATGGAAGACCTCCCAGCCAAGGCTAAAATTGGCTTGCACCACACCCCCTCCTCCTACAGTCATAAATCAGTTATTCTATGGGACAGAATATTATGTGACTAGTGGCATGGATACAAAACCATTGGAACTGACTCCCCTTGCTCAAATACCAAGAACTACAAACAAGTCTCCGCATATAATTGAGAACCCCCACCTTCCCCTGCTTTGCCTATACATGCAGACAAGGCCTACCAGACCTACAAGTACCTGTTCTTTGTCTCATGAATGATTAACCAAACCTTTGTCCTCCTAAAACTAGACAGACACAAAAGTAGACAGATTCCACTAATTTACAAAAAGAATCTCTCCTGTAAATGTCTCCACCTATAACTTGCCTACGCCTCCCTACAAAAGTATAAACCAAAACCTTTACTCCATCATATCTCTATTTTAACATTCTCTCTATGTAAAAGCTGAAATAAAATTAGGTGGATAGAGATATGGCTTAGCAGTTAAGACCACAGTAACCACATTGGCTGACTCATAACAACCTGTAACTCCAATTCCAAGGAATCTGACCTTTTCTTCACACACACACACACACACACACACACACACACACACACACACACACCAGTTAAAAACAAACTTTTTTAAAGAGATAAAAATATACTCTGTGCAGATACTTGCATATCCATGTTTATACGACGTGCTCTATTCACAATAGCAAAGAAATAGAATTAGTTTAGATGTCTGTAGTGGTTTGAAAAGGTTTGTCCCTCATAGACTCATGTATTTGAATGCTTGACCCACACGGAGTGACACTATTAGGAGGTATGTCCTTGTTGGAATAGGTGTGGTCTTATTGAAGGAAATGTGTCACTGTGTGGGTGGGCTTTAAGGTCCTATGCTCAAGTTCCACCCAGGACAGAAGAGTGTCTTCCTGGATACCTTTGGATCAAGATGTCGAACTCTCAGCTCCTTCTCTAGCACCATGTGTGCCTGGATATGGCCATACTTCCCACCATGATGATAATGGACTGAACCTCTGGCACAGCCTCAATTAAATATTTTCTTTTATAAGAGTTGCCTTGGTCATGGTGTCTCTTCACAGTAATAGAAACCCTAAGACAGTGTCCATCATCAGATGAATAAATAATGAAAATGTAGTACATATATACAATGTCATATTATTCAACTGTAAAAAAATAAAGTCACAAAATTTGCAGAAAATGGATGGATGGATATGGAAAGTATAATTTTAAGTGAGGTAACTCAAATTCAGAAAGACAAAAACAGCATGTTCTATCTCATAAGCAGATCCTAGCCTATAAAAATTACATAATGCTATATATAGTAAGTGGGTGTAAGTGTGGGTAAAGCCTGAAGAAGTAGAAAAGAGACTAAGAGAAGATGAAAATCGGTGATGAAGAAGGCTTGGGGTAGGCAAAAGACACACAGGACATAAAAGAGGAAAAAAGACTGCACAGGAGGATAAAAGAGGTAACAAAGTAATGAGGTGGAGGAGGAGATGATGGGGAAGGAAGATCAGGAAAACACACTTTGCTTAAAAATACCACAGTGGGGGCCTAGAGAAATGGCTTCACAGTTCTGAGTAATTGTTACTCTTTCAGAGAAGTTCAATTCTCAGCATACACGTGGGACCCTTCTGCAACTACAGTTGCAGGGGATCTGATATCCTCTTCTGGCCTCCCTGAGTACTGGGCACACACATGGCACTTAAAGAAATGCAGGCAAAATACTCAAACACAGAAAAATAAAACCAGGTAATAAAAATGCCATAATAGGGCAGAGAAAGATGGCTCGGTGATTAAGAGCACTTGCTGGTCTTGCAGAGGATCTGAATTCGGTTCCTAGCACCCATATGCTGGCTCAAAACCAGCCATGACTCTAGTTCCAGGTGATCTGGCACCTTCCTGTCTCTCTTTGAGTACCAGGCACACACACACAGTACACTTCTGCACACAAAGGCAAAATATTTATACACATAAAATTTTAAAATTAGCAAATCATTTTAAAAACACAGAATTCCATAATGATATATAATATCTTATGTGCTAATTAAAAATAATTTTACATTGGCGTGGTGGTGCACATCTTTAATACCAGTATTTGGGAGACAAAGCCAGGCAGATCTATGTAAGTTCAAGGCCAACCTGGGCTATATAGAGAGTTATATAGAGAGTTCCAGGCCAGCTAAGGCAACACCAGGAGATTCTATCTAAAAAAAAAAAAATTTTTTTTTTTTAAATTAAAATGGGTTAGTGAAATATATTAGTGGATTAAAGTGTTTGCTGCCTAACTTGATGACCTATAATTTAATCCCCAGGACCCACATGGTAAAAGGAAAGAACTGATTCCAAGTTTTCCTGTGACCTCCAAACACCATCCATGTCATGTGCATACCTATATAACACACACACACACACACACACACACGCACGCACGCACGCACGCACACGCACATACACTTCTCTGTCAGTTTTCTTTTACAACAAAATACCCAAGAAAATCAACCTAAAGGGGAAAATATATTTTGGTCCCTGAGTTCTATCCATAAATGTTTGACTCCATTATTTCTAAGGCTATCCTGAGGAAAGACGTGGTAGAGCAGAGCTACTCACCTCATGACAGTGAGAAAACAGAGACAGAGAATGGGTTAAGGACTTCATAATATGTATTCTTCCAGGGTATGTACCACAGTCATCTAATTCCTTGAACTAGGCCCTACCTTCCGGGTTCTAGCAACTCTAGATAATGCCATTAAATTATGAATCTGTCAAAGCATTGATCCAGTAAAGTTAGAAGCCTCATGATCCAACCACTTCCTGAAAGCCAACCACCTTTAACAAGTAAGAGTTTAGAAACATTCTAGATGAAAAGACTACCATTTCCTATTGTGTAAGGGACTGATCTCAAAACACTTGCCTCCTCCTCCTCTTCCTATGGGCGACTGTCCATACTTTCTCATGACTTTTGGGTTTTCTAAGATGATTATTGAGGACCGCTCTGTCAGTGTTGGTACCCGCACTGCCAAAAGCCTTCGGGGCTAAACTGTTAGAGCCTGCACTGCCCCAAGCTACTCCAGTCCATGGGATGATCAACAAGAACAGCAGCAGCAGTGGAGAGGACTAAACCATAGGCTAGAGTGCTACAGAGGGCAGAGCTGAAGAAGTGACCCAAACCCTTTGGAGGAGCCCAGAAGATAATGTGTGCATCCCAGACATTGGAATAAGAAGCTGTACCATTAAAGGTGCCTTGGATACCCCAAGATATTAGAGATGTGAGAGCCATAGGATACCTGCCAAGGAAAGCTGCTAACAGGGAATGGAACCAGCTGAAGAGAATGACGTTTGTTGGTGCTGAATGCCAGAATTGCCAACAGTAGTCAACAGGAGTTGGAGATATAAAGAGTACTTTGACTTTGGACATGGAGACATGAGTTTGGAGTTTGCCCAGCTGGTTTTCTGTGTTGCTTTGGTCCAGTGTTTTTTGACTTTATATGGGATTATAGTTAAAATATTGCATGAATCTTAGAAAAGACTCTGAACTTTGGACTTTGAACATTGTTGAGACTACTACAGATTATGGGAACTCTGGATATTGGATTCAATGAATTTTGCATTATGCTATGTCGGGCCATAGAAGGGTATCCTGGTTCTTAGTTGGAATGGAGCCTGGAGACGGCAGGTGCTCGGTCACACCCCCAGACACCAGGGCCCTGACACTTGGTCTAAACTCCATTTTGGCTGCACTCATCAGTAATGTAGGACACAGGTGGAGGGCGTGATTAACAGGTCTCCACCTCGAGAGATTTAAATATAAAGGCCGGGAGGGAGGGGGCGTAGCTAATTAAGTTATTCCCTCCCCTCTTCCCCATCCCTATTTACGCCAGCCTTCCCCTGGCTTTTTGGGGGGTGCACCATCCAGACCCATCCACCATGCCATGAACAATAAAGCTTCTGAAATCCCTTTTGGAACCGGACTTTCGCATGTTATTGGAACCTGCCAATGTGTGACCAGTGTGGAGGAATTCCCCGCGCTCCCGCCCGCAGTACGCAGACTCTCCTCCTGTATGTGGGACCCGACCGCCTCAGGACTCCCTTGCCCAGACTTCCACTCGAGTTTTTCCCACAATGGCTAGGTGTGGGCCCCATACATTCATTTGAACAAGCCTATGAAGGCCAGGGAGTAGAATGTAGTGGTTTGAATGTGCTTGGCCAAAGGAGTGGCACAATTAGGAGGTATGGCCTTGTTGAAGTAGGTGTGACCTTGTTGGAGGAAGTGTGTCACTATGGGCATACAGCTTTAAGAACCTTGTCCTAGCTGCCTTAGGAACAAGAATTAGAACTCTAAGCTCCTCCAGCCCCATGTCTGCCTTCCATGTTCCCACTTTGATGATAAAGAACTGAACCTCTGAACCTATAAGCCAGTCCCAATTAAAATGTTCTTTTAAGACTTGCCGCCAGGCGGTGGTGGCACACGCCTTTAATCCCAGAACTTGGGAGGCAGAGGCAGATGGATTTCTGAGTTCGAGGCCTGCCTGGTCTACAGAATGAGTTCCAGGACAGCCAGGGCTACACAGAGAAACCCGGTCTCGAAAAACCAAAAAAGAAAAAAAGAAAAAAAAGACTTGCCTTGGTCATGGTGCCTGTAAACGTTTCACAGCAGTAAAACCCTAACTAAGACAATGTGCAACAATAAGTGCACAAAATAACATGTAAGGTAGGCACAGAGCTTCCAAGTCCTTTCCAAAGGTACCACTCTTCCTGTACCTCTATGTATTTACCAACCCAGTGGCTGTCTGCATACCATCTTTCAGAAATTTTTCAGAGGTTTCATTATTATAGACATAATTAGTAAGTTAGGCTCCTGCCCTTCTCTACTCCCAGAGAGATGGGTAGTAAAAATGAAATTTCTGATCATAGGTTGGCCTTCTGGTGAACATTTTCTATACTGAGACGTCAGCATGGTGTCTATTAAGACTCACTTCACCATAACAAGATAGTCCCATAACCTAGAAATTTTGAAATAACTAGTTCTATGTCATGAGCCAAGATTGAAGACCAACTATTAAAACAAAGGACACTCCTAGAACCTCTATCACTCAGGAAATTAGAACCGTTTAGCACTGTAGCAAAACTAGTACCAAAGAAGTCTACTGTTTGTATGTCACAATGCCCTTCATTCTGGGATGTTCACATAGCAAACAGTCTTAGAATACCATTATAACTCTGTCAAGAAAAAAGTACAAACTTGTTTAGTGTTCAGTATAAAAGATCCAGGTCACCTACACAATCCACTGTGTGTTGCTGGGATTACATTATATCATCTTGTTCCAGGAATTGAGATTTGGTTCACTAGAACAAATGCTAAGAGTCTAGCTACTATTACTAGAAGCATAATAAAGTCTTTCTTCTCTAGTCCAAAAGTTCCATGGACTTTTTTTTTTGCCAGTATACAGAAAACTTGTGGAAGGGTAATTTCTTAAGACTTCAAGGGAGGTAAAATGTTAGACTCTGCATGGAAATATAACAGAATGTAGCATGTGAATTTTCTTTGGATTCATATTTCAAGTGAAGAACTTTGAAAAATAACAACTTGGGAACTTTTTAAATTAAATGTATGTGTAGACTTCAGTAAAGAAAAATAACATGAAAACAGAAGGGGAAATATTTGGCAAAAAAAGGGAAAAACTGAGGAGGAACAAGAGAAATTAGAGAAGATGAATATGGAAAAATTATGCAACATATCAAAGTTAAAATAATATTATGAAACTTACTACTTTGTATGGTGTGATGCTAATCTTAATGGGCAACAGATATAGCTTAATGGTACAGTGCTTACCTAGCAATGCCCCAAGTTAAATCCTCAGCACAAAAAAATAGTAAAAAAGTAAAATAAACAAACAAAAGAGCTGAAAACCTTTAACAGTTCTGGTCCAAATAGGGGCAGAGAAAGGATTATGACCAGTAAATAAAATATCTGGAAATGAACAACTATTTAAAATTGTAATAGAAAAGTAGAGGCCCAAATATGGGAAAGAGAAAATTCATTATATAATTTGTATCACTAAAGGATTGAAGCAGAGATTTGGAGAGATTGGTTAAAAGTACTTGTTGCTCTTCCAGAGGCTGCTGGGATTGTTTCCAGCACCCACATCAGGTGGCTCACAACTACCAATAACTCCATCTCCTGAGGATCTGACACCCTCTTCTGGTCTCCACAACCACCCACACACATGATATACTTGTCAGCATACACATACATATATAAAAACAAAAATGAATGAACCTAAAAAAAAGAGTTGACAGAAAAATTGCCCTAAGTATATACTGATCTTGTCATTACTCACAATGAATTATTATAATAATTAGAATATATTCATATTTTGTAGTTAATGTTATAAAAATAACCACTTAAATAACAAAAAACTTACAATTTTCTAGAAAAATATCCCACAAAACAAGGAAAAATAATATAGCATATATTAAAAAAAATAAGGATTGAAATTAGCAAACATATCATTCACATGTTGTATAGAAAATGGAGCAAAGAGTCAGAGAAATTATCATCAAAGGACATGCGAATCTGTATCACAAAGTCTCAATAGAAAGTATCTATCTTACTACCAACATATCAGAATACTGGAGCAACAAACTCAAATATGCACAAGGAAGATAGTTTGTGTGTGTGTGTGTGCGGCAAAAACTTCACAATATCCAGTCCCCAAAATAAAATTCAAAATATTCTGAACACCATCAATGAGAAGTCCCAACAGAAAGAAAATACAGTTTCTACCGTAATTAGGTGTGTATGACTGTGTGCATGTGAGTGCAGTGCCCATAAAGGCCATAAGAAATTCTCAGATTCCCTGGAACTGGAGTTATAGGAAGTTGTGAGCTAAGCTTAGGTCTTTTGGAAGAGCAGCTATTTGATGAGCTAGATATATTCACCCTGATTTCACCATTACACAATGTACATATGTATTAAAACAGCATACAGAATGTAATAAATACATACAATTGTTTTATAAATCAAATAAATGTATTAAATTAATAAATTTGGGTTGGTTGT
Source organism: Rhabdomys pumilio (assembly GCA_030674055.1). Lineage (NCBI taxonomy): Eukaryota > Metazoa > Chordata > Mammalia > Rodentia > Muridae > Rhabdomys > Rhabdomys pumilio. Next base: position 120,618,431 of record JANHMN010000005.1, on the reverse strand, counting down.
AATAAGATCTTGGTATATAGTCCTGACTGGCCTGGTACTTACTATATAGCCTGGGATTACCTGGAATTTATAGCAAACCTGCTTTGGACTCCTGAATGCTGGGATTAAAGGTATGTACTACCACACCCTACTCTAAACAATAAATTTAGAACTGGGTATGCTGGTCCATGCCTATATTCTTAACTAATCAGCAAAGCTAAGATGAGAGGATTACATAAGCCCAGAAGTTTGAGACTAGTCTGTGTAGCACAGTGAGAATAGATTTGAATTACATTAAATTTTTAAATATTAAAATATAAAAAGATATATCCCTGCCTACGGTTTTACATTAGGGAAAAAAAAAACAACTAGATACTTACAGAAGTCAAAGAGCCAGGAGTAATGGTACAGGCCTGTAATCCTAGTACTTAGGAGGCTGAGTTTAAGGTCAGTATAGATTATCTATAGAGATTCTGTCTCAAAAATACTAAAACAAAAGCACAACTGGACTTTGCTGTTGTGGTAGCTGTTTTCAAATATAGTTGCTGAACAATGAGGAAGGTCTTTCTAACATTAGCACAAAACTTAGAGGACATTAAAGAATGAAAAACTTAGTTGGATGAAATGCCCAAATGGAGAAACCATCAAACTTTTCACTTAAGGGACAAGTGAGGGGCTACAGGTATAGTTCATGGGGATAACATGTTTGCAAGTACAAGGGCCTAGGTTCCATGTCTAACCCCACAAAAAGATAAATAAGAAGCTGAGAAAAATATTTAAGACACACAAAACAGGCACAGGGCTGGCGAGATCAGTCTGCAGTTTAGAGCATGTATCACTTTTACAGAAGACTGAAGTTCAGTTCCCAGAATACATGCTCAGCAGCTCACAGAAACTTATAACTCCAGCTCAAAGAGGACATGATAGATACCTCTGGCCTCTTAAGAACACCTGTACACACACACACACACACACACACACACACACACACACACACACACACGTACACGCACACACACACACACACACACACACACACACACACACACACACACAATGGCAAAGAGCTAAGAGCTAACACCCTTATATATAAATGGCAATAACCTAAATGATTATTTAGATTAAAAAAATTTTTAAACAGCTCAGAAAAATACTATAAATGGCTCATTAAACAAATCACATAATTTCAATCTCAGTCATGGTATGAAAAACTGCATATTTACGTCTGTACTGTTATTTAACCCATTAGATTGGCCCAAAAGGAAAAAAAAAACAACACATGAACCAGGTGCGGTGAGCCAGGTCTATAATTCAAGCAACCAGAAAATGAGGCAAGAGGATGACAATGTTGAGGTCAGCCTAATGAGTTCTAAGCGAGCCCAGGGTTATGTAGTTAAGACCATGTTTCACAAATAAACAGAGTAACAAGATATTATGTCATTTGGGGTACTGTAAAAACAGATACTCATACAATGGATAAAACCCACACTATAGGTAATTTTGCCTTTCAATAATACTAAATATGTAATTATTATTTTCCTGGCAACTCTACTTGTAGAAATATTCAAAGCTAGGCATGGTGCTAGAAAGATGTTTCTGTGGTTAACAAATATTTTGTCTTCCAGAAGACCAAGGTTCAATCCCTAGCACTTACATGATGACTCACAACACCTTCATCTAGTTTCTGCAGGCGCCAAGCAACACATAGTACATATACATATATACAAGCAAAATACTCATACATATGATATGTTTAAAAAAAAACAAAAAACAAAAGAAGCATGGACCTGGGCCTAATGGTGTAAGTCTGTAATCTTCTTACCTGAGAAGCTGAAGCAGACTGGACTAGTTCAAGGCCAGACTGGGCTAAAGTGATTTCAAGGTTAGCCTAGGCTAATGGTTTTTCAGACCCTGTCTCAAAAAGAAAAGGAAATTTTACTGAGTAGTACAGTACTTGCCCAGCATGCACAAAGCCCTAGTGTTGGGCCTGACATGAGGTCTAGTCTTCATTCCACCTTCACCCTTCAGTCACGTACATAGGTGGGCATGATAAACAGGCCCCAGGCCCTAGAGAGATGTACATACTAATAAGATACCTGAAGGCCAGAGGGTGGAGCCAATTAAGCATTCCTCCCCAGTCCCTCCCCTCACGTCCTCTCCATATTTAACTCAGGTCCACTCTGGGTTTTGGGGGGTGTGCATCAATATTCATCCACCGTCTGTCATGCCAATAAACCTGTTTTGGAAACCCAAGGACTTCCTTGTGTGTTGGGGCCGCGCCATGAGGAATCGTGGAGAGGCCTTTAGTGAACAGCTGGGCCTAACTTACAGCTTGGAGGAACCCAGGGCGTTCTCAGCCAACTACACACAGTGTGGCGTGAGGGACCCTGTGGTTCCCCAGCCATATTTTTTTTCCTACACCCTAGAGTCTACCTCTAGTAACACACATAAATAAATAGAGCCAGCCATGGTAGTACACAAGTAAAATCTCAGCACTTTAGAGCCAAATGCAAGAGGGACACAAATTCTAACCAAGCTTAACCTATTATGGAGATTTTTTTCAGAGAGAGACAGAGACTCACAGACAGAGAAACAGAGGAAGAGGGATCTCTTTAAACATACTCCTCTTCTCTTCCTTGTGTTAACTAATGTGTGTAAAAGGCTATTTGCCTCTGTGTTGTATGTAATTGCAAAAAATTGGGAATCTCTTAAATTCCTATTAATTTATGATTCATTACTATAAATATAGCCACATAATGGATACAATTTAGCATTTAAAAGAAATTAAGGAAATCATTGTACTAACATCTATCATCAATATTAATTGCTGAAGAAAAATATATGTTAAAAGCTGTAGGGTTTTTTGGTTATTTGGGGGTTGTGCTGTTTTGTTCTGTTTGCTTGCTTGCTTGCTTGCTTGCTTGCTTGCTTGCTTGCTTGCTTGCTTGAATCTTTGGATTAAATCCATGTCCTTACACATACCAAGTGTCTTGGAGTTTCTATTGCTATGACAAAACACAATGACCAAAAAGCAAGGGAGTAAAAGGTTTTGTTTGGCTTATACTTCCACACCACTGTTCATCATTGAAGAAAGTCAGAGCAAGAACTTAAGCAGGAACCTGGAGACAGGAGCTGATGCAGAGACCACAAAAGGTTGCTGCTTACTGGCTTGCTCCCCATAGCTTGACCAATAATCCAGGAATGGCACAACCCACAATGGGCTGAGCTCTCCCCCATCTATCACTATTTTTTAAAAAAATCCCTCCCTCTCTCTTTTGCCTACTTTTGGGGGCCTGTCTCACCTACTGGGTTGCCTCATTCAGCCTTGATTTGAGGATATGTGGCTCATCTTACTGTAACTTGTAATGCCATGTTCGATTGATACCCCTAGGAGGCTGCTCCTTTCTGAAGGGAAACAGAGGAGGGGTGGATTTAGGGAAGAGGGGAGGTTAGGGGGAGGGGCCGAGAGAAATGGAAGGAAGAGAAACTATGGTCAGGTTATAATATATCAGAAAAGAATGTATAAATTTTAAGAATAAGAATAATTTTTTTAAAAAACTAAAAGTACCTCACAGCTAGAGCTTATGAAAGCATTTTGTCAGTTGAGGTTCCTTCCTTTCAGATAACTCTAACTTGGATCAGGTTGACATAAGACTAACACGCATACCAAGTATGCTTTATCATACAGCTACAATTGCAGATGGGAAGTCTTGTAACAACGTATTTGAAAAGAAATCTATAGCTGCCATTTATAAAGGATATATGAAAAACTCTATTGCATAAAATTAGAGGTTATATTTTTCCCTTTTCAACAGACTACTAACATGAAACAGAATATTCATGCGAAAATAAAATGTAAAAATTCAGTTTAGCTAATTATTCAAGAGAAATACTTCATCTAATCCCCACCAAATCTAGAAACATAACATTACCTTGCCCATAAGCCTTCAGTGTCTGTCTCCTTGCCCCTCATCAATACACATGGAAACTTCTATCCTATCTCAGGTAGGGTTTCCTAGCTTTGCTTTCTGGTTTCTGCCACTGATAATATGATAATACCACTGTTCAGTATGGTTTTGTTTATAAAAAAAAATCTAAGACAAACACAATGCATTCTTTAAGCCTGTCCTCCTTGATTCAATATTATGCTCCATTTATTTATCCATTCTATCATTGATGGACATTATCATCATTTTCACATATTGGCTAGACCAAGTAATACTGCAGTGTTCGTTGATGCATGTATGCATCCTAGGCAATTCGTCAAATGGAATTCTTTATAGAGTCTACATTCACATGGTGAGTAAGGCTAAAATGTTTTCCAACCTGCTCCAATTTTCACTTCCATCAAAACCATGATACACATGATGCTTCACATCCTATCATTTGTCATGATACTTGTCATGGTCAGGCTTCTTGGCATAAGCCATTCAGGATGGGATGTATGCTATTATAGGGTGGTTTAAATCTACACTTTTCTTGGCAACTGAGACTGAGCAGCATATAAGGCAACTATTAGCCATTTGGATAACTTTCTTTGCTACTATATTCATTTAAGGCTTCTGTCTACTACATAGTCTATTTTTTCTTGCTGTTTAGTTGTTCATTACATATTCAGGCTATAAGTCTCCTGTGATTATATCATCTCCCACTCTGTAAACTATGATTCACTTCTTATAATACCACAAAGATCAAGGTAGTAAACTTTTAGAGTAGGGCATTTCTGGAAAGTGGACGGTCAACTCTTTCTAAAGATACAAATCACTCAGCTATACATTTATTTCTGTTATAGAGATATGTATATTCACAAAAAAAACTTTTTTAAAAATGATTTAGCTTATGACCTAGTCGCCTAACCATATGTAATACTTAAAAAGGCATGTACTTATGTCTATTAGGAAACATGAACAAGAATTTTCATAAAGCCAAATATAGTGGCATGTACCCATAATTCCAGCATTCAGAAGGTAATGGTAACACACACCTTTAATCCTAGCATTCATGAGGCAGAGGCAGGCAGATTTCTGTGAGTTTCAGGCCAGCCTAGTCTATAGAGTGAGTTCCAGAGCAGTACAGTAAGACCCTTTCTAAAAATATTAAACTATTTCTAATATTCTCTGAGTGATAAGATACTGTATCACTGAAACTGTAAAATAGAAACAGTGATGTACTTATGGGGATGCTCTATAAAGTTATTTAAACAAAAATTGTAATAGCATTAATGATGTACAATAGAAGATTTAGAAGATAATGTATTTTTTAATTAATTGGAAAGAAAACAAAAATAGAAAGATGCTAGACATGCTAACACATACTTATAGTCCCAGAAGGCTAACACAGAATGGTACTAGTTCAAGGCTAGCCCAGGTAACTTAGCAAGACCCTATCTCAAAATTTTAAAACAAATTTAAAGGACTGGGGTCAGAGCTGGAGAGATGCCTCCATGACTAAGAGCATCTGCCTGCCTTCCAAAGGACCTGGGTTTGATTTCCAGCATCCACATGGAGGCTCACAAGCAGTAACTGCAGTCTCAGGAGACCTGCCACCCTCTTCGGGTCTCTGTGGGCACTGTGTGCCTATGGCGCATGCAGGTGATATACCCATACATTTAAAATAATAAAGTGTTCTGTTAAAAGGTTTGATATACCTTCCCATAGAGCCTACTAGAGCTAGGACTGTAACTTCGAATGGTTATAAAAACTGTATCAGGGTTGGAAAACATGTACAACAAATTATGTTTTTCTATACGGCTCTGAAGCTCAGGATAAAAACCTCCTACCCTCTGGGTCACTCTCACCTCACAGGCCTTGGCATGTCTCCCTGGCTGAGTCAGGTCTTGAGTAACCACCATGTTAATGCTATCCCTGGGCTCTCTTGCTGGTTACTCTGCTCTGTCCAGGTTCTCCAATTCTGTTGAAGTCTGCAGACTGAACAGGATCTTCTAGGGTCAGAAGATACTCAAAGATACCTGAAAGGACATTGTCAGACTCCCACAACATTTACAAGTAAACATTTTATGGTGATATCGAAGTACAGTTCAACCTACTGGATACTGTATAGTAGACAAAGTCACAGAAACATTAATTCTGCTTATTGATTAAAGGGAAACATGAGGAAGTATGTGAGATTTGAACTAAGATTAATACAAATTTAAATTTTAGCTCTGCCAATATTTAGGTGTGATAGCACAAAAACGTTTCTTGAGTTTCACTTTTAAATGAGTCAAAGCTATCTCAAGTGGTTGTGAAAATTAAAATGAAATGATGTCTAGACAGGACTTAGCCTAAGACTGGCACAATGAAAACAGATCACATAGAAGCCAGGACTCAAATCTCAAAGTCCCAAATTCAATAAAATTGAAAACTTTTTGAACACTGACATGATACAGTGATGCAAAATTCTACATGTGACTGTTAAGAATCACCATCAAAATAAGGCTGACAAAAATACTGTATAAATTACCTTCAAGTTAAGATGTAACAGAGGGCTGAAATGTATAAGAAGTTCGATTATAGATTTGGATCTCACTCCTAAGATACCTCTTCATGTAAATGAAAGTGGTCCAAATCTGAAAAAGAAACACAAAATTCAAAACATTTCTGATCTCAAGCATTCCAGGTAAAAAATAATTATCTTATATAAGAACTCATGGATTATACAAAAGCACATAGATATGTTATATAATTTGCACAAAACCTTTCACCTACAGATTAATAATTTTGTGTTTTTATTTTATGTGTGCAGAAACAGAATATTAGTGATTACAAGTTAGATCCAGTCTTCCTGACTTCAAAGTTCATGTTCACAGCTGGGTGTGGTGATGCATTAATCCCAGAACTCAGGAGGCAAAGGCAGGAGGATCTCTAGAGGCTAGCCTGATCTACATAGCAAGTTCCAGGACAACCAGGCTGTATACACAGAGAAACCTTATCTTGAAATACGAAACAGAAAGAAAGGGAGGGGTGAAAGATAAAAAAAAAAAAAAAAACAAGAGAAAGAAAAAAACACAAAGAGATAGAGAAGGTAAGAACACTTCCAGAGGACCCAGGTTTCGTTCACAGCACTCAAAGGGTAGCTAACAAGTGTAACTGACTCCAGTTCCAGGGAATCTATGTCCTTTTCTGGCCTCCTCAGACACTATAAACATGTGGTATACAGAGATACACAAGCAAAACATCCACACACATAAAATAAAAATAAATGAATCTCAAAAAAAGAGACTAGCCAACAAAAATAACTGAGTTCAAAAAAAGACCAAGGTAGGGTGGAGAGTGACGGTGACATAACACAACAAGAACACTTTCTAAAAGGTAGACAGAAATGGTAACTCATTTAAAGACAACATGAGAAGTAACATTGGTGACTTCTCTGAATATTCTTTTTCATTTCTAAATATGATCTGAAGATACTGGAGAAATATACACAGAATCTTCAACAGAAACACAAAAACAAAACAGTTAAAAAAGAAATGAGTAAACTGTCTGCATATATACCTGCCTGCCAGAAGAGGGCATCAGATCACTTTATAGATAGATAGTCCTGAGCCACCATGTAGTTGCTGGGAATTGAACTCAGGACCTCTGGAAGAGCAGTCAGTGCTCTTACCTGCTGAGCCATCTTATCAGCCCCTTATTATATTTTTGAGACAAGGTCTTTCAACTTGTGATCCTCCTCTAGCAGCTTCCTGCGTGTGTTTTTGGCTGTGTGCCCCTGCTCTCAGCTTGTTAAATCTAATCAAGTTTTACATAGATTTCAGTAGATTCCATGGATTTTTGGTAGGCTCATGTCCTATAAAAGACAGTTTTATTTATCCTCTAATCTCTACACTTTTTTTCTTCTCTTGCTTTATTATGCTGGTAAACATTCCGATATTTGTTGAGAGTACTATATTGCTGCTCAAGCTGCTTCTGATTTAAGATCATTATGGATTTTAGGTTTTTCAGGTTGCGGCTCCTTAACCTATACTTTGTATACTAAGAACCACGAGAACAGACAGTCTTGCATTATTCCAGTCTTAGAAAACATTGAGCTTCTCACAATTATTACTATATTAGCTGTAAAGATTTTTTTTAAGATTTTTTATTTTTTCTTTCTAATAGGTGACATTTGTTAAATAGAGAAATTTTCCCTCTACTCATAATTTGCTATAAAAAGATTAAATATTAATAATAACAACAACAACATCAACAATAAAATCAGATTCCTATTACTTCTTCGACATCTGCATTTTCAAGTTTTATACCATATCCATAGTTCGTCAGTACTTTTTCAATATTAAACAGAAACATAATTTGGCAAAATTCTTCCAAAAATGCAGATGTCTATAACTACAGTGGTACTAAATAGGAAAGAGACAACGAGAGAACAAAAAAATGAAAATATTCATGGGCAGACAGGGAATGTGGATCAAGACTTTGGATTTAAAAATAAGTTCCCCAGGAAGCAAGCTATCATGGAATTTCTAGAAAACTTTGTCTCCCAAAATAGAACCAAAAGCCCTACACCAAAATTTTGGAAACTAGTTATGAGATGCTATAAATGATCAAAACAGTGGAAAGGAAAAGAAATGTGACTTCTACTTAGCTACAGTCTCACGACAGTTGGTGAATCAGTAAACACTATTGAAATGTTCTGAAACATAGGTAGGGTGGTGGGAGAAAAGGACTGAAGAGCTATCTGCATACATTAGAACAGGTTGGGGCTGAAGAAATGGCTCAGCAGTTAAGAGCACTTGCTGCTCTTCTAGAAGACCTGGGTCCAGTTTCCAACACCTACATAAAAGCTCACAACACATGTAACTCAAGTTCAAGGTGATGTGACACCTTCTGGCCTCAGTGGGCACAAGGCATACATGTGGTGCATGCAGGCAAAACATTCATATGTAGAGAATAAAAATAAGTTTTTTTAAAAAAATATAAGAAACTTTCAGTGCTGGGAACATTTTCTAAACAGTAAAATGACTTCAGGATAGATCTCTCTGATATTAAGTATAGCAGAAGTTTTTAAAAGATTTACAAATAGAAATAACAGAAAATTACAAGGCAGAGAATGCATACGCCCAAAAAAATCAACACAATATTATAGATTCAATGTTATAGGCTAGAAATCTGTTAACTTTGTTAACTAGCAAAATATCTCTTTTGCTTATGTTTATAAATTACCTATTTATCATATGACCACAGCATATTGAATCCCTTTTCCTTGTGCATTTAAGATGGCTATAGTCAGCCTTTAAGTATTTTGTATTTCTTTGCCAATCTTGGGTTGAGCTTTTTGTTCCACTTGATTTTGGTGAAGATAACTACAAACTGTCAGTGCAAGGCCTTGAATGTGGTATCTAACACTGGTAAGTTTTCACTAACTACTGTCTGATACTCATTTTATGTACTATATTAATGTAATCTAGTCTATGGCAGTTTACACTTCATTAGAAACCGTTAGTGATTCTTGCATATCTTTATCTAATCAACTGAACATTGTCATCTTCATAATAACCTTCAACCACCTGTGCTGTAGGTGGTGAGATGGTAAACTTCTCTGATTCTCCAATGGCTGCCAGTCTAGAAGTTTTTAGGCTAAAACTGGTGGTTTTAAATTCATAAAATAATAATCTGTTTTACATCTACAGTTTTTATATAAACAGTACAGAAGCCATTGGAATATCATCTTCCATGTAGGCTTTTACCTTTCTGAGACTTCAAATCTTATGGGGGTCCCTGCAAGCATCATGACCAACTATGAAACAATCCAAGGACTGGCAAGAATGAAACTTGGTTCCATACAACTTTAATTAGCAGTCACTAGTTCAAATTTATGGAGTCTTACTCCAATCGGTTTATTTTATCCGTATGTAAACATAGTACAATTTTGGAAAATGGTTCCTGTGTACACACACAGTCCTTCCTGTGTATACAACAAAGCTTAAAACATGTTTAACATTGAAATTCTTTACAAAGTACATATGGCTTCTTCCACAAAAATGGGTTCTGTTTACTTAGAAACAATGCTCAAGCAAAGGGTCTAGGGAAAATGAGGAAAACATAAAGGGTCTAAAGAAAATGGCTGAGGTAAACGATCCCTGTGGAATTCAGGATTGTCATGGCCCTAAAAACACAGAAATCACTTAGGCTGTTATAAAGTACTCATGGCATCTCTCATAAGGGTGGGATTTATGGCCTAGAATCAATGCTCAAGGTGCATCTGGAATAAACAAACATAACAGTCTGGGGGATTTGGGTGAAGCCTGGCCCTAAAGAGCGGAAAAGACCACCAGGTTGTAAACTTCATCCTTCCCCAGCATTCTGGGTAGAAGGCGGGTAAATGTCTCCTTCCTTTGAAGAGACAAGCTTACATATAAGCTAAAATAAACCCTTTCCTCCCTTTTTGCTTAACGTGTTTATAAAGATAAAAATATATATATAGTAGTAAAATGGATGTACTTGTTTATTTGTACACAAAGAATTAAATCTTGGCTGGATATTTGATACTGCAGAACACCTTACTTTTATTTTTTTAAACTTGTTCAATATTTTGATTTTATAATCATCAATTCTGAGAACACTACTTTGCATAAATATGTAATACAAATGGCAGAAGTATGTTTAGAACTGCTTTGAAGGTCATTGGAAATGCTGTCTTAATTCCAAGCCAAATGTCATTTGACGATTTTTCATGAAAATCAAGTCAGTAACTCAAAATCTGGCACTCTAACACAATACAATCCAAAGATGTATTAACTTAATATTTGCATGCAGAAGAATGATGGCAGGAAAATGTTATATCTTTGTTTTCTATAATTAAACCATCATGTTTTATAAGAACAGTAAACTTTGTATGCATGGTTTTTAGAAAGTAATATAGCACAAAAATAGTCTTGAATCTGAGCTGAGATACTTCAGGCACTGTCTGTTGAAGTTGTGTGGCATAATGGCATGCTGTTAAATTATACTGGTAAATTACCATGTACTGTTTGTGCTTGTTAAAGAGAAGAAATTGGTTTCCTTATTTTAGACTCAAGCATATTTATCTCAAGTGTCTTCTGAGACCCTTGTCTATGTCAAGCTGACCCTCTGCCTCTGTGACATGGAGAAAGGAAAAAGACAAACAAATAAGAAAATTTAAAACATTGCACCTTTGAAAAAATAGCTAAAGGTTTCCAATCCTAACATAAATTCCTGTCGTTTATTCCACAATATTAAAATACTTGCAGTAGGAGCAAAAAGCAGGAAACTCATCCATGGAAAGAATACTCTGCTCTGCCTGGAAATTGCTCAATTGGGAATTCCAGCACGATCATTTCAACAGGTCTTTCCCAGTAAATTCCTCTGCATATTGTAAGTACCCTACTTACATGCTGTGATCCAGATAATCCAACAATGGCTGGCTGTGAATAGAAGGTTCAAGAATCCAGTAGTTGCTCAGTGCACGAGGCTAGATGTCTCATGGTCTTGAGTATATTTTGAAATTCTGAATACCAGTAAAGAAATGGACTTGTTAGTCAGGTAAGAGCAAGCAGGCAAAGAAAAGCTTCCTTCTTTCATGTCCATATATAGGCTTCCAGCAGAAGCTACAGTCCAGATTAGCTCAAATAATCTGGATAAAAGGTGTGTCTTCTTAACAAGATCCAGATTAACAGCATGTTTCCCCAACTTAAAAGATCTGGATTAAAGGTATATCTTTCTACCTCAAGGATCTATATTAGAAGTGGATCTTACTTCAAATTAAGCAAAAATACTTCACAGGTATGTCCTCCATTTTTGAGTTTTAGTTAATTCTAGGTGTAGTCAAGTTGACACCCAGAATTGCCATCATTTTTATTGTTCCATAAATATTATACTAAGGTCAATTTCTGAACATTTTCTTATATTTCCCTATGCTATTTACTATTTTGATTGCACTTTTTAAAATTTATTTTAGTGTATGAGTGTTTTGCTGCCACATACGTGTGCACCACATGCATGACTGATGTTTATGGAGGCCACACTTAGATTCTCTCACCCTGTCACCTAAAAACACAAAACAACAACAAAACCCTCTTAGTTTCTTCTCAGTTAGGTTCTGTGAATTTTTGGTAGTGTCTTAGGTTAAATTATCCTCCAACAAACAGCATGATCAGTCCTGTCACAGAAGTCCCTGGTACCAACTTCTGTCTTAGTCACTGTTCTATTGCTATGAAGAGATACCATGACTACAGCAACTCTATAAAAGAAAGCATTTAATTGGGGCTTGCTTACAGTTTCAGAGGCTTAGTCCATTATCATCATGGCAAGTAGCAAGGTAGCACTCAGACAAGCACTGAAGTAGGATCTGAGATCTTTAAATCCTGATCCACAAGCAGAAAGAACCTGGACCTGGCATAGGATTTGAACCCTCAAAGCCCATCCCCAGTGACACACTTTCTCAAACAAGGGCACACCTCCTAACACTTCTAATCTTATCAAAGAGTTCTATTCCCTAGTGACTAAGCCTTCAAATATATGAGCCAATGGGAGCCATTCTTATTCAAACCACTACAAAAGGTCTCTCTACAAAGTCTTGACAGTCCTGGAACTAACTATGTAGACCAGTCTGGACTGGAACTCAAGAGATACACCTCCCTCAGTCTCCCAAATGCTCGGATTAAAGGCATGCACCACCATGGCATGCTTTTGCTAAAGATTTATTTTAAAAATTATAATATAAATTGATACTAAACTCTATTTTAAAAGAAATTTAAAAATTATGTGGGTATTTTTATGTCCCACAAAGTTTTAGACATTTTATTATTGTCATACTATCAGTATTAACAGACTGAGTTCTAAGGCAACTAAAGTATCATATCTGATAGACATATGTTGGGGACATAAAGGTCCTTGAGCCTACTCATTAAGGAAAAGAGGAATGGAATGTTAAAACATAAAAGGGCCTCTTTTCCCCAAGTGAGGATGCTTCAATCCCACTTGGGAGGGAGAAGAAAACAATCACAGGAAGCAGAAGGAGAAAGGGATCTGGGTGGGAAATGGGGATGAGGAAGAGAAAAGAGGAACACGATCAGGTATGAGGAGGGAGACAGGAGAAAAGTCCCGAAGGCAAGCAGAACAAATGGAAATATGCAACCTGAGGGTGGGGGAACCACTCTAGAAAGTACCAGAGACCTGGGAGCTGAGAGACTCTCAAGGACTCAAAAGGAGTGACCGTAGATGAAATGCCCAACAGCGGAGAGAGGGAACTGGTAGAGTCCACCTCCAGTAGAAAGACAGGGCATCAAGTAGAGGGATGGGGTTGCCATCCCACAGTCAAAAACTCTGACCCAGAATTGTTCCTGTCTAAAAAAGCTGCAGTGACAAAAATAGATAAGACACTGAGGGAAAGGTGGTCCAGTGACCAACCCAACTTGGGATCAGCTCAAGGGGAGGCGCTAAGGCCTGACACTATTACTGATGCTATGGTGTGCTTACAGACAAGAGCCTAGCATGGCTGTCCTCCAAGAGGCCCAACAAGTAGCTGACCGAGACAGATGCAGATATTTACACCTAACCATTGCACTGAAGTTGGGGACACCATGGGTGAATTAGGGAAAGGCTGGAAGAAGCTGAGGAAAAGGACAACCCCATAGGAAGACCAGCAGTCTCAACTAACCTGGACCCCTGAGATCTCTCAGACACTGAGCCACCAACCAGGTAGCATACAGTAGCTGGTCCGAGCCCCCCTCACCCACACACACATATACAGCAGAGGTCTGCCTGGTCAGGCCTCAGTGGAAGAAGAAGGGCCTAACCCTCAAGAGACTTGAGGTCCTAGGGACTGAGGAGGCCTGGCAGGAGTTGGGAGAAATCAATCTGAAGACAGGAGGGAGGAGGAATGGGATGAGGAACTGTAGGAGGGCGGACCAGAAGGGGGACAATGACTGGACTGTAAAAAAAACTAGTAATTTTTAAAAAGTATTTCTTCTCAGTGGAGGAGATAAAATACTTGTTTTTCTGCCCAGGATCTTGGGAGTGGATATTTTAAATGACCTGGTGACCTTTTTGCCATCTGTGGCAGCAGACCTCACCTACCTTTTGCTACAAAGGTAGACTTCACCCAAATCTCCCAAAATGTTTATCCCAATTCCTTAGGTCTATTCAGGCTAGCAGTCACTAACTTAAAAATATATATCTACCCTTCCTGTCTGCGCCCAAGAACTGAGCATATCGTGGGCTTCAGCTCTGCACTGCCCTGAATCCAATCCCACAAAACCCAGAGGAGGCAGGGCTCCCAGGAGCTCTAATACCAGCAGTATCTTAGGTAAAGAGACAGCAACACCCGCCCCAAACAGGAAGTAACTGGGACCCACTGGGACCCAGGAATTCACTCCTGGCCCAGGGCACTGGTTCCTTCCAGTCTGTGCCCAAGCACTGAGCAGCTCTTGGGCTTCAGCTCTAACCCCAGTAGCAACACCAACCCCACACAGTTCTGACACAACCAAGATAATAGGAAAGACAGGCTCCAGTCAGAGACAGCACAGGTAGCACTAAGGAGATCCAGATGGTAAAAGGTAAGCACAAGAACATAAGCATCAGCAACCCAGTGTACTTGGCACCATCAGAACCTACTTCTCCCACAATAGAAAGTCCTGAATTCCTCATCTCACCAGGAAAACAAGATTCAGATTTAAAATCACTTCTAATGATGATGATAGAGGACTTTAAGAAGGACATAAATAACACTCTCAAAGAAATTGAGGAGAACACAGGTAAACAGGTAGAAGCCCTTAAAGAGGAAACACAAAAATCTCTTAAAGAATTACAAGAAAACACAACCAAACAGGTGAAGAAATTAAACAAAACCATCCAGGACATAAAAATGGAAGTAGAAACAATAAAGAAATCACAAAGGGAGACTACCCTGGAGATAAAAAAAAAAAACCTAGAAAGAAATCAGGAGTCATAGACACAAGCATCACCAACAGAATACAAGAGATAGAAGAGAGAATCTCAGGTACATAAGATACCATAGAAAATATTGACACAATTGTCAAAGAAAACACAAAGTGCAAAAAGTTCCTAACCCAAAACATCCAGGAAATCTAGGACACAATGAGAAGACCAAACCTAAGGATAATAGGTATAGAAGACAGTGAAGATTCCCAACTTAAAGGGCCAATAAATATCTTCAACAAAATTTAGAAGAAAACTTCCCTAAAGAACGAGATGCCCATAAACATACAAGAAGCCTACAGAAATCCAAATAGACTAGACCAGAAAAGAAATACCTCCTGTCACATAATAATCAAAACACCAAATGCACAAAACAAAGAATATTAAAAGCAGTAAGGGAAAAAGGTCAAGTAACATATAAAGACAGACTTATCAGAATTACACCAGACTTCTCACCAGATACTATAAAAGCCAGAAAATCCTGAACAGAGAGAGAACACAAAGGCCAGCTGAGGTTACTACACCCAACAAAACACTCAATTACCATAGATGGAGAAACCAAGATATTCCGTGACAAAACCAAATTTACACAATATCTTTCCACAAACCCAGCACTACAAAGAATAATAGAAAACTCAATACAAGGAGGGAAATTATACCCTAGAAAGAGCAAGAAAGTAATCCTCTTCCAACAAATCCAAAAGAAGATAGCCACACAAACAATGCCACTGCTAACAACAAAAACAATAGGAAGCAACAATCTCCTTTCCTTAATATCTCTTAACATCAATAGACTCAATACCCCCAATTAAAAAGACATAGACTAACGGACTGGATACGCACAGGACCCAGCGTTTTGCTGCATACAGGAAACCCACTTCAGTGACAAAGACAGACTCTACCTTAGAGTAAAAGGCTGGAAAACAATTTTTCAAGCAAATGGTCCCAAGAAACAAGCTGGAGTAGCCATTCTAATATTGAATAAAATCGACTTTCAACTTAAAGCTATCAAAAAGGATAAGAAAGGACATTTCATACTCGTCAAAGGAAAAGTCAACCATCATGAACTCTCAATTCTAAACATCTATGTGCCAAATAGAAGAACACCCACTTTCATAAAAGAAACCTTACTAAAGTTCAAAACATACATTGCACCTCATACAATAATAGTGGGAGACTTCAATATCCCACTCTCAGCAATGGACAGATCATGCAAACAGAAACTAAACAGAGATACAGTGTAACTAACAGAAGTTATGAACCAAATGGATTTAACAGATATCTATAGAACATTTCATCCTAAAACAAAAGAATAAGGCTGGAGAGACGGCTCAGTGGTTACAGCACTGACTGCTCTGCCAGAGGTCCTGAATTCAATTCCCAGCAACCACATGGTGGCTCAGAACCATCAGTAATGTGATTCCATGCACTCTTCTCGTGTGTGTGTGTGTGTGTCTGAAGATAGCTGCAGTGTGTACTCATATAAACAAAATAATAAATAAATCTTTAAAAAAAAAAAGAATATACCCTTTTCTCAACACCTCATGTTACCTTCTCCAAAACAGATTATATAATTGGTCACAAAACAGGCCTTAACAGATACAAGAAAACTGAAATAATCCCATGCATCCTGTCAGATAACCATGGATTAAGGCTGGTCTTCAATAACGACAAAAACAATAGAAAGCCCACATACACGTGGAAACTGAACAACACTGTACTCAATAATAACGTGGTCAGGAAAGAAATAAAGAAAGAAATTAAAGACTTTTTAGAATTTAATGAAAATTAGGACACATCATACCAAAACTTATGGGACACAATGAAAGCACTGCTAAGAGGAAAACTCATAGCTCTAAGCACTTACAAAAAGAAACTGGAGAGAGCATACACTAGCAGCTTGACAACACACCTGAAAGCCTCAGAACAAAAGGAAGCAAACACACCAAAGAGGAGTAGATGGCAGGAAATGAAACAAAAAACTATACAAAGAATCAATAAAACCAGAAGCTGGTTCTTTGAGAAAATCAACAAGATAGATAAACCCTTAGCTAGACTAATCAGAGGGCAGAGAGACAGTATCCAAATTAATAAAATCAGAACTGAAAAGGGTGACATAACAGAAACTGAGAAAATTAAAAATATATATATCAGATCCTACTACAAAAGTCTATACTCAACAAAATTGGAAAATCTGGATGAAATGGACAATTTTCTAGACAGATACCAGTTACCAAAGTTAAACGAGGAGCAGATAAACCATCTAAACAGTCCCATAATCCCGAAAGAAATAGAAGTAGTTATTAAAAGTCTCCTCACCAAAAAAAGTCTGGGACCAGACAGTCTTAGTGCAGAATTCTATCAGACCTTCAAAGAAGATCTAATACCAATTCTCTATAAACTATTCCACAAAATAGAAACAGAAGGAACACTACCCAATTCATTCTATGAAGCCACAATTACGCTCATACCTAAACTACACAAAGACCCAACAAAGAAAGAGAACTACAGACCAATTTCTCTTATGAATATTGATGCAAAAATACTCAATAAAATTCTCGCAAACTACCAGGAAGTGGTGGCACAAGCCTTTAATCCCAGCACTGGAGGCAAAGGCAGGCAGTTTTCTGAGTTCGAGGCCACCCTGGCCTACAGAGTGAGTTCCAGGACAGCCAGGGCTATACAGAGAAACCCTGTCTCGAAAAAAAAAAAAAAAAAAAAAAAAAAAAACAAACAAAAAAAAAATCTCGAAAATCGAATCCAACAACACATCAAAACAATTACCCATCATGATCGAGTAGGCTTTATCCCAGGATGCAAGGATGGTTTAATATACGGAAATCCACCAATGTAATCCACTATATAAACAAATTCAAAGGAAAAAAAAAACACATGATCATATCACTAGATGCTGAGAAAGCATTTGACAAAATTCAATAACCCTTCATGTTAAAAGTCTTAGAAAGATCAGGAATTCAAGGCCCATACCTAAACATAGTAAAAGCAATATACAGCAAGCCATTAGCCAACATCAAACTAAATGGAGAGAAACTTGAAGCAATCCCACTAAAATCAGGGACTAGACAAGGCTGCCCACTCTCACCTTACCTATTCAATATAGTACTGGAAGTCCTAGCTAGAACAATTAGACAACAAAAGGAAGTCAAAGGGATACAAATAGGAAAGGAAGAAGTCAAAATTTCACTATTTGCAGATGATATGATAGTATACTTAAGTGACCCCAAAACTTCCACCAGAGAACTCCTAAACCTGAAAAACAACTTTAGTAAAGTGGCTGGATATAAAATCAACTCAAACAAATCAGTAGCCTTCCTCTACTCAAAAGATAAACAGGCAGAGAAAGAAATTAAGGAAAGGACACCCTTCACAATAGTCACAAATAATATAAAATATCTTGGAGTGAATCTAACCAATCAAGTGAAAGATCTGTATGACAAGAACTTCAAGTCCCTGAAGAAAGAAGTCGAAGCAGATCTCAGGAGATGGAAAGATCTCCCATGCTCATGGATTGGAAGAATTAAAACAGTAAAAATGGCTATTGTGCCGAGAGCAATCTACAGATTTAATGCAATCCCCATCAAAATTCCAACTCAATTCTTCACAGAGATAGAAAGAGCAATTCTCAAATTCATTTGGAATAACAAAAAAACCCAGGATATCGAGAAGTATCTTCAACAATAAAAGAATTAGGGGAATCACTGTCCCTGACCTCAAACTGTACTACAGAGTAATAGTGATAAAAACTGCATGGTATTGGTACAGAGACAGGCAGGAAGATCAATGGAATAGAATAGAAGACCCAGAAATGAACCCCCATACCTATGTGTTGAGAACCGCTCTAGCCCACACTTGAGGGACAAAATGTCGCAGACTGCTGTCAATGTTGGGACCTGCACTGCCAAAAGCCTTGGGGGCTAAATTGTTAGAGCCTGCACTGCCCCAAGCTGCTCTGGTCCACAGGTCCGGGTTCAGCAAGAGAGAATGGAGACCAGAGTGTGATTCAATCCCGTTTATTCTTCAGTCTCTCTTCTTAGTCTAAGTCCCAAGTCTTGAGTTCCTAGTCCCTAGTTCCTAGTCCCTAGTAACTCCAAGTTCCAAGTTCCAAGTTCCAAGTTCCAAGTTCTCTTCCAAGTACAAGTGTCTAATTCCTAGTTCTCTTTCCAAGTCTAAGTGCCTAACCTAATAAGTCTTCTTCCAAGTTCCCTAGTCCAAGTGTCTAGCATCTAATAGTTCTTCCTTCAAGTGCCAAGCGCCTAATACCTAATTTCTTCTCTCTGCCTCTTGCCTTTTACATGTCTCACTTCTAAGCCACACCTCTAAGTCACACCCTTAAGTCACGCCCTTAGGTCTTATCTCTAAATCACACCTTTAAGTCTCACACACCCAAGGGAAGATCCTGGGTATCTAAACCAAGATGTTATCAGAGTGTGCTCAGCTGTTGTAGGCTATTGTAAACAAGCCTCTTGTCAGGGTATATGGCTCAAGATGGCTACAAGGATGATAGCTGCCTTCTGTCGGCTCCCCAAACCTATGGTCACTTGATCTTTGACAAAGGAACTAAAACCATCCAGTGGAAAAAAGACAGCATTTTTCTCCATTTTCTCTTCTATTAGTTTCAGTGTATCTGGTTTTCTGTGAAGGTCCTTGATCCACTTGGACTTGAGCTTTGTACAA
The DNA here is from genome assembly GCA_030674055.1 of Rhabdomys pumilio. Taxonomy (NCBI): domain Eukaryota; kingdom Metazoa; phylum Chordata; class Mammalia; order Rodentia; family Muridae; genus Rhabdomys; species Rhabdomys pumilio. The sequence goes on along the minus strand of JANHMN010000005.1, from coordinate 120,598,860 downwards.
GGAGATAAGTATGGATCAATTTGCATTCTTCTACATGCTGACCTCTAGTTGAACCAGCACCATTTGTCCCGGGAGCCTATCCTCTATTAAAAGCATTGTTTTATTCAGCATAAAGACAAATTTTATATAGTATTCCAAACTTTTAATGCATAATTAGTAGTGAATAGGTATCAGCTTGACATCTAAGAATAAAGGTGCCTGTCTTGGACATTCTCTGCTGTCAGGTATGTAAAGATCTATGCTCAAAGTACACTACATATATGCACAATGCCTCTCCCTGACAAATGGCTGCAGAGCAAAGCCCCAGGAATGGCATGGGGCCTTGAAAGCTCCAAAAAATGCCACTGTATTATACCTAGACCTTAACTTTGACAAATAGCCCTTTAAGCATATCCTTTCCAAAATTCACTACAACTAAAAAATAATAATGGTCCCACTTATGCTAGCAAATGAAGATTTTTAATACTAATCATGAAAACCCTTATTATCCACAGGCTCTTGTGGAATGACATCATTAAGTACTGAACTGGCAAATTCTAATAAACAGAGACTATTATATGCACCCACTTAAATCCTCACATACTAAAGGATAATGCTTTGTTTGCTGCCCCAAAGCATTTTGTCCTAAAGAAGACACAACCTAAATTATACATTAAATGAAACGATCTAGAATCTAATCAATGAAAAAAATCCCTAATGTTAACATCGAGCAACTTGAGTCTTTTGCTTGTGTCTTTTCAGAAAATGAATGAAGTCCTAGATAGCTCCTGGTCTGATGTATCTAAGACACCAAGAGACCACCAGATAAATAAAACATCTAAAGGCAGATGACAAATTCATTAAGAGGTCATGTCCCAAGGGGAGAATAAACTGATAACTTGAGGATACATCAGGACTTTGAGGAAACAACAAGGGGTAATCCCAAAAATGATGCTGTTATATTTAATTAACTATATTACATTGTTAACTCTTGTCAATGCATAATCCAAATGCATTTTGTCATGGGAGATAAAAAACACACCTGTGATAGGAGACAGTACAATATTGTTTCCTCATGCTAAGGGTTGTTTGTAAAGGTTTATCAGGAATAGACCTATTATACTCATTTTCTCACAAAATTATTAGCAGAAATTAATTAAAAGATAGATACATTGAGGATGGCTTTCCTCTTTTTCTTGGTCCTGTTAGGTCTTCTTATAATTCTCTTACGTTTGCCTATACTTTTTAGACTAGCCATAGAGGCAATGGATTCTGTCATGGCCTCTACTGTGGCTATTTTTCTTTTTAAAAATTTAAAAGATGTTGGGGGTGCAGATGTTATGCCCACAGATTGCTAGGGAAGCCAGGAATGTTATACACATAGGGGCCTCTTCTCAACTGAGGAGACAAAATACCTGTTTTCCTGCCCAGAAGCCTGGGAATGGATACTCTTAATGATGTGGTGAGCATTTTGCTATCTGTGGAGGCCAACCTCACCCTAATCCCCCAGAATGTTTATCTCAGACTTTCTCTCGAGCTCCCAGATACTAAAACCTACCCTTAAAAAGGATACCACATGTATTTTATTTACACCCTGCTGACCTCTACACTATCTTAGTCAGAGACCACATTAGATTCTAGGCCTTTTAGTTGTAGAACTCACCCTCATGATTACATGTACTTTGCAAGTGAGTTTCCATGTAGTTACACTTTAAGCTGTACTGTGCACCTGGATTGGGCTGATTGTTGCCTGGAAACCTTTTTCCAAATTGTACTGTGTTTGAAATGTGCTTATAATGAACCACCTGCCATTAGATTCCCCAAATCTAATCCAGGTTGATGAACTCAATCTGAATGAAGTTTTCATTCTCTTCTCTGCATGGATCACTGCCTGCAGGGTTTCCGCACAGACATACTCTTTAATTCAAGAAAACATGCTTCAAGCAAGGCATGGTGGTACATATCTGTGACACATGTCTTCTTCTAGTGATGCAAAGAGGATGAGGTCAATGCAGACCACAAATTCAAGGCCTAGACTCGGAAATACCACATCTCCTCTACTTATGAGCTATTAATAAAGCAAATCACCCCCCCCCAAAAAAAAACCAAACAAATAAAACATCAAGGGCAAAAGGTATGGCTACAGAAAAAAGTGAAAAATTGGGAGCAATCTCCCACAGCCCTCCTTCTGATGTTTTTCTAATAAATACTTCAAACAGTACAGTATAATAGTTATGGAAATCAATTCATAAAAAAATCACCTAAAATGCATAAGAAAAAGTAAACACAAAAGGATAACTACAAATCCTTAAATAAAGATCAATGGCAGAGATTAACTTCATGAAATATATGAACATTCTATAAAGCTTCTATAATTTAAGTAGTGTGGAAACTGAGTATGGTGAAATACACTTGAAATCTCACCATTCAAAAGGCAAAGGGTACGGGTAGCTAGCCCAAAACCTGAACTACAGATTAAGTTCAAAACCAGCCTATACTAAATAGCAATACCATATCTCAAAAACAAAACAAAACCAACCAAAAAAATTAAGACCACATAATCGTGACACATAAATATATAAGCCAGTAAAACAGTGTAAAATGTCAGTAAAGAAGTCTGTGACTAGCTAAAATGTCATCTCAAATCATGAGGGACAAAGGTGAATTTTTAAATAAATATACTCATTTCTTAAGACAGCAGTAAAAAGTTACCACAGACTGCCTGTTTTAAACCAATAAATTTTATTCTGTTATAGTTCATGAGTTCAAACTCATGAGATCATAGAGCCAAGTCCTTTTGAAGAAAATGTATTCTATCCTCTTTCTATTAAAAATCTATACTATGCCTCTCCCCAACCTTCTAAGAACATAAGCAATCATTGATATGCCTCAGTTTGTATTTTTGTAGTTCCAGAAATCAAGCCCAGAACATCATACAAGCTACATAAGCATTCTACCACTAAGTTATGACCTCAAACCTTTAATTTATAAACATATTGCCATGCTAGTATCATTTTCATTGCTGTGACTAGACTTGAAAAAAAAACCAAATGAGGAAGGACTTTTTTAAGCTCACACAGTTTCAGACATTACATTCCAAGATCAGCTTGGGTTTTTTCCTTTTAGGCCTGTTAGTGGAGTAGAAAGTAATGCCAGAAGGACATTATGGAGAAAAACCACTTATCTCATGGCAGCCAAAAAAGAAAGAGAAAAGAAAGATATAGGGAATACACACACACACACACACACACACACACACACACACACACGCACACACACACATATATATGTATGTATGTATATACAGATATATATGTATATATACACACATATATATGTATATATGTGTATACACACATATATACATACACATACACACACACACACACACACACACACACACACACACACACATGCGAGCGTGCGAGCGTGCACATGCCCTTGGGGAGTTACTTCATCCAAGTAGGCTCCATTTCTTATGAGCAATTCAGCTATAAACTTATCAATGAATTAATCCATTGAAGAAGTTATCGTGATCCAATCACTACTCAATCGTGTCACCTGCGGTAGATCAAGCATAAAGCATATGAGCCTTTAGAGACAACATTTCATATGTCATAACAATGACTCTAATGTCTGTCAGTTTTCACATCATCTCCTATGTCTTTTTCTTTGTCTTATAAGAATATTTTTCATTGGATTAGGGGCCATTTGTTTAACTCAGAATGGCCCCCGCCTCAAGATCCTTAATTATATATGCGAGAGTATTTTTTCCAAACTAAGGTCACATTCACAGATTCTGTAGCTACATGTATTTTAGTAGGCATTACTCTACCGTTAAGCACAGACATTTCCAAACACATTAAGCTTGACTTGATACCTTACCTCTGCCAGAAGTTGAAAGGATGGGAAAAAGATTTTAAGTTCAAGTCCAGTCTGGACTACAAAGTGAATTCAATACCATCCCGGCTATATGACAAGACTCTAGCTGCAAAATAAAGCTGTATATAAACATTAAATTGAACCCATACCTTATAACGTATATACCTACTCTAGATGGACCACGATTGAAATGTGAAAATAAAACCCTGGGTATATTCCTTTCTAGTCTGAACATGGAGGAAGCAGTCCAGACTATTTGTAACTGTGCTACAAAGTCAGACACTTCAGAGGAAAACAATGAGTTGATATATGTAAAATACTCAGAACTATGTATGGAATGAGTAAATGTTTGATGAATAGGAGATATAGCCGTAAGAGTCCTATGGGTGGTTTGCTTCCCTCCTCCTTGATTCTCCTTCCATGGTAGCACTCATGGACAAAACTTTACCACTGCAATGTCTCCTGTCTTTTCCCCACAGGTATTGCTTTAAAGTGTTATCCCCACCCTGAACTCCCTCACAACCACACGTTTCCTTACCAGAAGAACTCTGATAGCTCTCTCTTCTTTCCTAAAAGTAACCTCAAGAGACTCACTGTACCTACCTGATTTACCCCTCTTCTTCCAGTGCTATCACTTTAAACAGGATGGGCCCATTCTGAATTTCCACCCCTTTCCTATATATAAATCTCTTAGGAGGTACATTCTGTCTTGCTCTCATGTCATAGAGAGGGTCACTTCAGCTTCTATAAGAAATAAAGATCCTACAACTCAGATCCAAATGTACTCTAATCCTGAGAGGCATAGTTCTACCTCAACCCCTTTAGTGAAATGAGCAAGGTGACATTTTTATCTATATATGAAGGATACTTTTCCAAGATGGTGGTCTCTATAAGTAAGCACCCCAAAATCTCTACCATATTCCCTGTTTGACAACATACAATTTAGCTGTCATGGTTTGTATATGCTGTGCCCAGGGAATGACACTATTAGAAGGTATGGCCTGGTTGGAGTAGGTGTGTCACTGCGGACACGGGCTTTAAGACCCTCACCCTAGCTGCCCGGAAGCCAGTATTGTGCTAGTAGACTTCAGATGAAGATGTAGAACTCTCAGCTCTTCCTGCACCATGTCTGCCTGGATGCTGCCATGTTCCTGCCTTGATGATAATGGACTGAACCTCTGAACCTGTAAGCCGGCCCCAATTAAATGTTGTCTTTATAAGAGTTGTCACGGTCATGGTATCTGCTCACAGCAGTAGACCCCTAACTAAGACATTAGCTATGCCATTTTTGCTATAGCATCTATTGTACTTCCATTATTGTGCAAGACTACAGCCTTGGAAGCAGATTTTAGGGGCTGTAACCCAAATAATTGCTTTTTAACACAGAAAAGTAAGTGATACTGCCAAGGAGGATCTCTAAATTTTGAAAGGTTTGGTGCCCAAAGACCACTGAAATGGCCTGAAGTATGTAACATGAAATGACATGTTTATAGGGCAGTAATTTCTAAATACTTTAGAAGACTTCCAGTTCCAGACTGGAGTCAAACAGGAGTGGAATAGAAATTTTTCCTGTCCTTTCAAAAAAAAAAAAATCCAGATAAGTTGGAAATTAGCAAATTTTCTTGTGCCCATTAGAAAACTGAGGTCACATAGCAAACACTACTTAAAATATAAAGAGAAACAGGTGAGTGTGGGGGAAAGCAGGACTTTCAAGTCCTGCTTGTACCTGGGGTACATGTGTGCTGAATGTCATATAGCTACTGGAAAGTTTACTCTAGAACTTTTAGTACATTGCTAAGGAACAAGTGTAGGCTAGTGTGACAGTGTAAAGTTCTTAGGAACTGCAGACACTGGACATTTCAATGGTTTTGCAGGTTTGACCTCTAGGAACCTTACAATTGAAAAGTCAAAAACGTCTTCTCTTTTCAAGGTGCTGGCTAAGGAGACGACTGTGAAATCCATCCAGATTCACTTCTCACAGAAAAGATTTAGTCTCCATGGGAAAATGAACCAAAGCCAACACTGCAAACACTGGATAGACTTTACTACAAGTAGATGAAGGGAAGAGTGGGGACTACCAAGCTTTACCTTTTATCCTCAACACTGATAAATAGTGTCTGTCAAAGATGGAGCTTAATTAGAATAGCAAAGATGTCCCTCACATCAAGCTAGACCATCTCACTAACAATCAAAAGAAACTGAAATATGGCTGGGAGGATAAGAAAAATTGTGTCTGTAAATAGGAACAAAGGGAGAGTCCGCAGCCAAGTAGGAAGACAAGACACGATATCACCAGGAAAATCTAAAACTAAGGGTACCTATAGCAACAAAAAATATCAAACCCAGATCAATTCCTGACTAGATAAAAATCTCCACACAAAAGATCCAGAAAGACAAAACATCTAGCATCTAGGCCTAAGAAAAGATTATTTTCCTCATTATCAATAAGCAGAAAGGCCTAGAGACTCCACCAAAGGACTATTAGAACTGATAAAAAAAATTCACCAAAGTAGCAGAAGTCTCCAAGACTTAGAATAATATAGGTGATTATCATTTTCTACCACGTTGAGCAGCTATACCACAGCAACAAAAACATTCTTTGAAGTTCAACCAGTTATAAATCTTCTAGAGTAACTACCTTCCATTGTAAAAAAGAAGTGTGCTTTCTCCATGTCAGGGAACAGCAGTAATTTACAAGCCACCCTCCATATTGAACAAACGTAACAAAGGTAACAAAGGTACTTGTTAGCCAGTAACTTTGAACCAGTGAGCTATTTTGATAACCTAAAAGTTCTTTCAAGTAAAAAAAACATTACATGAAATATGTTAATAGACTTAACACAGACCCAATTCTAGTCTATTTAAACTGTTCTCCTTAACAAATAAAGATTAATATTTTATAGCTCCCTAATATCTGTTTTAAGCACATCGAATTTAATTATAAATACAAGTAACATGAAATTTTGGTTTTGGTTTGGGGGACAGCGTTTCTCTGTAGCCCTCATCATGGACTGCAAGTCACCCAGCAGAAAATCATTCAAGATGTATTTCTTAAAATTTGTCTCCGTTTAAACATTTTTATATGCTCTTATTCATTTCCTTTATGAAGGGTGAAAACCAAACCATGTATGATACACACACACACACACACACACACACACACACACATATCAAACAGATTCCCACAGGATATACTGCCTTCCTTATAGATTAGTACCATAATCCTTGCTGGTCTATAGGCACTCTTGTGCTTTT
>JANHMN010000005.1:120555435-120591734 GCA_030674055.1 Rhabdomys pumilio | reverse complement strand
TGAGTTTTTTTGTTGTTGTTGTTTTTGATTTGTTTTTTTTTTTTTTGTTTGTTTTAAAGAGAATATGAGATTGGGAGGGGAATGTGGTAGGAGGGGTCTAGGAGGAGTTGGAGGGAATAGAGAAAAGACATCTATGAAATTCTCAAAAAATAGAAATGTTTCTAAAAGAAAAAAATAGGAACAATATCGATACCTCAGTAGTTAAGAGCACTGGCCAGTCTTATAGAGGACCCAGGTTCAATTCCCAGCACCCACATGGTGCACACAAACTGTCAGTAGCTCCAGTTCCAGGGAATCCCACGTCTTCTGGCCTTTCTGGGCACTGCACATATGTGGTGCATAAACATGCAGACAAAACACATAAAAATAGGGGAAAAAAATTAAGAGTGGGGAGGGGAGAATACAGAAATGGCTCATCAGTTAAGAACACATTCCTTGCAGAGAATGTGAACTCCATTATCAGCACCCACATTCTGGTAGCTCACAACTGCTTGTAACTCCAGTAACAAAGCGCGCGCGAACACACACACACACACACACACTTCAAATTTTAATCAATACACACACACACACTTCAAATAAAGAAACTATAAACACTTAACTCCCTCTTCCTACCTTCCTGTAAGTCCACCCTCCCTCAGAACTCATTAAACCTCACCCAAGCCAGTCTCTCGCCAGCTCGCGACTATTCGCCTTCAGGCCGACAGCTTGCCGGGCGGGTCTAGCTCGGTAAAATCCTGCAACCTCCAGGGATTCATTCGACCCCGCCTTCAGCTCTTCCCTGAAGCGCGTCTTCTCGCACGCCGGACAGCCCCTCCCCATCGATTTGGTTGGCTCCCTGCTGGAAACACGTCATCTATCCGCGCCACCCGGAAGCCGCGATTCATACTAACAGTTATTGCCGGTGGCCCTAAGGTAAGTGCCGCGCTTGTGTACCGGTGAGTGAACGAGTCCTAAAGTAGGGTTGGGCAGGAGGAACTACGTAGCAGGAGCCGAAAGAAGTCATCCCCAACAATGAGAAATTGGAGAGAACTTTGTGAAAAACTGGAGCGCTCAACGTGGTCCCCCCCCCCCCTTTCACTCCCTAGGAGCCCATCATGGCGACGCCCCCGAAACGGCGGGCTTTGGATTCGGTGGGGGAGAAAGTGCTGCGGTACGAGGCCTTTATCAGTGACGTACTGCAGCGAGACTTGCAGTGAGTGACAACACGGGAGGCGTGACTTTTGAGAAATTTCACGTGGTGGGTGGGACAGAAAGGCGGCCAAACTTTGGGATTGGCGGACCAGACTTCTGGGAAAAAGGTTGACTTCTGGGCTGAGATTTGGTTGGAACTTTTCCCTTTAGCAGAGTTCTGACCTTGTTTGTTGTTTTAACATAGTCATTCCGAACCCAGGGTGTTTCTGACTAGGTCATTTAACCAATATTTATGAACAAGTTGTACGTTACTTCGCCTCTCTAGACTTTATGAACTTTGTTCATGTGTGAAATGGAAAAGTTTACTAGGCCTTCTTAACATGGTGTTTGAGTTTTAAATGTGTAAACTCCAGCACTTGGGAGGTAGAAGCAGGAGGATCTTTGTAAGCTGGAGACCAGTCTGGGCTACAGACTGTCTCAAAGGGGGGGCAGGGGGGTGGGGACAGAATAAAGCCAGGTTCAGGCTCCGCGATGTGTGCCACCTCTAGTGGAGAGATGGGAAAATTCCCTTTTTTAGCCAGGATTACAAGCCATCCTGGAAAATAGAACAAGGTTCTATTTAAAAAAATAAAAAGAAGAAGAAGAAGAATTAAAAAAAAAAAAAAAGCCTGGTGTGGTCACACAGGCCTGCAATCCCTGTACTTGGGATAGTGTCAGAAGCAGGATGATCCAGAGTTCAAGGTAATCTTCACGTACATTTCGAGGCTCGAGGTTGTATATAGCCTGGGCTCTGAGATTATGTCTCAAAACAAACAAACTAGGGCCAGCAAAATGGCTTGTCTCCAACCCCATGTCCTAAGGTAGATCTCTGGGACTCACATGGTGGAAGGAAAAAGACTCCCAAAAAGCTGACCTCTGACTTCCAGGTGTATGCAATGGCACCCATACGTGTACACAAAATAAACACATAAATTTAAGTAAGGACACATTTTAAAAATGCAGATAAACCCAACTACTGTTATATTGAGGCTGAGAGGAAAGGATTGTTTGGTGTGCTTACAAATTCAATACTAGGCTGAGAAACTCAGATATTGTCTTTGGAAATAAAACAAATAACCTGAATAGTTGTTTTGGAACTCCAGTGCCTGAAATATACTAAAGACTCAACAACTGGATAATTACTATTGCTGTGATTACTAATGTGAATAGAAAGTTAGGTATTCAGAACTAGAGCTGTGTGGGTATGCTAAAAGAGATGGGGAGGTACATTTAGGGTGAGCATGGGACATTTTAATTGGCATAAGTCACTGAGTAAAATGCAATATTTGTAGTTGTAACGGGTGGCAAGTATATAATGCTTGCCATTTGGCTAGCATTTAAAACACTTTGTAGTAAACACATGATTCTAATGACTCCTATGTCATTAGAATTATTAATACTGCCATCTCTATTTTCTATGTGGGGAACCTTAATCCCAAATAGGTTTCCTACTTTCTATAGTCACATTACTAGTAAAAGGTGGAGGTCAGGATGAACTACAGTCTGACCTGTATTTATTGAAATGCCTGCTATGTCTTCGTCTATATCCCATCCCCATCATGTGTGTTTGGGGGAAGGGGGCACACGATCTTGCTGTGTAGCACAAGCTGTCTTGAGCTCATAATCCTCCTGCCTCAGCCCATGGATTGCATCCATGAACAACCACACCTGGTTTAAAATGCCTGGCAGGACCTGATGTGCAGCATCTCAAGAAGAATAAAGCTGCCTAATGTTCACTGTTGTATTTCTACGTATCAGAAAGGTGCTGGACCATCGAGACAAGGTATATGAGCAGCTGTCTGTATACCTTCAACTAAGAAATGTCATTGAGCGACTCCAGGTAAAGGCTTTTAAATTGGGTACCACTTTGTGTGTGTATACAAAGAAGGGAGGTGGGAAGAGAGCCCCCAGAGCAAAATCTTTATCTGCCTTAAAAACTGGCCACTGACACCTACCTCTTTTCTCCTGGCCCTATAGGAAACTAATCACTCGGAGTTATATATGCAGGTGGATTTGGGCTGTAACTTCTTCGTTGACACAATGGTGTGAGTGTATTCTCTCCCCTCTGAGGTTTTCCCCTCTTTCATGGAACAAGTATTTTTTAGTATTTTCTGTATACCAGGCTCTGGTACCTTTTATATTGCATCAGGATATAAGCAACGTGCTGTGAGTGTGGCAGAAATGAACACAAAATATCTTACAGAACCTTCACTTTGGGGAATAGGAAGGGAATAGGAACACCTTAAACTATACAGTATGCTAAATAGTAATAAAGACTTCTTCCACTTCCTCCGACCTCTTTCTTCAGCCCAGATACTTCACGCATCTATGTGGCCCTGGGATATGGTTTTTTCCTGGAACTGACACTGGCTGAAGCTCTCAAGTTCATTGACCGAAAGAGTTCTCTCCTCACAGAGTGAGTTCATTCCAGAAGAATAGTATCTAAAGCCACCTACATTGGCTAAGGGAACAGGGAAGTGGTAAGAACATTTGGTTAGCATGTGTGAAGTCCTAGGTTCTATCTGTAACATACACCACACAAACACACACACAAAATATATAAAAGCCAGATATGGTCATTCACACCTGTAATCCCAGGCCTCTAGAGGATCAAGCAGGAGGATCCTGAGTTTGAAGCCACTCTGGGTGATAAAACAAATCCCTGTATATAAAACAAACAGAAAAAAATTAATAAATAGACATCACAAATTTTAACACTCTACCCTTTTCCCCATGGCTACCTGGGATGGTACTTAGAAAATCATATTACCTTCCTTTTCAGGGGAAGGGCTAAGAAAAATGAGGATGCAAGGTTCAGCCAGGGTGTCATACTAAACACTCAATAAGCAGTTTTTGTATTATTTCTTCACACATTTATTGAGCATCTTATGTATATCAGGTTGTGTGGTTAGTGTTAGAATACAGCAGTAAACAAAACAGAAGAGTCTTAGAAGCTTACATTCTAGTGCTGTGTTGTTATATGTGCATACATCTGTGACCACATCCATGAGATTTCAACCTAAGAATCAGTAACAGTCAAAGAAGCTGCTTCTCACTGAACTATCTGCTCATTTTTCTGCTCATTTGCTGGTCTCTCCCCTCTCTGAACTTCATGTGCCTGTAACCACACATGCCCTCCTCTATTGCTGTCTACCTTATTTCTCTTGAAACAGGATGTCCGCCCATCCTAAAACTTGCCATTTTCTGGCTTCAGCACCGAACCTACAGCTTGCCATTTTTTGGCTTCAGCAAGTACCAGTGCTGGGGTCAGAGGTGTGTGTTACATTAGTACTAGGGATCCAACTCTGGTTCTTATGCTTGAGCAGCAAATGTTCTTGTCCACTGAGCCATCTCCCCAGCCCTAACACATGCTTTAAGCATTTTCCACCTTTGGTAGCATTCAGTAGCTAATGGTGTCTGTCTGCAGCACTTTTCCCATGTGATTTCTTTTCTCAACACTTGGTTGTCTTGCATAAATAACAAGCTCCATCAACAAGTTCTTCTGTGACCTACCTTCAAAATTGCAACTCCTAGTGTTCTTGAAAGAATAATCTTGACAAAAGGGACAGTACATTTGGCATGAAAAACTGTCATATGTGGCATAGCTTAGGAAAAATGAATATGAGGGAGCAGGAAACAGTACACTTAGATAAATAACCATTCATAAACATGAACACCTGCAATGTAAAATTTCTCATTGTCCATGTTTATTCCTGGATTCATTTTGTCTAGAGTTGTCTCCTGTATGGTTCCACTAGTTATTCTCTTAAGCTTTCCAGAGATTTTAGTGTTAGTAGACCTGAAACCTGCTAAGATTTTTAAATTTTGGTGATCAAACTAATTAGCATATAATTTGATCAAGGTCGGTGTAATTTTTAACTTATAGCCATTTAGAACAAGTGTAATTTTTATCACACATTTTCCTTCCTATGTCACAGAGGGTTTTTTTGTTTGCTTGGTTTTTTCTTTTTGTTTTAATGAGAATTGATTTTTTTTTTCATAAAAAACAAAGTTAATTTGAAGTTAACAGACTCCTTACCTGGTCTTTCTAATCTGTTGACCTGTTTTCTTCCAATGTGATAAAATGTGTGCTTGACCACATATTGCTCTATTATAACTAATAGAGCCATCTCAAAGTTTCATCATCCTAGATTAGGATTTGAGTCTGTGTAGTTGAACTCCTTATTTAAAGCTTGGTTAACTGGTGGTGGTGGTGGTGGTGGTGGTGGTGGTGGTGGTGGTGGTGGTGGTGGTGGTGGTGGGTGTATCACACATGTATATATAATCTACTGAGTCCATTTAGCTTTGCTTGTATGAACATGTATCCAGAGATGACAAGTTGGGATTAAGCAACCTGTATGGGAGTTTGGCGCTAAAGGAGACTGATTCTCCCTCTTTCAGCAGACATTGACCACTTCTAGTGCTTCGTCTAGAGGTGAGTCCATGTGTAATTTCCCCTTTACACATGGACATGTCAACTGCTGTTGTCATGCTGGTCTTGTTCAGGCAACCATATTGTTGGACAATCATGGTTTCCCCATCATGTCTAGGAAGTATCTTAGTAGCAGACATCCTGGGCCTCTGCCTCTTAAAGTCTTTCCACCCTTTCTCTATGATTTTTCCCTGAGCCTTAGGTATAGGGGTTGGACTACAGATATATCAGTTGGGATCGGGCACCTCACAGTCACTTAAGCTCTGCATTTTGACCAGTTGTGGATCTCTGTAATAGGCTCCATCTGTTCCAAAAAGAAGCTTTTTAAATGAGGGATGACAGCTACATTTATCTGTGAGTGAAAGGATATGATATTAGAAAACAGAAATTATATTAATTTAGATCCTCAGGTCTATGAGCACTCCAGCCATGGGTAGTTGGCTAGATCTATAATACCAGGCCTGAATTCCTCCCCATTAAGCAAACCTTAACTCCAGTAAATTACACAGATGATGCCCCCAAGATAAAAAAAAAATGCTTCTTTTGTACCATCTTGCTAGTAATATTTTGCTACGCAGATTATTGTGGTGGTTCATAGGCTCTACAGCTGGGTAGGACTAGTAGATTGATCCTCTCACTTGGCAGCTTGCATAGCATCTATGAGAGCCAGTCTCCAAGGAGGAGGCTTCCAGGTTAGTTCCAACTTGATTCCTCTTAAGTCTTATGACTAAGAAATATGGCATTTTCAGCAGTGATCTTTCCTTCATGTTCTGGGAGGCAACCAAGAGCAACAGAAATTGCCTATATTGTTTTGAGAGTCTCTTGAATTACCCTGACCAATAACTCTGCAATAGTCCAGGCAGAAGGATCTTGAATTGGAGGCCAGCTGAGCTATACCTGCCACTGGGTTTTTTGTCAGATAATAGCTTTTGGAGAAAGCATTATCACCCCAATCATTTTACTGTGTGTGTGTGTGTCTGTGTGTGTCTGTGTGTGTCTGTGTGTATCTGTGTGTGTCTGTGTGTGTGTGTGTCTGCATTTTATATGTATTTTTAAGTAAACAGTGTTTCCTTGTAGCTTTTTCAATCATCCTTTTTCAGTGTTTTTATGTCTCTTCTCCCTCTTCCTCAGTATTTCTTTTCCTCTGCCATTTTTCCAATTTCCCCATCATAGCACTTGTGATATACTATCCCTCTCTGTTCATTCTCTTCCCCACTACCTGGCCCCTTTTTACTTTCCTAGTTTCTGTGGTCCTTCCACTAATATACTCACATCTTAAGGTTTGAAGCTAGCATCCACAAATAAAGAGAAAATTTTCATTGTTTCTCTTCCTGGGTCTGAGTTACCTCATTCAGTGTAATACATTCTAGTTCCATCCATTTACCTGTAAATTTCTTGATTTCATTTTTCTTTATAACTGAACAGAATTCCATTTTGTAAATGTAGCACATCTTCATTATCCATTCATCTGGTGGAGGACATTTAGGTTGTTTCCATTTCCTAGCTATTATGAGTGACTAAATCAACTAGGTACATGGCTAAGAAAAAGTATTCTTGCTCTCCAGCAGTAATGCTACTCATGGATTACATCCTATCCTAACCATAGACTTAAGTGTTTTTAAGAATTTCCAGTCTTTTGAATGATCAGACTTTATTCATTCAACATCAGTTGGGTCCCCACTCTTTATCACATACTTTTCTAGTCCTCATTATATAGCAAACAAACAAAAACAGACCACTGCCTGTCCTCACAGCTATCATTTTGATCAAAGGAGACAATAAGTAAGGGCATGATGTAGTATAATACATGTTGGCAGTGCTACAAATAGTACATAATGGAGATTTGCTTGGGATGGAGCAATTGTGGTATTGGATAGAATGGCTGACTGGAAATGGAAAACAGAGAAGAGCTTTGAAGCTAGGGTACCTGTCCATCAGTAGTAGAGTGCATTACTGGAATGTGTGAGGCACTGTTCAATGCTATTCCTGCAAAAAGAGGAAAGTCTAAATTTTTGCTAAGCATCCAGAAAGATGATATTACTTCTATCTGAGATGGAAGAACAGACCAGGAGGGAAGAGCTGGATCTCAGTGTGGGACCTATAAAGTATAAGGGACTTTGACACTGACGTAGGTTTTTGAAGATAATTGGCAATATAAATTTGGGATAGTATATATAGATGGACTCATACTGGTTTTTTTCCAACCTAACTTTCTATCCCATTGCCTGTTTTTCATGCAGTATTTAGTTTCATTTACCCCTTAAGCTGAATCCTACATTAGCAAATAGATCAGCATAATTCTGCCATATTATCAAGCCTTGTTAGTTCCAACCCCTCCTGGGGCTTCCACGTTATCTTACACAATCTTTCTGAATGGTTCACTTAATTTCTATCACTGACCGCTTCTTACAAATCTCTTTTGTGCCTCTTGGTCTTTCTGTGCAAAAGACCTTTTATTTATTCTTCAGAAAGTTCTTCCTTGGTCCACTGTATTCATTTTGACTGATTGTATACATAAGGATTCTCTTAGATGATACCTGATCCAAGCAGATTTTGGACAGAAGGAGTGGGCTAGGGTGGTCTCAGGTATCTCCATTTGCCCAGGTGTTTTTATGCCTTAACCTCTTCCTAGAGTCCTTTCTCGAATACCTGACTGTAATCCTTTGGCACTGCCTTCAAAATACACCCCAAAATGAGACATTTCTCATTACTTAGACTATCTTCCCTATGACCTGAGCGTCTGTTGTTCACCTGGACTATTACATGACCCTCCTCACTAGACTTGCTGCCTTTACATTTGGGTTTCTTGTCCTGTCAGTGCACGCCTGACAGCCAGGTGGATTCTTTTAAACCTCAATAAGTTTATTTCTCAGATCAGTTTGTGTCTGTCCTTTACTCTCAACCTTCCCATTATTAGCACCTTATTTAATGTAAAAGCTAAGATCTTTACCATGGTACTGTAGACTTTCCACCCTCTGCCTCCTTCCTCGTCTCTCTTGAGTTCACCTCTTAGGATCCTCCCTCTCATTCTTTAGCCACAATGGCTTCTTGGCTGTGCCTGCACCATACCAAGCATGTTCTTACCTTAGCACCTTTGTATTGGTTTTTCTTTGTGGTGGAACACGAGGTGGTAGGGTTATACATCTGTAGTCTCAGCAGTCTGAGCAGGAGGATCTTGAATTGGAAGCCAGGCTGGACTATGTATATATAGTCTCAAAAGGAAAGCTCTCAGTGAAGCCAACCTGAGCATTCTTTGAAATTGAAGCCTCTTCTTCCTACCTCTTCTTCAGTATTTAGTTCCTTATACTATTTATTTCCTTACACTTAGGTAGATCTAACACATCATAATTGTGTGTGTATACTTTGTCTCTTAGTATTTAAAATGGCTTAGTGCTTAAGTGTCCATACTGCTGTCCAGAGGAATTTTAGTTTGATTCCCAGCACCCAGGTCAGGTAGATCACAACCACCTGTAACTACAGCTCCAGGGAATCAATCTGATAGCTTCTTCTAACCTCTGTGGGAATCTACATTTATGGTATATTTCCCACACATATAACAGACAGACAATTGAAAACTAAAAATAAATCTTTTTTAAAGGAGCTCCAGGAGACCAAAAATTTTGTTTCATTTACTGCTGTTTCTACTGTTATTTAAAGCTGCATGGCATACAGAAGGCACTCAATAATCTTTACTCTTTACCATCATATAGTCATAGTGATGGGTTTCATAAAGGGTTTCTTTCAAATGTATCATGTAGTTTGATCATATTCATAGACCCATACCCCCCTACTTCCCTCATCCCCTTAATCGTTTTTTAAAAATTGTTACTACATATTTTCTGAGTACATGTGAAGGTTAGAGGGCAACTTTTTTACGTCAGTTCTCTCCACTACTATGTGGTTTCTGGGTATTGAACTCAAGTTCTTGGGCTTGGCAGCAATCAACCTTTACAAGCTGAACAACCTCACTGGCCCTATTCCCTTCAATCTTTAAATGGGGAAATTCCAAGTAGTAGCCAGACATCTCTGCATAGGATCAGGGAAGGTGTAAGTCATCCAGGATACAAGCGTTTCTTGAAGAATCATCCTCACAGCCCTAAGTGGGGCCCATTTTGCCCTTTCTTGTTCCTTTTTTCTAGGCTCAGCGACAGCCTCACCAAGGACTCCATGAATATCAAGGCCCATATCCACATGATGCTAGAGGTGAGAGCAGCTCACTCCACTCCACCCTTCCAATATTTTTAGGGTGATAACCTGAAGACAGGAGAAAACCAAAGAAGGGAGGGGTCATCTTTCCTTCTAAATTGAAACCAAAGAAGTGAAAAACAGAGCAAACCTGGGACAAGACCTGGACCCAGCCTCTGTTCAGTATACGTTGTCCTCTTTTACAGGGACTTAGAGAACTACAAGGCCTGCAGACTTTCCCAGAGCCATCTCCCCATTGACTGCATCTTCCCAGCATCCACTATTAAAGAACCTGAATGCCTTGGACTCATGTAGCCCTTTTTCCCCTAATTCTCACTAATTGACTAAGTACCCTAGAGAGCAAAATTACTGGAAGACCCATCCTTTCTGTAGAACCTCTAAAACGATCTAGAGGTTTTGCCTCCAACTTGTGTTTTCTTCTGACTTTATGCTTTACCCTTTTTTGTCACCTTTCAAACCGTGACCCTGCTCCTCACACTTCAATTCCTTTTCCTAGATACTTGTATCTGTGCCCTTTGTGTTACCATAAAGAATGGACTGATTCATGGGTTGAAGATAAGGTTCAATTGGTAGAGAGCTTGCCTATCACACATGAAACTTTAAATTCAGTCCCCAGTACTGTGTACATAAGCTGGGTGTGTGGCACACCTGTGACCCCATCACTCAAGAGATAGGGGCAGGAGGATTTTTTTAAGTTTAAGTCAATCCTGGGCTACATGAGACCCTGAAACAAAATTTTAAAGTTCCAGTTCAAAGTGATTTGTTTCCATGGCTGTCAGCTTTTTACTTGAGATCTTAAGGTTTATTGTCTCAACAATCCCGTGGTCATCCAGGTACTCTAAATAATACTACAGTCCAACCCTTGATTTGGTCCCTAAATAGTAGTTCCAGCAGTTCTAAATAGTTCTAGTTTCCACCAGTAGGCAGAGATCTTGCTTTCCCTGCTGCAGCCCCTATAGCCTAAGGTTAAAGTTCAGTCTTAGATAACTTCGAACCAAATTCCACCCTTATAACTGACTGCAGCTTGACTCTGCCCTTGTAGACAGTTAATTTCCACCTCTCAACTCCTCTGCATATCTGGCAGCCATTCCGGCCTCCTCCCTCTGCTGATTTCTAAATTCGTCTTGCCTAGCTAATTACCATAGCGTTACCCTACCCGCCTACGTGGAGTCGAGCCCTACCCTGCTGCTATTCCCCTTTCTAAATAAGTCCTGTTTCCGCTGAACGGTATGGTGTGCAGCACCACCTACTTTGGTGTTTTGGCCGCTGTCTGGGAGTCTCCACCAATCAGCTGAAAACAAGAGCCCATCTACCACCCCACCATCCTCAGGGACTGCCTGTCTGCCATCAATCTCATTTAAGCCAATCGGTATGAACTGGGAGACTGCCCCGCCCCAACCTTGTCACTTGGCTAGCCAGTCCTCCTTGACCCAATCGGAGTGAGGCACTAGCGCCGCCCAACACCTCTACAGATTCAGTCGGCCACCCGCAGTCCATCAATCCCCTTTAAGCCAATCGTGTCACCGCTCTGTTAGGATTCCACCACCACCACCAGGCCCTGAAGCTGCGCTTAGGTTCTTTGGCATTTTGTCCAATCAGCGAGCAGCAGGACGCTTGGCTCCTCCCACGAGGGCCCACGTGAGCGGTGGGGAAACGCAGGGGCGGCTTCTGGTTGCTGCTTCTGCCTTCGCCGCCACCACCGCCGCCGCCTTGGAACCCGGGCCTGGGGGGCGGTGGGGCCTCGTATGGAGCCCCCGCCCCCCGGAGCTGCCGCTGCCACCGCCGCGCCACACTCAGGTGAGCCCTAGGCCCACAAGGTGAAGGGCCCTGTCCATGACCCCACGTATTCTCGCCCCCGCGCAAGGGATGTGGCTTGGCCCAGCTTGCCGGGTGTTCGGCTCCACTACCATCAACTGATTGCCCCTGTGTGTGCATTGCCTGCTCCTTTTGCCCTTTTATAGTGGACTGAACGTGCTCTAACATCCTGCTGTCTGTATAATGGATCGGTCTGTGAGCTTAGGATTTTCCCCACCCCAACTTAATGGACTCGTCCATGGTCTTGCCATCCCCAACCCCCACGTATTGGGAACCAGTCTGTTGCATTGTCCAGTCCCCCTTTAGTAGTACTTGTGTCTTAAAGTGTTTCCATTTCCCCTAGCCTCAAATTTAAGAGGAGCCTTCTGTGGCCTTGTTTATTGAACCCCTCATGTTTATTGCAGTGGATCAATCTGTGGCACTGTACCCAGTCCAGACACCCCATATTTGTTCAACAGTGAGTCCATCTAAGTTTATATTATTACCCCTTTGAGTCCCCAGTGCATAAGCCCATGACTTTACCCACCTCCTCCCACTGCCCCCATCTTACTGTGAATTAGTTTGCATGCCTGCATTCATATCCCTCTAGTTATCACCGCCCTAACTTTTCTCCCTTATTTGTAGACTCCAGTCTTTGGGCTGCTTCCCTTTAACAGTGGGTCAGTTTGGTGCTTGTATTTTTTTTTTTTTTCATTTTCAACAGCCCAGTCTATGGCCTTGTCCTATCCTTCATTTTAATCGTTATGTGATGGCGTTTCTTCTCTGTGGTTGTATAGGAATCAGCTTAAACCATATCTCACTGTGTAATGGGTCTGTTCAGAAGCCTTTTACCACCTCAATGTTTACATTCTCTCATATCCTCAGAGCTTGCCTCCCTCCCCAAAGAAGATAGGCTTTGTATTTTATTTCTCTCCTCCTCTCCATGTATTGGGTCAATCATCTCTGCCCCCATCTCTTAGGAAGTCCTATGTGCCCAGGGACTTTGAGTGTATACCATGTTTCCTCATAGACACTCTTAACCGCTAGCCATTTTACTTTGCTACAGTTCTCAAGTACAGTAGTGGTACTTAAGTTAGTGACAGTTGGGTCTAACCTTTATACTTTACACTTGCTATGTACCAGGCAGTGTGTTCTATAGTCTCCAGCTTGTTTATTCCTCACCATAGCCCTGTGAGACAGGTAACTGAGAAAACTAGGGCATATGGAGGTTAAAAACCTTACTCAGAGATAGCCCAATAACTACTTAGATAAACACTTTTGGCATGCCCCTCTCTCACCTCATTGCATCCCATATGAGGGCACATTCCTTAACAGCCAGATTAGTTCCAATTACCAGGCTTTTGTTTCTGCTGTTCTTTTTGCCAACAGAGCTGTCTCCATTCTATACTGGTCTCAGGACCCATCACCTCAAGTTTCAGCAGTGGTGTGACTCTACATGAATGACTTAACTACTTTTTCCCTGTACTGAGCTAAAATGGGGACGTCAAAACTATATCCCTTTCAGTGTGAATAAAAAACAAGTCACCTCTCTGACCTTACCTCCTTCATCTCCACATTTCAGACCCGTACTACAGCCTTGCTGACCTCCTCCTCACTGCTTCTCAAAAACAGCAGGTACAGGCCAGCCTCAGGGCCTTTGCATTAGCTCTTCTTTCTCTGTTAACACTACTCCCATATCTCTGTATAGTAACTTCCAAGGTCCTGTACACTTGCCATACCCAAAGGAATTTTTTCACTACCCTGTGCAAGGAACACACTAAAGACATTTCTAAGAATGCCATTTGATTTGTGAATAAAATGAGTGCAAAAGGATTTGTTGCCAGGCGGTGGTGGCACATGCCTTTAATCCCAGCACTTGGGAGGCAGAGGCAGGTGGATTTCTGAGTTAGAGGCCAGCCTGGTCTACAGAGTGAGTTCCAGGACAGCCAGGACTACACAGAGAAACCCTGTCTCGGAAAAAAAAAAAAGATTTGTTAACAGAAATGTGATGTTGGTGATATGAAAAGGCACAAATAGAAAAGATGTTTCAGAGAATGGTTTCATGTCTTTGCATCTTGGGTAGTGTCATTTCAGTAAAACATGTATTTGTCACACTGGTTCTTGGGATATAATATATAAAGGTACATATATAAAAATGTTTCAAATGATGTTTTTGTGTGAAACAAAGTAGTTAACAGCTACCTCTCCTTGGCCATCTGATTTTGCAAACCCAGCAGGGTTCAGATTTCTTTTCTGCTTGCTTTGTCCCTTGGTACTCTGTCATGGTTAGACACACTATCCAGCTTATATACATGTCTGTCTCTCCTCCTCAGAATAGACATCCTGTGGGGACTTACAGGCTTTATCTGCCTATTCAGTGTTCTACCTTCATGTAAAAATGTACCTTCTGTACAGTAAGTGGTTACTATAATCTGTTGCACAAATTAACATGTTTGGGGGATGTAGGATCTAGACTGTGCATTATGGCTCACAGCTATATATTTCCAGCATGGAAGACCAGGAGAGAATTTACAGGAAATAAAAACTAGCCTGGGTGACATAGCGAGTTTCAGACCAATCTGAACTACAGAGTGAGATCTTGTCACAAAACTGGCAATGAAAATTGTATCCCAGACATCACCAAAGGGGTGGGGGGTGCAGATAAAAAAGAAGAAAGGGGAATGTGAGAATTAAGATGTTAATTGTGACTGTTTAAATATTAACAGCTATTTACTAAGCACCTAGTGAGTACCAGGAATTCATTCTAGATGCTGGAGATATGGAGAAGCAAAACAGGCAGAAATCCCTGTACATAGAAAGCAGGCATTACTAAAAGTGAGGAAAACAGACTGCATAAATAGGTAAAATTGGATATCACATTATACAAGTGCCAAGGAACAGACATGAAGTGGGGCAAATAGGACTAGAGTATCAAGATGATTGAAATCTTAGAGACAAGGCATGCTACACTTGGAAATGTGACTCAATGAATTAAGGCCTAAAAGAAACAAAGGAGGAAGCCATAATGTGTAAGGGAAGAGTGTACCAGAAAGAACACTCAGTGAAGAGACCCTGAAGCCCAGATTATGGCTACCATGTTCAAAAGCCAATGTGGCTAGAAATGGGTTGAGGGGAAGAGGTAGAAGACAAGGTAGGTCATCGAAATGATGAAAGACAGATGGTAGAGTCCTACAGAAAGTTGAGGGTGGGGGGAGAAGGATGACACATAACCTAAGGGCTAAGGTTTATTGTGTTTCTTCCATGTGCTACAGACACTTTTCTAAGTACTTTACATACATATAGGCATGTTGAATCCTCATTTTTTTTACACTATTTTTTGATTTGAGAGTAAAATATCCCATTTTACAGATATTCAACAAGGCATAGAGAGGTTGAACAACTTGCTCAAAGTCACACTGACAGAACAGGGCAGAATGTGAGGCTGTGATGGTCAGGACAGAACAAATTTGCAAGGTCAAACAAGTTATTCCGTGCATTGGATCAAGCAGAAGAAAAATTCTACCTGGCAAGGAACATTGTGTGCCTCAAGTAGACACTTGAGAGCTTTTATATATACTTTTTCCTTTACCAAAATTATTCTTCTCATGGACATCGATATGACTTGCTACCTCCCCTCTACCAAACATCACTTCCTCAGGGAAGTGTCCTATTTGTCACTCTGGGATCTTGCACAATTATGTTTTCTTCTTAGAGAACTGGCCTTGAGTGGCTAGGGATGCTGAGTTTGAACTCTGACTGCCAGCATCCAGCATCTCATCCAAGGGTAAGACCTTAGGCAAGTTCCTTAACATCTTTCTCCACACTTCACTGACTTGTCTGCAAAATGGAGACAGTAATACAGTCTACCTTTTGGAGGGTGTTATTATTTTGTTTTCTTCTTTTTTGAGACATTTCTTACTGCCCTATGAAGGTGTGGATTATATTAACATGCAGGAACTCCTATCTGTTGTATTCTAAGCTGTTTTGAGTCACCCAGCGAATGAGGTGAGGAGTGGAAGAAAAGCCTTCTGGGAAGGGCAGGTGACTAGGATGCTTGGTAGGGCCTATGTAAAAGAAGCAATAATCAAATTCAGCCTGTGTCTTTGATAGTTAGACACTAGCTGGATAGATTGCACTCGGCTGCTGGGTTCTGGCATAGCTCAGAGGAAGTGGTAAAATTGCCTATCTTTGCCACTAGGGGTCACACTGCACTCTATAGGCCTCTGAAAGAATCTGGTGTTAGGAATATTTAGTCCCTTAGAGCTCTGAAGAGGGGACTCTGATCCACTGTCCCTCAGCACTGTAATTTGGACAGCTGCCTAACACTGTTTCTGCTAAATGAACCTTGAACTGGCGCAGATATATGAAGATCATACTGTAATTTCATGCAGATTAAAGAATAAAGCTATAAATCTAAATCATAGGTTCTTCAAAACCTTAAAAGGCTTATTTTTAATTTTTAATCCATCAATCCCAGCCAGGTGGACAGCTGGTTGATTCAGTCCCATTCTTGCAGAGACTTAAGCAGGTTCAGGGATAGTTCCAGTTTGCTTATAGGAAAGGGTAACAGTAAGATAACAGGTGAACAGTGAACATCCTTCTGTTGAGGTGATATTTTGTTTTGCTTTTTTTTATTGACATAGATTTCTCTCTTCCTCCTCTTCTCTCTCTCTCTCTCTCTCTCTCTCTCTCTCTCTCTCTCTCTCCATATGTATGTATGTATGTATGTATGTATGTATATGTATATGTATATGTATATTAGTCTACCCCCCCAACTGTACTCCTCCCAGTTCTTCCCCACCTCCCCTCCCATTGGAAAACAAACAGGCAGCAGGGTCCTTATGATGTGGTACATGCCTTTAATCCAGGGCAGCCAAAACAGAGAAGCCTTGTCTCACAAAAACAACAAAAAGCCAGGCAGTGGTAGGGAGTGCCTTTTATCCCAACACTCAGGAGGCAGAGGTAGATGGATCTCTGAGATCAAGACCATCCTGCTAGTTTCAGGACAGCCCGTACTGCAAAGACCCTGTCTCAAAATAAAAACAGAAAGGAAGGAGGGAGGGAGGGAGGGAGGGAGGGAGGGAGGGAGGGAGGGAGGGGGGGGAGGGAAAGAAAAGAAACAGGCTTCTAATGGATGATAATAATAAAATACAAGATAAAACAAAAAGAACCCAAGAGAAGGCCCAAGAAACAGACTCATTTGTTTGAACACTAAGGAATCCCATAAAATCACTATACTGGAAGCCACAATATATACACCAAGGATCTGGTGCAGGTGGTTAAATGCTCAGACCCCTGAAGCTGGTCGTGGTACCCATGCCAAGTATCTCAGTACTTGGGAGATGGAAGCAGATAAAATAGAAGTTCAATGTCATCATCAGCTGTATGGCAAGTTTGGGACTACCCTACGCTCTATAGACCCTATCTCTAAAAATAAATAAGTAACAAAACCACTTAGACCCCTGGAGTATGATACTTGGGTCAAATGCAGGAACTGTCACAACAGTGTGGCATAGCAAAGTCACTTGGACATCTTTTGCCTTATGTAAAATTAGTGATATTGTAATAAGAATATCTCCTTTCCAAAAGGAAAAAATGCTTATTTTTCTGAGTTGGGATGAGAGATAAGTGAGTCAGTGCCTATAAAAATAACAGCCCATGCATGCCTTTATCTAAACCCCATAGACCAGATGTATTTCAGAATTGTGAATTTTTTAGTTTAGAAAGGTAGCATGGTGCACATATGATATGTTACATAACACCCTCAGCCAGCTCTGTCACCAGCTGCTTTTAGATCTCTACACCAGAATGTATGAACATTCATACTAAGCAAGGATCAATCAATTAAAACCAAAATGGGCCTTGCTTTTTTCCAATCATGTTTTGTTGCCAAAAGAATTAAAAAGAAGCCTTTGTTCTTGGAGCATTTTGGATTTAGGGATAGCAGGAAAAAGATTTGTGAACAAATTAGAAAATATTTACTTTAAGCTTATTTCCCAAGCATGTTATATTTAAAATTCACACAATGATAATAATACATGGTCTATTTTATAGATGAATATATTATTATCCCTGTTTCACAGATGAGAAAATTTGTGATACAAAAAGTTAACGAATTTGGCCAGGATCTCACAGCTAATAACTGGCAGATCCAGGATTTAAACCATAAAAATCTAATATTAGAATTAGGTTGATTGTGCAGGCAAGATGACTTTCTGCTTAGAGCAGTGCCTGACATAATATTAAAGAGTAAATACATGCTTGTGTTTTAAAAGGCACGGGTTTAGGGTGAAGCTCTGTGATAAAACTTGTGCTTACCATGTATAAGGCCCTGGATTTGATCTCCAGCACTGCAGAAAGAAGTAGCTGCCTTGTATGCTGGAATATGTGTAATCTCAGCACTTAGGACATAAAGACAATAGCATCAGGAGTTTGAGGACAGCTTGAAATACATAAGACCCTATCACAAAAACAGTAGCAACAATGGCAAAAAAAAAAAAAACAAGGATTCATGTGACCCCATCCTTTCCTGGGGATCTGAAGGCCTTTAATGGTATGGCCTTCAGTGGTATGGCCACTGATAAGGTGTCTATGCTCCTGAAAACAAACCCTCACCTCTGCCCTTGTAAGCAACTCTACTGAAACTCATTGGATCACAAAAAAGTCATAAGAGATGAAGAAGCCTAGTTGGGAAGAAGAAGGTAATCAGTGGGAGGGAGGGAAACAGAACAGGGTAATGGAGGTAAACGCAATCAAAGTCATTATATTAGAAATGTTATAATGAAATCCAGTAAGCATAATTAATATGTGCTCATCAGAAAGAAAAATTTTTAAAACCCTAAACCATACAGGGACAATCACAGGTTAGAAAAATGGGAGATTAAAGGGCAGAAAAGAGTAGGTATTCAGATTCAGGAAGGCTCCATAAAGCAAAGGACCTTTCAGTGGGCCCTTTTGGGTTGGTTGGTTGGTTGGTTTTTTGGTTTTTTGGTTTTTTTTTTTTTTTTGGAAGACAACTGCTCAAAAGAGGAAAAGAGTCCCATGTACAGTGAATAGTGCTTTCAAGGGGCTACCAAAAGGCACATCCTAGAAAAGCTGATGGGGTGGTAGGTAGGTAAGTAGGTAGGTAGGTAGGTAGGTAGGTAGGTAGGTAGGTAGGTAATTCGAGTCAAGTCACAGACATTTCACTAGTTTTCTAGTCCCACTATATAAATTATCTCTAACTATCTCCTTGAAAGTATACATTTCTGTAGGTGCGTTGGTACACACCTGTATTCCCAGTACTCAGGAAGCTGAGGCAAGAGTTCAAGACCAGCCTGGGCTACATAGTAAGACTCTGTCATTTAAAAAAAATTACACATTTATCATCTGATAGTTTGAAATCCAACACTAATCTCACCAGGCTAGCATTAAGGTCTTGGCAGGACTTTTAATACTTTCTAGAAAGAGGTTTGTTTCCTGCTCATTCAAGTTGCCTCTTAAGTTGTAATACTGACGTTTCCTTACTGGCTTTAGGCTGGGGGTCATTCCAGATTTGTGGAGCTGCCCAATTTTCTTGTGTTAGAGCCTTCTCCAGAATCAGGAATAGCAGGGAAAGTCCTTCTCCTGCCATTCTTCCCCTAAAGTCTGTCTGTTTTAGACTCATTTTTCTGCTTTTAAAAGAACTCGTACAGTGGTTGACCTCAAATAAAGCCAGATTGAATGCTATATCTTAAGGTCTGTAATCTTAATTTCATCTCAGAATTCCTTTTTGCTATATAGCATAACCTAATTACAGACTCCAATAACTAGGATATGAAACTCTTTGGGGCTCAGGTTGTATTCTGTCTTCCCTCTGGCTCCTAAAGATTCACATTTGTCAGGGCTAGACTGAGGACTAAATATAAAGAGTGTTTGCTGCTCTCACAGAGAAGCAGAGTCCAGTTCCCAGCTCCCACGTTGGGCAGCTTATAACTGCCTGTAACTCTAGCTCCAGGGAATTCATCACCCTCTTCTGGTCTCCCTGGGCATCAGCACACATGTTTACATACAATCACACAGACTTTCTCACATAGTTTTTTTCTTTTAATTCTTTCTTTGTTGCACGTGTGAAGTACAAGGGGCATCCAATGCTACATGCGGGAGCTTAGGAGACAGTTTAGGGAATAGTAGTAAGATTTAGGAACAGATGTGGAGTCAAAGAAACAAAGGAATCATTTTTGCTGTCTTCCAGGTACCCCTGGGATGGCGTGAGTCCTTCCCTAGTGATGGACCCATCTGTGACACTGTGGCAGTTTCTGCTGCAGCTTCTGAGAGAACAAGGTAATGGCCACATCATCTCCTGGACCTCACGGGATGGTGGTGAGTTCAAGTTGGTGGATGCAGAGGAGGTGGCCCGGCTATGGGGACTGCGCAAGAACAAGACCAACATGAATTATGACAAGCTTAGCCGGGCCTTGCGCTACTACTATGATAAGGTATGGCCTCAAAGACCAGGAATGGAAACCCTTGAAATTACTGTCAGAAAAACTCTGGTTTTTTCATTTTGAGGCAAGGTCTTATAATGCAGTCTAGATTTGTCTGGAAATTAACTATGTAGCCTAAGCTGGCCTCAATTTCACTGTCCTCCTGTCTCTAACCCCAGTTCATGGAATTATACTTCTGGCCTATAAATTTCATTTTGTTGTCTCAATTAGTATAGCTAAACCTTTTGAAGACAATATTAAAATTTACTAATTTTTGTCGGGCGTTGGTGGCGCATGCCTTTAATCCCAGCACTTGGGAGGCAGAGGCAGGCGGATTTCTGAGTTTGAGGCCAGCCTGGTCTACAGAGTGAGTTCCAGGACAGCCAGGGCTACACAGAGAAACCCTGTCTCGAAAAAAAAACTTTACTAATTTTTGCCCTACTCTCTAATTCCCTACATGCCTGGAGATAATAAGTATGTTTTTCGGAACCCTCAGACCAATGGTAAGTTCCCCTAGTTACTCTATAGATAATCTTCTCTTACTACAGAATAATCAGTGTTCTAGTCCTAGACTCAAAACCATCCTGACGTTATAATGCTGTTTCCTTACTCCATTTTCTAGAATCCCCAATATCTTTAATCACTTGTTTTATTTTGTTTTTATTTTTGAGGCAGGTTCTCTTTCTGTTGATGAAGATGACCTCAAACTTGCATTTCTCTTGTTTAATCTCCTGAGTTCTAAGATTACAAATCTTTGCCTTTAACTAAATGCTCCAGAAAAAAAACATTTGTAGTGCCAGCTAAAACCCACTCTCTTAGATTTCTAGAGCAGCACTTCGGTATCTATACCACTTGCTTTATTTCATCATCTTATTACTGCAGCTCAATTTTTAGATTTTTCTCATCTTACACTCTCAAACTCCCAGGTCTGCATTGTGTCCCCCCAATATTTACACTAATTATTTCATATTTCTTAAGTGTAAACATTGAAAACAATATTAATAGTTATCTCTTTTCCTTCATTTTCTGAAAAATACAAGGATACCCTATGACCAACATTAAGACATTCACTAAAATGCCTAGTGCCCCATATTCTTCATGCCCCCTCCCCAAATAGTTCTCACCTGTGCTTTCTGTCCTTGCTAGTTTATTGCACATATTCCAGTTTCATATATTACTCTTTCAGTTCAAACCTCCAAAATAATGCCTTGTTCTGTTCTCTGAGACCACCAGGACATCCCTGAAACCTCCAAATCACATGTGTCCTAAGATACATCAAAGCATGTTTTCTGACCCACCCAAGCAAACCTTGCTGTTCCCCTCCTCATGGTTACACCAGCTTCTCACTCTCTTCTCTAATTACTGGCAGTTACCTCATTTTCTTAGTGCTTTAGCTTAAATATCCAGAATGATACTAATAAAATGGGGGATTAAAGGGCAGAAAAGACTAGGTATTCAGATTCAGGAAGGCTCCATAAAGCAAAGGACCTTTCAGTGGGCCCTTTTGGTTTTTTTTTTTTTTTTTTTTTTTGGAAGACAACTGCTCAAAAGAGGAAAAGAGCCCCATGTACAGTGAATAGTGCTTGCAAGGGGCTACCAAAAGGCACATCCTAGAAAAGCTGATGGGGTGGTAGGTAGGTAGGTAGGTAGGTAGGTAGGTAGGTAGGTAATTCGAGTCAAGTCACAGACATTTCACTAGTTTTCTAGTCCCACTATATAAATTATCTCTAACTATCTCCTTGAAAGTATACATTTCTGTAGGTGCATTGGTACACACCTGTATTCCCAGTACTCAGGAAACTGAGGCAAGAGTTCAAGACCAGCCTGGGCTACATAGTAAGACTCTGTCATTTAAAAAAAATTACACATTTACCATCTGATAGTCTGAAATCACCTTCACCACTGGCCTCTTAGCCTCTCTGCAGGGACTCCAACTCTATCATATGGTACTGAGCCCTAGCTTCTCCCCATGACCCTTTCAATCCTGGAACATCTATTGAAACTGAGGCTTCGTTTTCACCAGTGACTTCTCCTGGCCTCTCAAAAGTACCAGGCCTCAGCTGCTCTCCACAACCCCTAGGCGTGCGATTTTTATGCCAAATCCCATGTGGAAGACTCTTCTTACATATTGCCAAGTACCAGCATAATATGCATACTTGCCCCCTCTGGACCACAGGTTCTTTGTACTGACCCTGAGGAAACACTTTCTGAAAGATTTCACCTCAGTGATGCTGATCTCTCCTTACTCACACCTGATTTTTGCCAGCCTCTGCTAATCATTGATTGTCCCAGTAAAGCAAAGGTTTTGCGCTTCAGTGGTGCTGGTCTCTTGTTAAACACAGCTTATCCTTCAGTTCCAGGTAAACAAAAACCACAGAGTCTTAGTATAAAATATTATATAAGTGACCCCTATAGAGACCGAAGGCCCACAAACTTCCCTCTGAAGCTTCACAAGCCATCTGCACTGCTCTCAGAATTATCTTTCAAGTTCCCTCAGCATCTTATCTAAAGGTCTAAACTGTAAGCTCTTGCAGCCCAAAGTTCCAGACACTATCACAGCCCTTTCCAAAACAACATGGTCAGGTCTGTCACAGCAGTAAGCCCTCTCTGGTACCAATTTCTGTCATAGTGTGCTTTCTATTGCTGTGATAAACACCGTAACCAAAAGCTACTTGAGGAGGAAAGGGTTTACTTCATCTTTAAAAATCCACTATCTCTTGCCAGTGAGATGGCTTAGCAAGGTTCATCATAGAATGAAGTCAAGATAGGAACCTGGAGACAGGAACTGAAGCCAAGTCCATGGAGAAACACTAACTACTTACTGGCTTGCATTTTATAGCTTGTTCAGCTACCTCTTTTATACAGCCCAGGACCACCTCTCCAGGGAAAGCACCACCCACAGCAAGAAAATGCCTCATAACTTGCCTAAAAAAGACAATCTGATAAAGGCAGTTTTTTCTCTCTTCTTAGATGACTCTAGCTTGTGTCAAGTTAACAAAAACAAATAACCAACACTTTCTCTGCTCCATATCAGCATCGCTAGCTTTTAAAAATCCACTATCTCTGGCCAGGGAGATGGCTTAGCAGGGAAAGGCTCTTGTTGCCAAACTTGAGAACCTGAGAACCTTCCACATACTGGAAGGAGACAACCATCTTCTGCAATTTGTCCTCTGCCCTTTACATGTGCTGTGGCACACTTATACCCCACAGTCAGTCAGTCACCCTCATTTCCCCTCCTCCCAACAGTCAGTCAATAAATTTTTAGAAAAGCCCTCTGTATCAATCATGTTATCTCCTATTTGTCTCTTCCAAAAGGTATCAGTTACTTCATTTTACTATTGCACCCCTGTTAACATTCCCAAAACCTGACTCTGTTAAACCCAGGTCCATAGATCTCACCTATTCCCCTAAATTGGTCCCTGATGAAATCAGTGGGGAAAGGGGAGCTAGACAGATGAAGATTAATGACAGAAAAAGAGTTAAAGGGAGATGGATAGGAGGGACACTAAAGAAAGAATTGGTAAAGGGAGCCCAGGGGAGTTGAAACTGGGGAGGGATGCAGAGAGGGGGAAAGAAAGGAAAGCATAGACAGAGATGGGAAGACTCCACATGCCTAAAAGAGATGAGTGAAATAGGAGCAAATGGAAAGAAAGACATCAGGAGAAGAGAAACAGCCCTCAAGACCCTCCGTTCACCCTGTTCTTCACTTCTCAGAATATCATCCGAAAGGTGAGCGGCCAGAAGTTTGTCTACAAGTTTGTGTCCTACCCAGAGGTTGCAGGGTGCTCCACTGAAGACTGCCCACCCCAGCCTGAGGTGTCTGTAACCTCGGCCATAGCAATGGCCCCTGCTACTGTCCATGCAGGCCTAGGGGACAGTGCCACTGGAAAGCCAGGAACACCAAAGGGTGCAGGAATGACAGGCCAAGGTGGCTTAGCACGAAGCAGCCGGAATGAATACATGCGCTCGGGCCTCTATTCTACCTTCACAATACAGTCTCTGCAGCCACAGCCACAGCCACCCCTTCATCCTCGGCCTGCCTCAGTACTTCCCAACACTACCCCTGCAGGAGTACCAGCACCTGCCTCAGGGAGCAGGAGTACCAGTCCAAACCCCTTAGAAGCCTGCTTGGAAGCAGAAGAGGCTGGTCTGCCCCTGCAGGTGAGTACTGGAACTTAGAAATTTAGAAAAGGGCTTGGAGAAGAAGGATGCATCATTCTGAAATGAAGCATGAAACTCATAGAATAGAGATAGGTGTCCTGGTACAGTACATAGTGGTGGAAGAGGGGGTACAAGTTCCCTCAGAGAAATATGTAAGAAGGAATGTTATGCCTCTCCTGAATGCCATGCTTTAGCACTCATCATAATCACTAGAGTGGCCTCAAGGTTGCTTGGGCCCATTTCCAGAGTTTCTGATTAATGTGGATATGAGGATGGATTGACAATGGTACCTCTAGAGTCTCACCCAGGGCCTGTGTCCCAAAGGGTCTCCACTTCCATTAAATCCCATGGCCAGGTAGAGAACATGCTGCATGTACAGCCTTGCCCCCAGTATCAAATGTCTTTCTAGAGACATCTTTGAATGACCCACAGAGAAAGGTTTTACACACAAGCAATTCTATGCATTCCCTTTGTGCACACCCCTTTTCCAGGTTATCCTAACCCCACCAGAGGGCCCAAACCAGAAGTCTGAAGAGTTGAGTCTGGACCCAGGTTTTGGCCGTCCACAGCCCCCAGAAGTCAAAGTGGAGGGGCCTAAGGAAGAATTGGAAGCTGCAAGGGTTGGAGGCTTCAGTCCAGAACCTGTCAAAGCTGAACCAGAAGTCTCACCCTCAGAAGGCCTGCTGGCTCGACTCCCAGCCATCCTAACAGAGAATACAGCACAGGTGTGTGGCCTCTCCACTTCCACCACTGAGATCACCCAACCCCAGAAAGGCCGGAAGCCCCGGGACCTGGAACTTCCACTTAGCCCAAGCCTACTGGGTGGCCCAGGACCAGAACGGACTCCAGGATCAGGAACAAGCTCTGGTCTTCAGGCACCGGGGCCAGCGCTAACGCCGTCCCTGCTCCCCACACATACCTTGGTGAGTACCTAGCTGGGTAGCATTGGCACTGGTAAGTTACAAGCTGCTCTTAGGCTTAGGCTGAAGTGATGATGGGCCTAATTAAGAAGGGTAGGTCTGAGGACTTTGTGGCTGCCTGACTCCCTAATGCTTTCCACGGGGTTTGTATATTGGGTTTCCTAGTGAGGTATGTGGGTGGAATCTAAGACTGGGAAGTTGAGTTCTTCTGGTGATCACTTACGAGGTTTGAGAGCAGTATGTGGATAGAATCTGGTGGGATAGTCTTGCCCATTGAAGTCTCAGTAACAGGAGGTGGACTCCTAGGTGTAAAGATTGAGGGATGGCATAGGCCTGGTCTTAGTAGTTATCCAGGTCTATGAACTTTTGAGGAGTAACCATGGAAGTCTGAAGGAGATTCATGAAGAGGTGCTGAAAGTAGGTTCTTTCCATCTTCTCATACTTGTCATCTGTTCACTTGTCATGAGTTCCTGCCACTCCATCTCCACAGACCCCGGTGCTGCTGACACCCAGCTCGCTGCCCCCCAGCATCCATTTTTGGAGCACTCTGAGTCCAATTGCACCCCGTAGTCCAGCCAAGCTCTCCTTCCAGGTAGGATTCCCTGCCCCTATGTTGGGAAGGTTAAGAGTTACTAGCATGCTTCTTATCCATAACCTCTCCTTGTTTCTTCCCCCAGTTTCCGTCCAGTGGCAGCGCACAGGTGCACATCCCTTCCATCAGCGTGGATGGCCTCTCAACCCCCGTGGTGCTCTCCCCAGGGCCCCAGAAGCCATGACCACCACCACCCCTTTTTTGGAGTCTATCCATCTATGCTCCTGAACTCTCCAGTTAGCCATCTCAAGGAGAAACATAGTTCAACTGACTTATGCTCTGGCTGTGGTGGGGTGGATATTCCTGGGAAAGAGGATATTTCACTAACCCCTCCACCCAAAACTGACAACTTCTTTCTTCTTTGCCAGCCTCCCAGTGGTCGCCCTTACACGTCTCCTACTTCAGTGGTGGAGCGGTTTATTTATTTATTTTTTGAAGGCCACTGGGAAGAAGCTGGCCCAACCTTTTTAGGGGAGTGGCTAAGACATCTCCCCCATTTCCTCCCCATTTTTTCCTAAAACAAGACAATCAGGGTATGGCTTGAGAAGAACCTTTCTTTATTTATTTCTCAGCCAGCCCTTGGGGAGTTGAGGGTGCCCTGTCTTCATTTTGCGACATGGGTTGAAGAGCTAGTTTGTTTTGTTTTATTATTCCTGGCTGTATCCAGGGAGCACTTGTATGATGTAATGGTCTGGGAGTGGTAGCCAGGGAATCAACACTGTTAAAATAGGAATTGCTACCTCCCCAACCTTCTTCTCAGTCAGCTTGTTCTTTTCTCAAGTAACCTTTTGGCCAGGGAGGAATATTCCTTTTGTTGTTCTTCCCCCTGAGAAGCCATTCCTTTGTCTGCCAAATTTCCTGGGGCCCAACCTATTACCTCCCAATGGAGGGTTTTTTTGGGGGTGGTGGCCCCCGTCTGGGGGGCCCCTCCAGCTATAACTCCAGGTCTCTGTCCCCCACCCTCTTCCATTTTGATAGTATAATCTATTTTTAAATGGGGCTTTTCAATAGGGGAGAGGGAAACATCTCTTCCTATATCGGATGGGTGGGTAGGCGGGTGGGTGGGAAGTAAGGGATTTGGAGGTAGTCTTCCTGCCACCCCCAAGTGTTTATTTTTGATATCAAACGTGTATTTTCAGCTCCCTCCCTCCCAGCCCCCCAATTTCCTGCAGGCGGGTACAAAGGACCCTTTTAAGTGTCCCTGGAGTTGGGAGGGAGAAATGGGGGACATGAAGCCTATCTTATATCAATCTAGGCTGGAGGGGGGTGGATCAA
This sequence comes from Rhabdomys pumilio, assembly GCA_030674055.1. Lineage (NCBI taxonomy): Eukaryota > Metazoa > Chordata > Mammalia > Rodentia > Muridae > Rhabdomys > Rhabdomys pumilio. The sequence continues at coordinate 120,564,737 of JANHMN010000005.1, read as the reverse complement.
AAGACTCCCAGGCTCACCTCCTGTCAGCACTGGCCCAGACCAGGCCTGAAGACCTGGGGGTTGGTGATTTGGGGGACGGTGCTATACTCGTCTCCACTGTTTGTTTTGCTTCCCCAAAATGGACCTTTTTTTCTAAGAGTCCCAGAGAATGGGGAATTGTTCCTGTAAATATATATTTTTAAAGGTGTTGCTGAAAACTGTTGGTATTTTTTTTCTCCTGTCGCCAAAATGAGCCATGACAGCCACAAATGTATGTGAAGAACAATAAGGACCAGGCAGAGATCGACTGACTATGAGAGAGGCAAAATGATGGCATATGATACAGACATATGATACAGATGCCGGAGAGACTGATACAGAGTGCTGATTGGTAACCAGTATGATGAGAGAAACTGAAAAGTTTTAGATTTGTGTGTGACAGGCCAGAAGTGTGACCACAAACATTTTTGTGCATATGTATGCATGGTCTTGTGTGTGGCATGTCCACTGGAACACTGTTCCCTCCTTTGAGACAAAGTCTCACCTTTGCCTAGATTTTACCAGTCAGGATACACTGGCTGACCATTAAGCCTCAAGGATCCACTGGTTCCACCTCCCAATTCTGGTATTACAAGCATATGCTTCTATGCCTGGAAGTTTTACCTGTATTGTAGGGATCAAACAGATGTCCTCATGCTTGCAAAACAAGTCTTTTATTGACTGGGCCATTTCTCCAGTCCCAACCATTTGTAGGTGAAAAGTCACACTGTTTAGTAGCAGGCAGCCCTCAGCATTTGAGAAATGGTTTGTGTGTGAAATTAAGTCATGGAAGTATATGTTTAAGAAGTTGATTGTGTGACCCAGGTGGTGGTGGTACATGCCTTTAATCCCAGCACTCAGTAAGTAGAAGCAAGTAGATCTCAGAGTTCAGGGCCAGCCTGGTCTGTAGAGCAAGTTCTAGGATAGCCAGGGCTACACAGAGAAACCTTGTCTCAAAAAGAAGAAGGAGGAGGAAGAGGAGAAGGAAGGAAGGAGAAGGGGGAGAAGTTGTTGATTGTGTGAGAGAAGATGATCATAGGGCCCAAGAAGTGACTGATAAGACAGGTATGAGACTGTAAAATGTTCCGTAGAAACTATAGAAAAGACAGAGAAATGTATTGGTTGTGGCTGCTAAAGTCTAAAAGGCTCTGTGTGTGTGTATGTGTGTGTATGTGTGTGTATGTGTGTGTATGTGTGTGTATGTGTATGAAAGAGAGAGAGAGAGAGAGAGAGAGAGAGAGAGAGAGACTGAATATGTTACCCTGCAACTAGTGGGTAGCAGCTGGTTTGCAATTAACAATTGCAGCTTCCCCACAGATTCTGGTGAGACTGAGGAGCTGAAACACAAACCTGTCTTTGAGGAGAAAAGAAGGACTGTTCACATGGGACCAGCAGTAGCAAGGACTCATAGTCAGCAGTTGTGAGAGAGAAACTTGACAGCCAAATGGTGTCTGAGATGTAAGTCTGTGAAACATTTCATAAAACTGAATCAAACCATATGTGTAGAAAACAAAATGAGACGGAGCCAATGAACTACTTACTGTATGACCACAATCAGGGGATATGAGAAACTTAGAGGCTATGAAGTGTACAAATGTACCCATGATAGTTGACTATAGGAGGAAAATGATGGTGTGGTTGATTGACTAGGGCACGGGGAACTGATTTCAGGAGCCTTAATGAAAGCCTTATAGCAATTGTGAATTAGTGGTCTCATGTATCAGATGTGGACTGAGGAGAAATAATGGTGAGACTGAATAGGTGGGTGGGCCAAGTGTCTGAGAAACTGTACATAACTGAAATACTTTGCTGGCATGGCGGTTCAATTCTAGCACTCAAAAGGCTGAAGTAGGAGAATCACTATGAGTTCAAGCCTAGCCTAGCTTCATAGTGAGTTTAAAACCAGCCTAGATTGTATAGTGAAAGCCTGTCTCAAAACAAAACACAACCCTATGAATAAAGGAGTCAACATGGGAAAAAGTGACTGAGAAGAAACAATCATGTGAGGAAGATGGTATCTGAGGTAATGTGCCTTTGTGTATTCAGGTGACAATCTTCAAAGGAGACTGTAACAAACAGGCTGTAAATAAAGAACTTGGGGGGATGTAACTTAAGTGGCTATAAAGAGAGAAAGGAGAGGAGTAATGGTGATTGTGTAAGAAACTTCCTCTGTTTCTTCTCATTCTCCACAAGCCTCTCCAGCTCAGTCTTCTGAGTTAGCCTCCAATTCTACAAAACTTGAAATGCTGGCCTTTGCTCAAAACTCCTTCCTCATAAATTCTCTATATATAGTCTTATCTGGTCCTAGCACTTAAAATAGATGCTGGAAAGTGATGCCTACTTTTAAAAAATATCCTCTTAGCACTTTTTTTATTCCATATATTGATTGAGCAGATGTTTATTGTTTGGTATCCTAAACACCTCATAGCTAATGAAGTGGACAAAAGTTTCTGCCCTTCTCAACACTCAGGGTTTTGAGGCAGCAAAGTTGCTATAAGTTCAAAGTCCACTTGGGCTATATAGAAAGACCTTATTTTAAAACAACAATGGTATTAAAGTGTGTGTGTGTGTGTGTGGTGTGTGTGTCTGTGTGTGTGTCAGAGAGAGAGAGAGAGAGAGAGAGAGAGAGAGAGAGAGAGAGACTCAAGCCTATAATCCCAGGTATGCAAGGGGGTTGCCATGAGTCCATGAGTTCAAGGCCAACCTGAGCTAAATAGCAAGACCCTAGCTCATCTGCCTTCCCATTTAAAAAAAAAAAAAAAACTTCCTTTGTAGGGTTGATACTCAGGAAAACTGGCAGAACAGATAAGTAAATTATATCAGACAATAATAAAACCAGACTCTCATTCTTTGTTTAAATAAGGAATCTGAATTTGAATACCTCAGAAGTGTTCGGGGAGAAATAGTGTTGACATCCTTCATCCACAGGGACTATAAGGATTTATGCTGTGTAGGAACAAAAGAAATGCCAATTCTAACATTACTGGGGCAAAAGGTAAATAATGCAGCCAGGCAGAATTTCAGTTTTGTTTTCACAAGATTCCTTTGTTCAAGGCACACAGAGACAAATATACTCTCAGAGAACAAGATACTTCTGTGGTGGATATTAACAGAATAATATTGTTTTAATAGTAACAGGATAATAGTAACACATTTTATCACCCCCTACCCAAATCAAAGGTAGATTATTGAGGGACTTCTATTTTAACCCCTGATCAACTTATTTTATCTTAATTCAATTTGTAGACTGGTGTTCATCTGTGACTGCAAGAGAACAAGTGTCCCTTTCTCAAGCTCCTTTTTGTGGATTATAGTGTTGTTTTGGATTATAGTGTTGTTTTTACTTACTTCTTTATTTTTGTGACACTGGGAATCAAACCCAAGGTCCATCTCGTGCTAGGTAGATAGTCTATCACTAAACTACATCCCCAGGGCACAAGGGTGCTATTTTTAAAACAGGTTCTACAATTTCACTCACTGAAATTTGTTTTTTAAAAAGCAGGTCAGTGGACCTCAGATTTTCTTTGGGGAAAATGGGCTGAAGATGGATCAGTCATTAACAGTAAACAGGCACTATAAATTTTTTTCTAGATATGAGCCACAAAAACAACTTAAAAGGGACCAGGGACCAAAATAGTGGTTCTCAAAAAAACGTTCTTCCAACCACTGTCAGTGTCTCCTGGGAATTTGTTAGACATGCATTAATGGAGCCCCACAACACACCTACTGAATGAGACATAGGTAGGATCCAGCAATCTGCAGTTGGATCAAGAAGCCCTGTGGGTGATTCTTGTGTTTCCTAGGGGTCGAGAGTATTGGCACCCATGAAGGTCACAGGAGAAGACCTTTCTGAAAGAATTTTATTGGTAGTCTCCCCTTGTAGAGTGTAAGTCCTTCAGAGGCAGTGATGTTTTTTCCTGTCTTGTTCTCTATTCCATCTAATGCTGAGAAGTACTTCTGATGCTCAGTAGGTGCTCAATAATTGTTGAACAAACCAATTTAGTAAACATATTCAGACACTGTTGTATTTTCATTCTCAGTCTGTGACAGATCTAAGCTATGTCCAGTGCTGTAAATGTGTACTGCATATCAAACCTAAGCTGCTCACATACTAGGCCAATGGCATACCACTGAGCTAAATCCCTAGCCATTCTTTTGCTTACTTGTTTTTTCTACAACAGGATCTCATGTACCGTATCTTCAAATTTGCTGTACAGCCAAGGATCGCCTTGAATTTCCGATCCTCTTGCCTCTACCTCCCAATTGCTAATTTATATGGTGCTAAAGACCAAACCGGAGCTTCCTCAATGCTACGGTAGCACTCTACCAACTGAGCTACACCTGTAGCCACCCCCAGCCTTTAAAAGGTTTTACTACATTTATTTAATTGGTAGGGGCACTGCACAGATGTGCCATAGTGCACATGTGGAGGTCAGAGGACAACTTGAGGAAGTCAGTTCTAGCCTTTCTCCATGTGAGCCCTAGGAATTAAACTCAAGTCAACAGGGTGTTTTGTTTTGTTTTGTTTTTTTGGGTTTTTTTTTTTGCCTGAAATATAAGACTCTATAACTTGATTTAAAAACACACAATTTCATTATGAAATGAATGTGTTTCATTGAGTGAGAAAATCACTAATGGAGGTATCCCACACAAGATGTTTGCTACAACAAGGTCACTGAGTTCTATGAACCTGTAACTCACTATTTCTTTACATCAAGTGTTGAAGGTCAGTGGCACTTTTCTCCCAAAGTTGTTTACTGCTTTAATCCTGTTTTTATTGAATATTTATTTACATTTCAGGTGTCATCCCCTTACCCCATTACCCACCCCCGCCCAGGAACCTCCCCATATGAGGATGTGCCCCCACCGACCCCCCACTCCCACCTAAGTCAACAAGTTTTGCAGCAAGCACCTTAATTGAGCATTCTCACCTCTACCCTGCCCCTTTTAAAAGTTTTATTTTTCAGACAGAATCCCACAAAATTAGCCAGGGTAGCCTTGAACTCACACTGTAGCCTTAGCAAGTCTTGAATTTTCTGCTTGTTTCAACCTCCAAAGCAGCTAAGATTACAGGCCTGTACCTCCCGGGGCCCTGTTTATGGACACGTTTTACAGAAAAGGAAACGGGCTCAGAGGAGAATGTTATCTGCCCTAGGTACTCTAATGGAACGTGGCCCAGCTGTTTCTTCTCTACCCCTGCAGACTCTAAGCGGTCCTTCAGATGCCCCCTTGGGCAATGGTTGTGCCTGTACCTCCCCTCTTCGGAATCACTTCCCACACGATGCCACTTCCCTTTTTCACTTCCCTTGCATTGACCTCCCATACAAGCTGACCGCAGGAACCTCACTTTTAGAAAAGGGGTAGATTTTCAAGTTGGTAGATAAAGCAGCTGCCCTGCCTTCTCCTTGACAGACTGAAGGCTTCCCTCATTTCACCCTTCTTCAGTACCCCCACGAAATTGATCACTATAGTCAAGAGTATGCATTTTACAGGTAAGAAAATGAGCCAGCCACGGTGTTACTTGCCTGTTCAAGACCAACCTAGTGTAAATTTCAGGTATGGCTATGTTGCAAAACCTTGTCTCAAAAAAAAAAAAAAAAAGGAGCACTAAAGCTGAAAATTTAAAGTGACTTGTCAAAGTTCATACACTTAGCTGGGTCTTGCTTCAGACTTTCAGGCTCCAGTGTTCTTCAGTGAGAATTTGTCTTCCTAAGCATTGATTGAAAACTAAGAGATTTCTGGGTGGGGTGGGGTATTAGGTGACAAAGATTGAGTGACAAAGCATTATTAAGGGTGACAAAGCAGGAACAAGGAAATGGAGAACGGAGAAAAGAGACAGAGTGCTCAAGGGAAAGGTCAGAGTTAAAGAGGCCATACCCTCCCACTTCCTTCTGCTCTGGGTTCCTCTTTCTGGAGCAGGTCATCCCAGACAAAGCCAAGCCCTCCTCTCTGCATAGTGTTCAAAATGCCTGCTGGAATGCAAGTCCCGAAGTGGCTTCTGCTGCTACTAGTTATCCTGCCAGCCACAGGTAAGTGGATGTGGGCCCACATGTCCTCCCAGGAATGCCCAGGACAACCACACTGCTGATTGCCCATTCCTCTCCCCTGATCTTACAGGCTCAGACCCTGTGCTCTGCTTCACTAAGTATGAGGAGTCCTCTGGCAAGTGCAAAGGCCTACTTGGGAGAGACATCAGGGTGGAAGACTGCTGTCTCAACACTGTTTATGCCTTCCAGGAGCATGATGGTGGCCTCTGTCAGGCATGCAGGTTTGGAGGAACCTGGGCTGAGCCCTGTAGCCTAGAACTGTATTCTTTGCCCTGGAGCTTCTAAGAGTGCAACCCCACACACACCCCGAAAACCCTCCTTATGACCATAGCTCAGGGTTTCAAAATCTTGGCACTGTTGCCATTTGGAGTTCTTTGTTGGGGGTATGAGTTCTTAGCTGTGCATTGTTTGGTAGTTTATGGCATACCTGACCTTCCCCTAAATGTTCTTTAACAACCCTCTGCACCAATTAATAGTGGGAGTATAGGTGTCTCTGACACTTTGATCTGTGCTTGGGATCCTTTGCCGCCTTCTGGGTTGCCTCATCCAGCCTTGATATAAGGATTTGTGCCTAGTCTTATTGCATCTTGTTATGGCATGTTTGCATGATATCTCTGGAAGGCCTGCTTTTTTCTGAAGGAGAACGGGACTGGATCTGTGGAAGAGAGAAGGAGGTTGTGGGGGGAGGGGACTAAAAGGAATGAAGGGAAGGGAAACTGCATTTAGGCTGTATTGTATGAGAGAAGAATTTAAAAAGAAAAAAAATTAACTGAATTCAGACACCTAAATGTCCCTTAGGAGAGACAAAATTAACCCTGATTTTAAAGTGCTTTAAAAGTCAATGCTTCCTGTAAACATTGCAGGTGGGGTGCAACTTGGATATTTTTTTACGGTAGCTCCATTCTCCTAACTTAAAACAGATCGATAATTGAGTGCTTATCATATATAGAATCATCATAGATATGGAGGACTTTAGGGAAATTCTGAGGACAATGCAAAATCTTTAATTGTGATGACACATTCATTGTGCAATTCTTTTGTGGCAATTTGATCTCTGAAAGCACCTTGAATCTTGTAATCAAGACTTCCAGTTTACATATTTTGAGTCTTACTCAACTGTAGATATATTTTATAACTGCTATGTATTCCATATAACATTGTAAATATGATAGGTTTGAAGATCTTGGAAAGCAGCTCTGGGCCACCAGTCTTGCTAACAGTTCGTGTCTCTTTAGCACTAGCATGCATACCCATATTAGCATGCAAACACAGTCCTGTGAGAAGCAGAGTGTGTCTCTAGGATGTTTCTGAAGGGACTTCTGAGCTTCTGTTTACTAAGTACTTCCTGTCTTCCTGGTATTCTACAGGATAGTGACCTATTGAGTTCCTGGCAGAAGTTCTGGGTTTTTTTAGTCCCTAAATTTGCTTATTGTACATCTAGCTTTGACCCTGGGGTGGGGGTTTCCAGGGCCCTTGCTATGAAGGGAAATGAAATTTATCATATATTTCCTGTATATTCACTTCTTCCTGTTCAATCACCCACCATCCTTAAGTGGTAAGTAGGCTCTCAGTGATCTATCCTGTCACTTCATACCAGAATAGAACATGAGCTCCTCTCCACAGGTCCCCACAATGGTCAGCATGGTCCTCATGGGGCCCCTGCTCAGTTACATGTTCTGAGGGGTCCCAACTGCGACACAGGCGCTGTGTGGGCAGGGGTGGGCAGTGCTCTGAGAAGGTGGCTCCTGGAACTCTTGAGTGGCAGCTACAGGCCTGTGAGGACCAGCCATGTTGTCCAGGTAAGGACAATCAGCAATGTGGACATGGACCCAGCCCTCAGCACCAGAAGAACAGCGTAGAGGCCCTGAGGACAGACCTTTGTATGGTTTTGAGGGGAACGGAGAAGGCTAGGATTGCTGAAAGAGCATGTTTGAAAGTGAAGATACTGGCTTTAGTCTGAATGATTTGGGTTTTGGGAAGGGGAGAAATTGACTTGCTTTGGGAAGGGGACAGGCCGAATCTGGAGCAAACTGAAGAGTATCTGAAGGCTGCTGCCATAGTCCAGATAAGCAGTGCTGGTAGGCCAGGTATAGTGACAAGAGATAGGACAGGATAAGATAATGTGGGACACACATGAAAGAAAGGAATCCTAAGTTGTCACCCCCCCACTTCCTTTTCTTTTTCTCCCCCAGAGATGGGTGGCTGGTCTGAGTGGGGACCCTGGGGGCCTTGCTCTGTCACCTGCTCCAAAGGAACCCAGAGCCGTCAGCGAGTATGTGATAATCCTGCTCCTAAGTGTGGGGGCCACTGCCCGGGAGAGGCCCAACAAACACAGGCCTGTGACACTCAGAAGATCTGCCCCAGTGAGTAAGAGTAGTTACAGGACGTAAAAGGGATATCCAGAATGTTGGGTTACAGCGGGAAACTGCCAGGGACAAAAGACTTTTATGCATGCTTGACCACACCACTCCTACCACAGCACATGGGGCTTGGGCATCCTGGGGTCCCTGGAGCCCCTGCTCAGGATCCTGCTTTGGTGGAGCTCAAGAACCTAAGGAGACACGAAGCCGCTCATGTTCTGCACCAGCCCCTTCACACCAGCCCCCTGGGAGGCCCTGCTCAGGATCAGCCTATGAGCATCGGGGCTGCAGTGGCCTACCACCGTGCCCAGGTATGCAGGGATGAGGCCATTGGCATGCAGCTAGTGGGGCTTTGGATTTCTGGCAAAGATAGTGTGCCATTTGAGGGAATGGAATTCTTGTACCATATGACCAGAAGCCTATCATCTGAGGACAATTTGCCTCAAATGTCTAAAGGTGATAGGGAGGGAAGCTGGGGAGTGTGCATGATTAAGGAGGCCCTTATTTTCACTTTCTTTCCCACTCCAACAGTGGCTGGTGGCTGGGGGCCATGGAGTTCTTTGAGCCCCTGCCCTGTGACTTGTGGCCTGGGCCAGACCGTAGAACGACGGACATGTGATCACCCTGCACCCCGTCATGGGGGCCCCTATTGTGCTGGTGATGCCACTCGGAACCACGTCTGTAACACAGCCAAACCTTGCCCTGGTTAGAAAGTCAAGAGACACCATGCCTATGCCTAAGCCCCCTGTCCATCTTACTAACAAAACCTTGTTCCTGCCTGATTTTCTTCTTCCTGCCCTCATACCCTGGTTCATCCCCACATCTGATCACTCCCACTCCCTCCCAAAGCTTTCATCATCCTTTCCCCTGAGGCCCT
>JANHMN010000005.1:120536072-120555425 GCA_030674055.1 Rhabdomys pumilio | reverse complement strand
CAGCCGTGTGAGAATGAAGTCCATCAGCTGTGATGAAATCCCAGGCCAGCAGTCACGTTCAAGGAACTGTGGCAGGCGGAAATTTAATGGACAGCCATGTACTGGGAAGCTCCAGGATATTCGACACTGCTATGACATCCACAACTGTGTCTGTGAGTAACCCACAGGCAGCACTGTGAGGGTGGGCAACCATGCTGTAGCTATGCTGGGTACCCTATGCCTCTGCAGTCTCCTTTTCCCATTGAGACCTCCAGTTTTGACTATATGACACTCTACTACCCCCTCCCATTGCAGTGAAAGGTTCATGGTCAGAGTGGAGTACCTGGGGTCTGTGCACACCACCATGTGGACCCAACCCCACCCGTGTCCGCCAGCGCCTCTGCACACCTTTGCTCCCCAAGTTCTCGTGAGTTGAGGGACATTGTGTTTCTAGGAGGGGTTCATGATGCTGAAGGATGAAAAGGAAATTGGTTATGCTGAACTGGAGTAAACCTGGAGCAAAAGTGCCTGCCTTGCCAGTGCCATCTCCTAGCTTAGAGAAGAAAAGAAGGAGAAAAGAAAAGGAGAAACAATTAGGGAAGACTTCACAGCCTCTATGCACCTCAGTTTCTAATGCAGTCACTTAACTGTACTCCCATCCACACAGTCCTTCATGTAGCCTTCTCACTGACCTCTTAGCATACCTTTGAGTTCCTCAGTCATCCATGCCTCCGTTTATCCACTCCACATTTCACTACCTCGAGGTAGTCCAAGGCTTTTTTAGCAACGGTCACTAAAAAGAACCCAGATCTATAGGTAGAAGGTACCCAGGTGAGTTGTGGTAGAAGCCATCTAAAAGGGACAGGTGAGTGGCATGAGACTATCGCTACCCTCTGGGCCTAGAAAGTTAAATTAGGCCTCTCTGGAGAAGCATTCATGACATACAGATTGTGAGCAGGTTCTGGACAGAGCTGATTCACTACCTTGAGTGTTTACTGGACACCACAGTGGCCCAGGGATTAGAAAGGGTTAAGTTACCCATCCCTTCTTACACCACATACATCAAGGGTAAATGGCCTTTTCCCAGCTGTTAAATGACCTGCAGCTGGGATAGGATTTTCCAGATTGGGGGGAGGGGGGCCAGACTGATCCCTAACGTTAGGAACCAGTTCCTAAATTTCCTAAGTTTTCCACATAGTTAGAAACTGGGTGAAAATGAATAGAGAGCTTGCCTACTAGGAGAAATCTTCCTGGCAGAACCCTTCCTGGATATAAGGTTCTATTTGGGTAAAGTGGGAAGGGGAAGGGAGGGGAGAGGAGAAGTAATGGCTTGGGATAGGAATTTCAGGTGAGTATGAGGAAAGAGAAAGGGTTTGGAGGTAGTGTTCCTCTTACTGCCATTTTGTAGATGAGGGAAACTGAGGCACAGGGAATCATCTTTCCTATTTCTTTATCAGAAATATCCCAGTATCCCAGACATAGAGTTAAATGCACAGTGAGATGTTAATTCAGGTATAGTGGTGCAAACCTATAATCCTAACTGCTTGAAAGGCTGGAGCCAAAAGGACCACATGTTCAAGACATTCCTAGGCTACAAACTGAGTTCAGAGTTAGCCTGGGTAAAAGAGGGAATAGGTCAGTAGGACCTAAAAAACAAACAAACAAACAAAAAGAATGCTATGCTATGAGAGTACGGTGGATCATTTGCCTGGCAAGTACAAACTCCCAGGTTTAATCTCTAATACCACAAAACATTGATATGAGACTTGCCTGTGATTCCCACATTTGGGAAGCTGAGGCAGGGGTAGAGTTTGAGATTAGACTCGCTCAAAAAACGAAGTTTTTTCAGTGCATTCTTGCCTTACCTGAGCTTCTTTTCTCCATTGCTTCCCCAACACCCCAGGCCTACAGTTTCCATGGTTGAAGGTCAGGGTGAGAAGAACGTTACCTTCTGGGGGACGCCACGGCCACTGTGCGAGGCGCTACAGGGGCAGAAGCTGGTGGTGGAAGAGAAACGGCCATGTCTACATGTGCCTCCCTGCGAAGACCCAGAAGAGAAGAAACTCTAAAATCCTTGCTTCCATTCTGACCCCCCTGATCTTCTAGACCTCAATAAACCAGCCTTTCTAGACTCTAAGATTCCTTAAGGAGAGGGGAGCCTGCCTTCGTTCCTGGAAGTGGGGCAATAGAATTTTCTAGGGCAACATAGCAGTGGCCCATTGTGACATTCTGTTGTATTGTGTTTGTAGCTTGGAAAGTCTGAAAGTGTCCAGCCCCAACCCACAAATATAAGGGAGTGGGACTAGAGGGGAGGGCAACAAAATGGGGTTTGCCATTGGCTACTCACCTTAGCAGGAACTTTTTGATTGGCCTGTGTGCTGTTTAGTTGCTGTCTCCTACAGTTTCCTAGGTTCCTACCCACTTACCAGAGCGTCTCAGCTGGCAGATCTGCTACAGTGATGAATTGGGTGGGACATGACCAGAGTTGGCACCCAGCTGAGAAAACACCTGCACCCACCCACTGAAAACAGCCTAAGTCCAACACCACAATTACCAACAACAAATAGCTGGGGGAAGGGACACTGAGGAGGTGGCTATGATGCAGTTTGAGCTCTGGTGAGAGAAGCTAGAGTTTGCATTGGCCTAGAGGAACTCCCAAAACAAACCCAGATGCACCTTCTTTTTTTATTTGTTCATTTAACACTTTAATGTCTACTTTATGCTAGAGATAAGTCTGAGCATCTGGGCTGGGGGAGGACTGGTAGAAGGTGAGAATATCTGAGAGCCAGTGAGCAGACTCAAAATAGGCATTCCTTTTGTTCAAACATGTATTCAATGCTTAACGCCTACTGTATACTAACAATAGTACTTAGTATGGGAACACAAGGAAGGAATCAGCTGCCTATATCTCCACAGTAAAGGGAACAAACCCAGACACCAGTGTTCTTAGAATTTGCTTATTCATTTTACCATTCACCGAATGCTGAGCTCCTTCATGATGGAATCACAAAGGAATCATAATCTGGGTAATAGCTAACACTTAGAAAGCAATCTTACTGGAAGCCCAATACTGCCTTAAGTCTTCCCATAGTGTGGATTCATTTAATCCACAATGAACCCAGGAGGGTCAATATTATCCCCATTTTACAAAGGAAGAAACTAGCACAGAACAGTAATGAACTGGATGTGTTTGAAGTACCACATGTTAGCGATGCAGTGTTAAGTGTTAGAAGCAATGTTTGCAACTTTGTACAGTAGGTGAAAGGGATCCTTCTTTGTGGTAGTGTTTCAGTAGGAGATTTGTGAGACCCAGAGTCTTGTCAGAACATGTAATATGATCCACTGGATGGATAGAAATAGAGACAAGTACTTGGTCATCTTGGGAAGACTGAATCAAAGTGAGGGTGTTTAGCTGCTACTCAAGGTGTAAGAGACACTTGGAAGAAAGTAGAAGCTTGGCTGTGTATGTATGCATTGTGAGGTACACATCTCTCTAATGTAGACTTTCAGAGCTGTGCAAGAATTAGGGCTGTATTGGATGTGTGTGGTATAAGAGGTTATAACTATAACAAAACCATAAGGGATGTGTGTATGTTCATTCACACTAAGGTGGAATTGGTAGGTATGTGTTATAGGCACATCCCGGCATGAACTTGTGTCAGGGGTGCATGTTTAAATAAGTTGTTCACTAATACACAAGAAAGTGATTCTTAGACTCCTCTGTATGCCTATTCCTGCTATAGAAATTGATGTGGACATTTACCTCTATCCTTGAAGAGTTAAGACACTCCAGAAGGAGAGGGAGGAGCTTCCTTTAAAAGACAATCTGCAAAAGTTAATTTCTAGAAACTAAGCCATGTAGGAAAAATAATGGCACTAGGAAGCTAAAAGTACTAGGAGTCTAAATGTTTCCCAGGAAGAGCCACAGTCAAGATGGTTGTGCAGAGCCCTGATTCAGGCCCAGAGGAGCCAAAACAGTCTGAAGACCTGCAACTGCTTCTGCGTCACCAAAGAGGTCTCCAAAGGCCATGCTTTTCTTGTTAAATCAGCAATATAGCTACATATTTTAAAACATTAGAAAATACCCATATGCAGGAAGTTCCTTATTTGAATTGCCAGAGGTCATCCTGCAGATGAAAGAAGAATTAGGCAAGCAAAGGCTAATTCTAATGAGACTGAAGCTCAGTAAGATAGAGGAGGGATTATGAGGATGGCTTGGAAATATTGAATTTAGGAACTGTAGGAACCTAGGGGGAAAGGAATGGAAAAAGGTGATGTGGAGGCATGGTTTCTGGAGACAAGATGAGCAGGCAGGTTTCTTTTTTTTTTTTTTCCGAGACAGGGTTTCTCTGTGTAGTCCTGGCTATCCTGGAACTCACTCTGTAGACCAGGCTGGCCTCGAACTCACAAATCCACCTGCCTCTGCCTCCCAAGTGCTGGGATTGAAGGTGTGCACCACCACCACCCGGCTGAGCAGGCAGGTTTCTGATGGGACTACAGCACTTGGAAAAGCACAGAGGTTATGCCTCTCCTTCCTCATTCTAAAGATGGAGAAAAAAAAAAAACTCCCAGATTAACTCACTTTCCCAACCATATTGTGAAGGCTGGTCTTGAACACAGCTATGTGACTCCAGATCCCACACTATTATTGCTGTTTAACAAACCATTGATTTCATAAACAAGGAATGAGCAAATGGCCAGAGTTTAATGAACACCGGGAATCTCATTACTGTAGAGGCTGAGACCAGGCTAACCTGGGCTGCATAGCAAGATCTGGTTTTAAAAGAAATTCTAAAATCTTTCAGGCAAGAAACTCCAAATATTCTTGTGTATCTCCTGCCATTGGTCCACTATCATTACTCACTAGGCTCAATTATGTACCCAATTGTTCTGGCCCTATCCCTTACTAAAATCCCACTCCACTTTGTTGTGAATAGTGGCACTAGCTGTTTCATCTTAACTGCCACATATACCAATCACAACAAATATGACTCTTTGGAGAGAATTTGAAGTTCAAGGATTCCCCTCATTTGCAAAGTAGAAATTATATTATCTGTCCCTCAGATTGTTGAATAAGCCAAGGTACATATAAACAAATAACTATGGATTTGTAATTTTGTTGTAGCCGGATCTTACAATTTGATGTAATGGTTTCTACATCCCACTACGGCCTGGATTACTGTTTAGTCAATGTTCTATTGCTATGAAGAGGTACACAGGCTTCATGCTGGAGCCATAGCTGAGAGCTACATGCTGATCCACAGGTAACAGAAACAGACAGATAGACAAACTCTGGGTTTGGCATGGGCTTTTGAACCCCCCAAAGCCCACCCCAGTGACATGCTTCCTCCAACAAGGCAACACCTCCTAATCCTTTTAATCTTTCCAAACAGTGCCACTCCCTGGTGACTAAGCATTCAAATATATGAGCCTTCTTATTCAGACCACCAAAATTACCTTATTCTTTCATATGAAAGTATTATCTGGCTTCCTGTCTGCAGAGTTCTTATACATGGAAGAAGACATCTATGGACACTGATGACACTGGGTTTGGGCTATGTTCAGAGCAGAGAAATGAGGGCATGTAGACTAAATATGTGCATGTGGAGGAGGCTGAATACACATCAGAGCTAGCGCTGCAGGAAATGCTTCTGCATTGCATACCCAGAGTTTCCTTGCTCATCTGGGAACATGTGTTTTTTCCTAGTTGCGTGTACGTGTGTGAGATTCTCTGGGTGTGTATCAATGTGTTGCCTGAATGTGTAATGTGTGCTCAATATGCACATGTGTGTTACCCTGGGCTTGTGTACAAATATACCTGGATGCCTGTGTGTTCTGTGACGTACAATACCCTGTGTCTTTCCTTACTTTTCTATTTGTGTTATTCTATGTGTTCCCTCAGGCTCTCACCAGCAAGGGCAAGGATATGTAAACTAACCAAATGTCCACCTCCGCCTGTCTGGTGATGTTTACGCCACCCCCGTGCTCTTTTCTTTGCCCGACAGTGTTGTTGTAGGAGATGTCTGGCCGGGAACACTGCAGTAAAGAAAATTTCTACTTTTATGTTCCCCTCCGAGTGTGCTTCTATCCCCACCCTCAACCCCAAAATGCCTTCAGAGGTGAAAAATCAACACTGAAAACCCAAGTATCTGGGAAGGGTAATGCTGTATGAGTGCAAGTTAGCCTAAGGATTAGGAAGAGGCTGGTAAACAGGGTAAGATCGTAGGAGGGCACTTCCTTACCACGGGTCCGGACCCTCCGGACAAGAACGTCACCCCACTCCCCAAATTGCGCATCCCCCTATCAGAGGGGGAGGGGAAGAGGATGCAGCGCGGCGCATGCGCACTGTCGGATTCAGCACCGCGGACAGAGCCTTCGCCCCCGCTGCCTGCGCGCACCACCACCTCCCCAGCACCAAAGGCGGGCTGACGTCACTCTCCAGCCCTCCCCAAACTCCCCTTCCTGGCTGCCTTGGTCGCGTCCGTGCTGCCGTGAGTCCAGTCGGACCGCACCACAAGAGGTGCAAGATAGGGGTGTGCGGGCGCGACCATACGCTCTGCGGCGGCAGAGCCTCAGAGCTGCCTCAGTCTGCAGCGGGCAGCAGAGGAGTCGCGTCGTGCCAGAGAGCGCCGTGCTCCTGAGCCCCTTGCGCTCTGCCCCCGCGGCCCACGAACCCACTGCCCCTTGGATCCCCTGCCCCAAGCCGCCACCATGAACTACCTGCGGCGCCGCCTGTCGGACAGCAACTTCATGGCCAATCTGCCGAATGGGTACATGACAGACCTGCAGCGCCCGCAACCGCCCCCGCCGCCGCCCTCAGCCGCCAGCCCTGGGGCCACGCCCGGCTCCGCGACTGCCTCTGCCGAGAGGGCCTCCACAACTGCTCCAGTGGCCTCTCCAGCAGCCCCTAGTCCCGGGTCCTCGGGGGGCGGTGGCTTCTTCTCATCGCTGTCTAACGCGGTCAAGCAGACCACAGCAGCTGCAGCCGCCACCTTCAGCGAGCAGGTGGGCGGTGGCTCTGGGGGCGCAGGCCGCGGGGGCGCCGCCGCCAGGGTGCTGCTGGTCATCGACGAGCCGCACACCGACTGGTAAGCCGCTGTTGCGCCTCCTTCAAGGCCTGGGTCCCCAGATGTTTCTACAGCGAATGAGCAATTATCGAGCGCCACTTGTGCGCCTGATATCTGACCCTTCACCCAATTCCTTCCTTTTAATGATTTGTGCTCAGCTCTTCCTTTAAGCCCCACTTTTACCTCCCCCAAACTAAAAATGGGTACAAGGAGCAATTATCTGTTGCCTATACCTCTTCTTAATACTCATTCCCAAAAGCTTTTGGCTTCCATATATACAGAAAGCTTTCAAGGGCCAAAGGTGCCCGACCTCCTCTGTCCAATTCTTGCCTGGAAGGCCACGTCCCTAATGTGTCTTGTAAGCATTTATTCAGCACCTGTATCACACCTCACTGCAGAGCCCTTCCCTTGGAGGTCTTTGGCTTTAATGACTTCCTTGAGCATGTTTTGAGAGCCTAGATTCATGCCCTGTTACCCTCAACCCTCGCCCTAAGGCCTTTCCTCTAATGGATCTTGTGAACGTGTATCCAGTTGACGCTATAAGTCCCACCCCAGAGCCCTCCTCAAAGACCTTTCAAACTTGTCTGTAAGCAGTGATTGAGTGTGCCTGTTGTGTGTTCCACTCGTTTCTCATCACAAGCTCTGACTCTAATGGATCCTATGAACCTTGACTGAATACCTTCTATGTATTCCAAGTCCAGGTGCGTGTGCTGAAAGGACCCATTTTCTCCGAAGGATCTAAGAGGCATAAAATGTACCATTCCTAAACCTGCCTCGAATTAATCCTTTTCCAAGCACGAATTCTGTGAGGGTTTTCAAGCTTTCGGTGTGTGACTCATTACCAGTCTCTCCTCAATGACCTTTTCCTATAATGACTCTAGAAGACATTTATTGAGTGCTTCCTGAATCTCCTGTTCTCCAGACACTTTTTCAAAGGTCTTTGGTGGATCCATTCAATATTGATTAGTTCTCTAAATGTGAGCGTTGTCTAAAAATTCTTTCCTTTAGTATAAAGGTTCTTTCCTTTCCGCAAGCATCTGTTGAGTGTCAGCTATATAATCCACTCCCAAACCTTTATCCAATGTTTTTTCCTTCAGGACCTTCCGTCACCATATACTGAGCACCTTTTGCATGACCCAGCCAAAGACCTCTCTGCAAAAGTCTGTGACAAGAGTTAATCCAATACTCAAACATCTGCCAGTTGCTGTGGTCACCATTTGGGTCACTTTTGCCAAAGGCTTTTTCGTTTCATCATTCCTTAGAGCATTTATGGAGTACTTGGTCTATGTCTTCTTCACAAAAATCTTCCTTGCATAAAAGGAGAGCTGTGCTTGCCTAGATCAAGTTTCTGCATTCCCCTCCCCCTTTCCATTTGGGGCTTTTCCTCCAAGGGGGCATTTATCAAATAATTCCTAGCCTTCCTCATCAAAGGTCATTTGTGAATACATTCAGTGAACACTAATTTTTCATCCACCCTGTTCTCCAGTCTGATGACCTTCCAAAGACCCTTTCTTACAGTGAGTCCCATGAGCATTTATGGAGATCTGTGTGTTGATGCTTGCTCCTCAGATACAGTTTCCTGCAGTGCACCTGCAGCTAGCACCTCTGAGGGACCTGTTGTTTATAGGAAGTACATCTTCTTCCACTACCCCTAGGAGAACCTGCCCCAACCATGAAGTCTGCCCTCTAAAAGCTTTCCTCCACTAACCCAGAACCGGTATAAAAGATTTCCCCTTTCCCATTCCCCTTAGTCATCCCTGAGGATCCTCTCTTCCTAACCTTAAGTCCATATACCAAAATACTGTTAGTCTATTTAAGCCAGTCAACACTTTTTGAGCATCAACTGTGTGAGTCATCCTCAGTCTCCTCTTTTCTGGGCTCTGGAAGTCCTTGCCACTGCCTTAAGAGCTTACATTCCAGAGATCTCTTTCAGTCAAAAATTATTGGGTACCATCTGCTTACTGGCTTGGTCACCCCTCCCTCAGAAGCCCTTAGCATGCCATCCCTTCTATTTAAGCCCTTTAATCCATTCTACAGATATTTGTTTCATACTTTCTATGTGACATAATGTGGGATGCATTTGTTAAGCACTTCTCTATCCTAGGAAGAACCCTCCCTCAGCTGCCCTTTCTTCTAATCCTAACCACTAGGTGAATTTCCTATAACTTTTCCTGCTTATCCCCATAAGCATTTAATGTGCACATATTGGATATTTTGAAGAATATATGCCCCTGACATCCCATTATTTCTTCCCATTATTTTTTAAGATTTATTTGTTTATTTAATGTAGATAAGTACAGTGTAGCTGTCTTTAGACAGGCATCAGATCCCATTACAGATGGTTGTGAGCCACCATGTGGTTGCTGGGGATTGAACTTGGGACCTCTGGAAGAGCACCCAGTGTTCCTAACCCCTGAGCCATCTCTCTAGCCCTTCCTCCCAATATTTTGACTAAATCCCACCTACATAAACACACACTTTGTAGCCACCTCTCCAGCAGTCCTTCCCCTCACCCATTAATCCAGAAAGTACTTAGGAATCTCTTGCTGTATTCTGTTCAAATAACCACATTCTCATCAGTACAGCAGGCTTTTTCACCTTTCCTCCAGCAACCCTTAAAATACATATTGAGCACAGTTCAGAATTCCTTCACTATAAACTGTTCCCCAGGGCACTGGTGTTGGGGCTCTATTTGCTTTATTAAAGTCAGCAAACATTAATGAAACCTGTACTACATATTGGCAGAGATTCCCTCTCTGCTCCAACCCTATAAACAGGTTATTTAATTGCCCCTCCCCCAGTTTTTCAACTGAATGCTGGTATCCATTCCTCTTTCTGTAATGGCAATCCAATGCCCTCTTTTTTTCCCTAATCTCCAGAAAACATTTACTGAGTACTTACTGAACTCAACACAAGGTTATTCTCCCTCTCCTTCAGCATCCTCAAAGCCTCCATTTATTGCAAGAGCTCCTTCAGGCTTTTTCTTCTAGGCAATTTGGTCAATATTCATTTAGTGTCTGCTAGGTGTGTGGTGACGTGGACAGAAGGAGAAAGCCTAAGTATGCCAGGCTCAAATTGGGAACAGAGCCCTGCATGAACTTGCAGACCTTCAGAAGCATGCAAGCTTTGAGGATTTCAGGTTGGAATAAAGGAGTTTGACAATTTTAAAATAAATCCATACCTATGTATAGCCTGATGCCATCTCTCCGGTCTTCACCACTCTTCTTTCACCCTGAGCTTCTGTGCTTTGATGTTGCATCCTCTAAGATGAGAGGATTTAATTTTTTAATGTCAAAGACACAGTCTATGTATGCCAGACTGGCCTTAAACTTATGATTCTGCTGCCCCTACCTCATAAGAGCTAGGATTTGCAGGCATGTACTCCATCTTTTTTTTTAAGAGATAAGTTGCTCCTGTGTATTTCAGTCTATGGGTCAACTATTGCCCATGACCAGCATGCCATTTTCTTCATAAAGCAAGATAAAGCAAGATAAATAAAAATAGAGAACAGAGTATGTTTTACATAGTAAGCAGTTGTTTTAACAAGACTGTTATTCCAATAAAATATATATATATAATATATGATGTATATTATATATGACATGAACTACGTATTGCATGTGTTATATAATGACTTTATAATGCATCTACAAGTGTAGATTTTCTTCACAAAATAGAATAAAGTGGAATAAGAAATACAAAACTGTATTGCATATAGTAAAGGTAATTGTTTACCAAAACTAATTTTTGGGCCGGGCAGTGGTGGCACAGACCTTTAATCTCAGCACTTGGAAGGCAGAGTTTCTGAGTTTGAGGCCAGCCTAGTCTACAGAGTGAGTTCCAAGACAGCCAGGACTACATAGAGAAACCCTGTCTCAAAAAACCAAAAAAAAAAAAAAAAACCAACTAATTTTTGAGAGAGGGCCTGGCTATGTAACCCAGGCTGGCTTCAAACTCATGATCTTCCCATTTCTGTCTCCCAAGTGATGGATTACCAATGTGTAGGACTATGCCCAGATGAAACTTTAATTCCACTTGTACATGTATACTTATGTATATTCTGTTATACTCCCTAGAGACATGTATGATATATATTTTATGTAGTATATATTATATAAGGCATATCTGAATCCTGTTTGACATAAAACATATGGGTCTTATATAATATATGTGTGTATATATAGTATGAGTTATTATGTAAATGTGCATATAGTGGGTTATATAAACTGTGTTTCTTATTGTGGCTTCTTTTCTTAGATAGACTTCCCTGGAAACAGACCCTTCACCTTCAGCTAGCACCTCTGTTGGTCTCTGTGGCTTACTTGGTGGGTGATCCATTCCTTCATCTTTGAGGGATCCCTGAGCTTGTGTCCCCACACACACCTGACTCAGACTCTGGCTGCTTCTTGTCTACTTACCATGAAAGCTGAGCAAGGAGTTCCAACAGATGCCAAAGTGGGTGGCCTGGGTGCCAAATGTGCTCACTTCTGCCCTCACTGTATACCAACAGCCCTACTTCCTACTTTCTAGCTATCAATGTTACATTCTTCTGCTAGTGACTTCTCTTTACTTATCAAAAAAACCCTGAAGTGCCCAGATGGTGATCATAGCTTAGAGTTTAATGAGATTCCTGCTGTGTCCCTGGTAGCAGTGTTGCCCCTTGGAGAACCAGGACTTCTAACCTTGCAGAATCCTGAGGGAACAGGAAGCACAGATTCTAAGAGTGGATCACTGGGATTGATGGTAAGCTGGGCCATTCCCACTGTGACCTCTGACTTCCCAGACTCATTTACTCTACCTACTATGAGAATATCATACACAATAATCATGGACGGAGGGTTTCCATTGCTTTTAGGAAGGTAATGTCCATTCTTGAATGGTGTCATCTCCAAAATGAGGTCATCAGGCCAGCAGCTTCTGGGTGGTGTGGTATGGAACCTCTACTTTGTTTTGACATGTGTCCTTTGGTTTACTGCCATGTTATACGGGATCCCATCCTGCTGAGGATCAAGTATAGTTTTAAACCCTCGGACAGTGATGCTTGCTAGTCTTAGTTCAGAAAATGAAAAGGCAAACCACACATGGAAATTTCTAGTCAAAACAGATCACCATTTTCTGTATAGTAGAAGAAGCCCAATGCAGTCAGCTTGCCCCAAATGGCTGCTTGGTCTTGAGGTATGGTGTCATATCAAACATTCAATGTTGATCTTTCTTGCTGGAAGAGTGGAAAGTTGACTCCACATATAGCTTTTATCTCTGCTGCTATTGGCATTTCATTTGTGCGCCCATCTGCTAGCACTGGGGTAGCTCATTAGAGGCTGGCTGACATCATCTGGCTGACTCATCCTGTCTACTTGGTTGCCTAGTACCACTTCCATAGTGGATGAAGCCTGGTGGGTGTTAGCACACAGTAAAAGGATCTTTATCCTTCCCTTTTGCCCACTTCCATATGTTCACCCACAGTCTGTGTCCCAGACCTCCTTGTCATGATCTTTTTGTCATTTTTCTTCCTGGCCCCGAAACAACCATACAAACCATTCAACATTGTCCATAAATATCTGACTTTATTTGGTGGGTGTGGTCTGGCTCAACTCATAATGAGCTGTTCTGGGTGCACAGTCACTTGGGACTCTGTGGTCAAACATTCTGTCTCTATCAGAGAGAAATACTACAGTGGAATCTGTTTATAATATGGCATATAATTGAGACAGGCATGGTGGCATTTGCCTGCAACCCCAGCTCAGGAGACTAAGGTAAAGGGATCACTAGTTTGATGCCAGCATGGGCTACATAGCAAGTCCTAAGGCTTCTCATAGGCTCTACTGTGCATCCGTCTCCACTTCTGACACCTCTGGTATCAGAAGACTTGGCAGGTCAAATGACCTAAGTGGTACAACTGTTTACACTACATCTTGGATCTGCCACTGAGCCCCCTTATACTCTGATCCATACTCATAATTGATAACTTTACATATCACTTGAAACTTGGGTCCTGGTGTAGAATATGATGCTTTCAGAATTTGAAAGAAGCCTGCCTGCTGTCTCTCTTCACAGTAAAAGGCATGAAATGCAAAACTCTGCTCTACTCTTTGGAAGTGTTGGTCTGGCATGATTTTGGTCACTGGATCCCTGAAATATTACTACCATGGTATGTCCCTGGGTCTTTGAATGGATTCTCTACTGCCCACTCAAGCTTGTGAGCCTTTTGATGTTTGAGAGACATACTCTTAATATGTACCCTAGAACAGCTTAGAACTCACTAGGTTGCCTAAGCTGGCTTCAAATTCATGATCCTCCTGCCTTAGGTTTCTGAGTGCTGTGCTACCATCCCCACCTCAGATCACATGTTTCTTATCAAGGCAATATTCGAACCATCTCTTGTTCATCTTGCATAATCCACATGATGTAACTGATAGAATGGTTCGGTGTGATATTCTGTGGGATGTCCAGATGCTCCAGATTCCTCTGAACTATATTATAATGTAGGTTGAAAGAAACAGCAGAGTGCTGTATAGGGAAAAACCATTGACAGATACTGTCCTTGCCACATGAGCTGCTTTTGGTCCTTTTTTCTAATCAGAACTGAAGAAGTATATTTGCCAAATTAATGGCTCCATGCCATACTTAATACCTTATTAATCTGAATAATAACACGTCCACCACAGTAGCTGCAAGCAGAGGTACTAGTTGGTGGCATTTGCAGTGGTCTACAAGAATTCTCTGGATCTGTCCAGTCTCCTCAGAGACACAACTGGTTAGTTCAATAGAGATACAATGAGAGAAGTACCCTTGTATCCTCTCTAAATCTTTCTGAGATGCCTCATTTTCTACCATCTCCCCCAGAATGCATATAGCATTGCTTTCAATTTACTGTTGTTTTGCTCTGTTTCCCCCTCCCCGAGTGCCAGGGTTGAAACCTAGAAGTCCATACATATTAGGCAAGTGTTTTTGCCACTGAGCTATACACCCAGCCCTGATTTACTGTTATGGTAGGGACATGGAGATGCCATCTCGGAAGCTTCTATTTGGACTTCTCCTCTGCACTAGCTCTTAATCCCACTGGGGTCAGTCATGGATATGAACATTAGGATGTCTCTAGGTCTGGGGGACATACTGTGAACAGGATCTAGTTATTGGTCTGAGCAGGGCAGGCATTGATTTATAAAGTACCTGGTTCATGTAAGGCATTCTGCATTTTCCCAAACAGAGGGAGGCTGTCCCTGGAGTAAGGGTGAGTAAACTGCTTCTGCTCGTACAATGGGTTCAGGTGGGCCTGTAAGGTCAAGACGTTTAACTGCATCTATTCATGTCCCCTTGTCCCAAGCCTTAGGATACCACGCCTGTCCTGTTAGGGCTGATCATGCTGTGGCAGAGAGGTAGACCACCCTTCTCTGAACTTCCACTTAAAGTTAAATCCTGAGCCTAGTCCTCCCTTCCATCTGTTCTCTAGCTATACCTTAAGGTTTCTTTAAAAAGAGCCAGGGACATCCTATGCCTTTCATATTTTACCTTGAGTTGGTTGTTATATCAAATTTTTCTACAGTTAACCAGTGCCATTTAACAAACAATTACCACAATCTGGCTACCATTTCCCTCACATCTGTCAAGTATCAAGGCTATTTCCCCAGCTGCTTCACTTTCCTCCACTAGATTCCTACTGCAGTCCACTATCAGGAAAAGTCACTGCTGCTCCCAAACACCGGGGTCCCATGGTGCTACTCTTCATCACTCAAGAGAAATAAATCATATTTCATCCTTTGCTACTGTGACACCTCCAGTGTCATAGGGCCTGCCAGATCATATGGCATTGATCCATGTTACGGTTCCAGCACAAACTGCACTTGCCTCAGAGGAATTGGCATGGTGATAGTATGTTATGGGTTGTCCTGTCACTAAGGGTGTTCACTTCCAACTGGGAGCTGGATGATCCAGCTACAGAATCATGTTGAGAGTCTTATGTAGTTTGACTCCTATGGCCTAGTATTTTAGGTGGGCTTTCTGGAACAGATCAAGAGGCAGGGATTTTCATGCAGAAGGCCTAACTGGGTATGCCTTTGGAGTCAAAACACTGTAATGAGCAAAGAGTAGAGGAAAGGCTAAGCCATCATCAGGTCAGAGGCTTCAACTGTTCGTAGGGGGTGCTCTGGAGCTGAGATGGCCCTTCAGAGTCAGCCCAGAATGAGGAAAAGAGGCTAGCCTTCTTTCTTAAGGTTATCATTGCTATGTTGAAACACCATGACCAAAAGCAAGTTGGAAAGGAAAGGTTCCTTTGGATTACATTTCCACATCATAGTTCATCATTGAAAGAACTCAGGGCAGGAATTCAAGGAGGGCAAGTGCTGTGCTGCTCACTTGCTTGCTCTCTGTTGCTTGCTTAGCCTCAATTTTCTTTCTTTTTATTTCTTTTTTTACTTTTCAGTGTTTTTAATAATCAAATGTGGAGGTCTAGTTCATTTCAGCTCCTTCACTGCCAAACAGTGGGGAAGGGGGAGGTCTGCCTCAGCTTCTCTGCCTTCTCCTTATCTTCAATGACTGGGGTGTATAAAGGTACTTGCTACAGTGAGTCTTGAAACTTCACTTTATCCTTGTTCTTGATCTTGATGGACCAGAGATAGGTCAGGAGTTAACCTTAAGAAATTAGGTGTCAGCCGGGAGGTGGTGGCACACGCCTTTAAACCCAGCACTTGGGAGGCAGAGGCAGGTGGATTTCTGAGTTCGAGGCCAGCCTGGTCTACAGAGTGAGTTCCAGGACAGCCAAGGCTATACAGAGAAACCCTGTCTTGAAAAACCAAAAAAAAAAAAAAAAAATTAGGTGTCATCCACATTTACCATCAGTTATAAATGGAAACCCAGCAGATCTTAAAAGATTCTCTTCTGATGTTTGTAAGGAAACAGTGTGTGTGTGTGTGTGTGTGTGTGTGTGTGTGTGTGTGTGTGTGTAAGAGAGAGAGAGAGACAGAGAGACAGAGAGACAGAGAGACAGACAGACAGACAGACAGACAGACAGACAGACAGAGACAGAGGCACAGAAAGGGACAGAAACACAAATGGGGAGACAGAGAGATCAAAGAGAGACATGGTTTACAGAGAAAAAGGAAACAGCTGCTCTTGAGTCCTTTTGTGCTCATCAGTGAAGCTAACAGAACTCATTTGTGCAGTATACATATATCAGACTTGCTGACTGTGTACATGCCAGTGACCAGTGTTCCTAGGAGTGTCTCTTACTTTCATCTCCCTTCCCCGAAAATCAGAACTGGAACTTCTGTGAAGAAGCCTGTCTGGTAGGAATCATGAGCTTGGGAGAGAAGGCTGCTGAAAGCTGAGTTTAGCTGGGTGGGGCTGGAAACAATGAAAAAGCAATTTGTGATGTGCCTACTGCTGCTGCTCCTGCTCCTCTTCTTGTGGCTTCCTGTCATCCTCAGATGCATTTCTCCCTCCCCCATCATTGTTGGCTACAGCTTCTTTTCAACCAGCCACAGCCTGTACTTAATTGGCAGCTCTTATTCAGACGCAACTGTCCACCCATAGCAGATGACACCCATGATCAAGGTGCTGCTTCATGGTAAAGGAGAGAACAGAGACTCACTTTGGACCCTTGCAGACATAAGTACCAAGAACCACGCAGACACTGGAACACACCACACGACGGGCACATGTCATATATTTACACTCTCTGAGGTTCTTCGCCATTTACAGACCTCCATGAAGTTCAAAGACTGTTATAATTGACACAACAGCATTCATTTTCCACAGCTTTTACTGGAACATTTAGGATAGTGATGTGGTGAGATACCATTTGGGACATGCCTGCTCTCTATGGCCTTCTACAATGTCTTTACATACTTCCACAGATACTGCACTAGACTTTATTGTTTACAAAGTATTGTCATTTAATTTTTACAAACTATTACAATTTTAAAGTATTATGCAGTTTCTGTACCAGCACTGAAGGGGAAAAAGTTCAAGGGACCATCCTGGGTGTGGTCCTCATGTCTGAGATCTGAACACTAATTGATGTACACTTCTGTATTTCTCCCCAGGGCAAAATACTTCAAAGGGAAGAAGATCTATGGAGAAATTGACATTAAAGTAGAGCAAGTAAGTTGAGGAGGCACACTTGGAACCCCACTGTCTGGGCCACAGATCAATTAGTCACACTTACATGATGTGGGCAAATCACCGATTTTCTGTCTTTTCCAGGCTGAATTCTCTGATCTCAATCTTGTGGCCCATGCCAATGGTGGATTCTCTGTGGACATGGAAGTTCTTCGGAATGGGGTCAAAGTTGTGAGGTGAGCATGGAAAAGGTATACTGGTACTATGGGGGAAAGCATAAGGGACTCCCTTAGAACTGAGAAAGAGTCACTAACTCCCTACACATCTTCAGTGAGCAAAATCTTAGGTACAGAATGTGGCAGGGGCGGGGGGGGGGGGGGGGGCGCGGGTAAGTCTAAGTAGCCAAAGAGCCTAGCAGACCACAAGGAAACTTCTCAATTATTCATTCAACAAATATTTGTTAAACATCCACTTCATTGTGGGTTCTATCCTCAACACTTGACACCAACAGACATTTAGTTAGCACCTACTGTATGCCAAAAACTCTTCTATATGCTGAGTGACCTAGTGGTAAACATAACAGAACAATCCCCCAAAATATAAAGCCCTCTGCCCTTAACTTGTTCTTTGAGCAGATAATGAGAAAATATAAACAGGAAGCAGAGGCAGGCAGATCTCTGAGTTAAAGGCCAACCTGGTCTACAGAGTGAGTTCCAGGTCAGCCAGGGCTACACAGAGAAACCCTGTCTCAAAACAACAACAACAGGGGCTGGAAAAATGGCTCAGTGACTGCTCTTCCAGAGGTCCTGAGTTAGTCCCCAGCAACCACGTGGTGTCACACAACTGTAATGAGATATGTAATGAGATATGATTCCTGCTTCTGGTGTGCATGAAAATAGAGCACTCATATGTATAAAATAAATAAGCAAATCTTTAAAAAAATAACAACAACGACAAAAAGTGAAACCGCAAAGGAAAACAGTAAAGCAGATGCAGGGCTTGTTGGAAGACAATGGGGTTTGCAGTTTGCATGGAGTAACCTGGTCTCATAAGAAACCATTGAGAAAGACCTGAGGAAAGTGAAGACGTGATTCTTGTAGGTATGCTGGGGAAATATTGCAGGTAGAGAGACGAGCTCACAGATCCCCTGAGGCTGCAGTCTATTCTGAGCAACACACTTGGAGGACAACTGGGAGTCTGAGAGATTGAGACCAGGGAGACACCAGCCCTGAGTGGGTAGAGTTGCAAGCTGACCTTCAGCAGACAGGAAAGTCTCAAAAGGAATCAATCACCAGATGGAGAAAGGTTGGAAATAATGCTTCAGGCAGAAGGACCAGCTTGTGCATATGGACAGAGAGGGGAAAAAAGCACTTTGCAATTTCCAGGACTTATGAATACTTAGAAATTCAAAAGAGTGGTAGGGAACTTTCTGGTTGGGGGTGGGGGTGGGGGTACTCAACACTTGTATTCTATGTCC
Source organism: Rhabdomys pumilio (assembly GCA_030674055.1). Taxonomy (NCBI): domain Eukaryota; kingdom Metazoa; phylum Chordata; class Mammalia; order Rodentia; family Muridae; genus Rhabdomys; species Rhabdomys pumilio. The sequence goes on along the minus strand of JANHMN010000005.1, from coordinate 120,536,846 downwards.
CCAACCCAGGTCTCTGAAGCCAGACTTTGTGCTGATCCGCCAGCATGCCTTCAGCATGGCACGTAATGGAGACTACCGCAGTTTGGTCATTGGGCTGCAGTATGCTGGAATCCCCAGTGTTAACTCTCTGCATTCTGTCTACAACTTCTGTGACAAACCCTGGGTGGTAAGTTACAGGAAGAGTACTAATGCAGATAAGAATTGCTCATATATACATGTGGCAATGTGGAGCCACTCTGTCTTTTCAGGAGTGAAGATGTTTAAAAGATTGTTATGCAAGTTAGCTTTACATCACTGTAAAATACATGACATAATCAACTCACAAAATGAAATGGTTTATTTTAGCTCAGTTTATGAGGTTTCAATCCATGGTGTATTGGCCCTGTTACTGTGGGGGGTGGGTGTAGCAAGGCAGGACATCATGGTGGAAGTACACAGTGGAAGCTACCTCTCTTGTGGCCTGGAAGTAAAGGAGAGGAGGGAGGAGGAGGAGGAGGAGGAGAGGAAGAGGAAAAGGAAGAAGAAGAAGAAGAAGAAGAAGAAGAAGAAGAAGAAGAAGAAGAAGAAGAAGAAGAAGAAGAAGAGGAGGAGGAGGAGGAAGAGGAGGAGGAGGAGGAGGAGGAGGAGGAGGAGGAGGAGGGGAGAGGGAGAGGGAGAGGGAGAGGGAGAGGGAGAGGGAGAGGGAGAGGGAGAAGGAGAAGGAGAAGAAGAAGAAGAAGAAGAAGAAGAAGAAGAAGAAGAAGAAGAAGAAGAAGAAGAAGAAGAAGAAGAAGA
>JANHMN010000005.1:120506396-120535972 GCA_030674055.1 Rhabdomys pumilio | reverse complement strand
AGAAGAAGAAGAAGAAGAAGAAGAAGAAGAAGAAGAAGAAGAAGAAGAAGAAGAAGAAGAAGAAGAAGAAGAAGAAGAAGAAGAAGAAGAAGAAGAAGTAGAAGGTGGCACCAACTAGGGAGTTATAATCCCCCTGTGAGAGTACCCCCAATAACCTAAAACATCTAGGTAGGCCTAATCTCTTAAAGTTTCTACCACCTCTCAACATTACCACTCTGGGAGACAAAATTTTAACACATGGACCTTGAGGACATTCCAAATCCAAATTAGCACTTGGTGTAACAGTTTAGAGACTCCCTGAGGTAAGGAACTCACTAATTCATGTCTCCTGGTTCTCATAGTTTGCCCAGATGGTTCGACTACACAAGAAGCTTGGAACAGAGGAGTTCCCTCTGATTGATCAGACTTTCTATCCTAATCACAAAGAGATGGTAAGCCTGGGAGAATGGAGAGGGAAGCTTCAAAACTACTGTAATGTTACCAATGGCTGTATTGGGGATATGATATCTGATATACAAGTTCTCAAGCTGTGTGTCACAACCCTTTCATAGGAATCGCATATCAGATATTTACATTGCAATTCGTAACTGTAGCAAAATTACAGTTATGAAGTAGTAAGAAAACTAATTTTATAGTTGGGGGTCACCACAATGTGAGGAAGAGCCGTAGCATTACAAAGGTCGAGAGCTACTGGTATGGAGAACTGAAGTCACTTTATGATTGAGTCTATTATACAGCCTTTGTCTAAAATGCTTAGAAATCATAAATACTTCAGATTTCAGAGTTTTCTTTTTGGATTTTGAAATATTTATATGTGTATAAGATATTTTAAGCATGGAACTTGAATCTAAAGATTTATTTTATGTGTGTGGGTGCTTTGCCTATATACATGGTGCCCATGAAGGCCAGAAAAAGGTGTCAAATCCCCTGAAACTGGAGTTATAGACAGCTGTAAGCTGTCATGTAGGCGATTTTGAGCACCACCTGAACCTGCACCTCAGTTCTCTGTAAGAGCTCTTAATCCTTGAACCATCTTTCCAGCCTGGGATCCAAGTCCAAACATGAAATTAATATGTTTCACATATGCTGTCTTAGTCAGGGTTTCTATTCCTGCACAAATAGCATGACCAAACAGCAAGTTGGGGAGGAAAGGGTTTATTCAGCTTACACTTCCACACTGCTGTTCATCACCAAAGGAAGTCAGGACTGGAACTCACACAGATCATCAGGAAGCAGGAGCTGATGCAGAGGCCATGGAGGGATGTTACTGGCTTGCTTCCCCTGGCTTGCTCAGCTTGCTTTCTTATAGAACCCAAGACTACCAGCCCAGGGATGGCACCATTCACAATGGACCCTCCCACCTTTGGTCACTAATTGAGAAAATGCCTTACAGCTAAATCTCATGGAGGCATTTCCTCAAGGGAGGCTCCTTTCTCTGTGATAACTCCAGCTTGTGTCAAGTTGACACACAAAACCAGCCAGTACATATGCCTTATTCACATAACTCCAACTCACTCTTATTTTTACTAAGTATTTTTAGTAAGCCTATGTATTGACTGCTACCTGGAACATGAGGTCATGTGGAGAACATGACACTTGTGGAGCACATGGTGCTGCTCAAAATGTTCCAGCATTGGGAACATTTCAGATTTTAGATTTTTGATGAGGAATGTTCAACCAGGACCACAAATTTCCCAATAGCTACAAGTATGAAGTAAGTTATTGATCCCAGCCAGGCAGTGGTGGTGCACACCTTTAATCCCAGCACTTGGGAGGCAGAGGCAGGTGGATTTCTGAGTTCGAGGCCAGCCTGGTCTACAGAGTGAGTTCCAGGACAGCCAGGGCTACACAGAGAAACTTTGTCTTGAAAAAAACAACAACAACAACAAAAGTTATTGATCCCAATATTTATCAAATCTTATTTTTGTATTATTCATTCTTACCAATATTAAAGATGTATTTCTAGTGTAGATTAGTAGAATTAACATAACGTATCAGATTGCATTCCATGTAGAAAGCAAATAATTATTACTAACAATATGAAATATCCATCCTGATAGAAATTTTACCCGTATTTCAAACTCAGATTGCCAATAAAAATGTTCAGTAGCAGTATCATAAATTATTTACAAATAAAAATTGAATTGTTTATTATCATAAAATATAATCATTATTACTACAAATGGTCATGAACACTACAAGTTATTGTAATTGATATACATAGGTGCCAATATTATAAATTAAACTAGAATTTTACTAGAAGTCAAGCAGTCAGCCAGAGATGGTGGCGTGGGGCTGTAATCCCAGCAATGAGGGGTAGAGGCAGGAACATTAGAAGTTTGAGGCCAGCCTGGCTGCATAAAAATCAAATAACCATTACTAGCATCATCGAAGAGTATAGGTAACTGTATCACAAATTATGCTTCCATACAAATTCCAAGTGTCTGTTTTGAAGTGTATTCAAATGGAAACTATCAATCCTAATACCTGATGGATTCGATGTGGCAGCTAATACTATAGTTTATTGCATTTGTGGCAAACTAAAGTTACCAATATACATGATTAGCATTTATGCTGAGAAGAAATCAAATTGTTACTATTTCAGTGGCTATATAGATATTGATATTGATATTATGGTTACTATAATTGATAAGTTATGAGTCAAATTTTAGTTACAAATAGAAATTGAATAATAGTAACTCTATCAAAGTTTGCAACTAATTACTAATTTTTCCAATGCTACAAGTAATATTTACTTACATAAATAAACATTACCAATTTTATGGCTTAAATTGTAATTAAATATCAGTGATAATCTAGTACTATTGACTTTACTACTAATATTGAAAGTATTATGGTTGTTCATGTAAATTAAAATGTATGAATTAGGTTTATTTACAGATCAAGGCATTAGTTCTGTTTTATTTGGTTTGATTTGATTTTTCAAGACAGGGTTTCTCTGTGTAACCACCCTGGCTGTCCTGGAACTCTCTTTGTAGACCATGTTGGCTTTGAACTCACAGTGATACCCCTGCCGCTGTACCTTAGTTCTAGAACTAAAGATATGAGCTGCCATGCCCAACCAAACCATTAGGTCCAAGAAAATCCAATTTCTTCTCAAACTTATCACCATTATTATTTATTCCTTACTCTTTGAGAACCAATTCAGTAGAGCGCCATCATGAGCATGGACTCTATAGCTGGAATTTCTACATGGAAATCCTAGCCCTACAATTTATTATTTACTCACACAAGAGAACTTAATTAAATGCCATGCAGCTCAGTTTATCCAGTAGATTGCAAGTGATAATATTTCTTGAATCATAGAGTTGGTGTGAGAATTACATTACCAAATAAATGTAAAGTAGTTAACCTAACATATCTTAACTGCTCATTGTGTAGGTAGAAATTATCTTTCTCTTCCTAGGTGATTGTTTTTTATCATGAAAGGGTATTAGACTTTGTCAAATGCTTTTGCTGTTTTGTTGATATGATCACATGGCTTTTGTCCTTTATTCTATAAATATACCATATTACGTTAACTGATTTTCATGTAAGTTCATAGTTTCATAAATGTGTTTACACTGGATCTTGGTGTAAACTTTTATATTACTGGGCTCACTTGATCATAGGATGAATCCACTGTGGAATTCAAATAGTATATTGTTAAAGATTATGGTATCTGTATTTGTAAGGAGTACCGGCATATAATTTTTTTTCTAATGTAGTTTGAGTATTAGGATACTATTTTTCTCACAAAAAAAGCTTGACAGTATTTGATTCCCTTCTATTTTTAGAGGGGGGAATCAATGTTATATCTTCTTTAAATATTTGGTGAAATTAATCAGGAAGACATCTAGTTCAAGGATTCTTCTGTATTGTATTTTATTTTATTATACTGGGTTACATAAGGCCATTTTTATCTAAGTATATATTATACTTGGAGCAACACCCTCCCCCAAATCTGGCTACTCTCCTCTCTCACTTTTCTCCCCTCCCCCTGCATTAGTCACTTAGATAATTTTGATTCCATTTGCATGTCATTTGTATATATGCAATTTTATGTATCTATTTAAAAATCTAGGACCCACAGAGAAAACATGTGCTATTTGTCTTTTTGTATGTAACTTACTTCACTTAATATTATTATCTCATTATGTCCATTTTCCTGCAGATGATACAACTTTATTTTTCTTTATGACTGAAAAATGGCATTATGTATATAACCATATTTTGTGTGCTTCTGTTGAGGGATACCTTGTTAGTTTCACAGTATAGCTATTGTGAAAGTGCTGTAATATCCTTTGGGTAAATACCCAGGCATGGTGTAGCTAGGTCTACTTATAGGTAGGTCTAATTTAGTTTCCTGAAACATTATCTCATAAAACCCAAAACTCTAAAAGTGATACAAAAAGTAGAAGAAGAGAAAAACACTTCCTGTTACTGGAGTAGGCAAGCACGTTGTAAATATGACTGTAGTCACTCAGGAAGTTAAGGTTAACAATTGAAAAAGGAGGCTTCATGAGGAAACAGCTAATCAGAACACAGCCTTCAGAATAGGAGCAAATATTTACTAGTTGACAAAGGATTGATATGTACAATATATAAAGAACTAAATAATCTAAATAGCAAAAACTCAAATAATCAAATCAGTAGACAGGCTAATGAAAATAGCAGACAGTTTTCAAAAGATAAAGTACAAACCATAAATAAACATGAAAAATGTTCAACATTACTAGCTACCAAAAATACAAATTAAACGTATTTTGAGATTTTATCCATGCTAATCATAATGGTAGTCATCAAGGAAACAAAACCCTGACTAGCCTGGAACTCATTATACAGTCCAGGCTAGTCTTGAACTCAATGCAAGAATTCTGCCTCAGCTTTCGAAGTGCTAGGATTACAGATATGAGCCACCAATCCAGCTTTTTGTATGGAAAAGATTATAATTTAAGACTCTAATTCATTTATTATGTATAGGTCTATTCAGATTTTTCCTTTCCTCTAAAGTCAGTTTTAGAAGTTTGTGTTTTTATAGAAATTCATTCATTTCATTTAGGCTTGTAAATTTGTTATACCATAGTCCTGTCTTACAATCTTTATTTCCCTAAAGTCAGTAGCAATGGGGCTTTTATTCTTGATGTTAGTAATTAGAGTTTTATATCTTTTTCTTTTGCTTAAAAGCTTCTCAACTTTATTATCTTTCAATCATTTTCTGTTTACATTATTTATTTATTGTTTTTCCATTCTGCCTTTCATATATTTCTGTTATCTTTTTCATCACTTCTACCCTGATGCTTATTAATCCTTTTCTGCTTGCTTTGAATTTTGTTTTTTTTTTCTTAATTTCTAAAAATGGAAGGTTATTGATTAACTATCTTTCTTATTTTATTTGTTTGTTTATTTATTTATTTACTTACTTACTTAAGGGCTTTTCTATATAGTCCTAGCTGTCCTAGAACTCACTCTGTAAACCAAGCTGGCTTCAAACTCACAGAGATCTGCCTACCTCTGCCTCCTGAGTGCTAAGATTAAAGGACTAAGCCACCTCCACCTGGCTTTATTTTATTTCTAATAATTAAGGTGTATTTGTGTATGTGAGTGCATATGGCAGCACAGACCAGAAAGCTTCACATCTCCTACAGCTGAAATTACAGGTAGTTGCCATCCACCTAATATCGGTGTGCGAACTGAACCCTGGTCCTCTGCAAGAGCAGTACTTTCTCTTAACCACTAAATCACCTTCCCAGGCCAATTTTTAAAATATTTTAATTGTGTATATGAGCAGTGTCTATGGAGGGGGTGGTATATATTAAAAATAGGCTTTGAGGGCTAGGCACAGTGCTACACACCTGTAATCCCAACACTAAGGAGGCAGAGGCAGGAAGATCTCTATGAATTTGAGCAGTGCTGCCTAGCCTGAGAACTTGTGTCAAATAAAATAAAGGTAATAAAATAAAAATAGACTGTGGTAAAAAAGACTGCATTATATGACTTTGCCCAACTAAAAGCTAATGTGTTTAAGAATATTGATAGTAAACTATATAGGTTACTATATAGTTAGTATAGATAGGTTAATCTATAGTGCAAGGTAAGCTAAATGTATTATATGCACATTTTCTTTTTGTTTGTAATACTGGGAATTGAGCCTGGGGCTTCACACATTCAAAGCAAATATTTTATCGCATATGCCCTATTCACATAACTCAAAGTCACTCTTTTTTTTTTTTTTTTTTTTTTTTTTTTTTTTTTTTTTTGGTTTTTCAAGACAGGGTTTCTCTGTGTAGTTCTAGCTGTCCTGGAACTCACTCTGTAGACCAGGCTGGCTTCGAACTCAGAAATCTGCCTGCCTCTGCCTCCGAAGTGCTGGGATTAAAGGCGTGCGCCACCACCGCCCAGCTTCAAAGTCACTCTTACACAATATTTTAGTGAGCCTGTGTTTTCCTTTTGTTAGGTCCAAGAACCGCCAAAGAATGATACTCCAGACTTAAATAGTATTCAAAAGCAAAGAGTTTATTCATCAGAATCTCCTGCAGGGGTATCTCCCTTTGGGAATAAAGACTGAGGTGTATGTTTTGCAGGATGGATTTAAAGCCTGTTAGGGGTATGGGTGCATGGATACATTTATTTCTTTCTATTTTGATTATGGATATGACTAGCTGCTTCAAGCTCTGCCATTGTGACTTAGATGCTATGATGAACTATGACCTGGAATTGTAAGTGGAAATAAACTAGACCACCTGAGACTAGTCACTATGAAGCTATCTGGGATGCAGATTTTGAGGGAACACCTGGATCTGGCAGGATGCTGGAACAGATGTATGTAAGGGACAGAAGATAAAGAGTTTAGGGAGAATATTTTGTTCTGCCTATGGTCTTAGTAGTTGGGGTAGGGGAGTCCCAAAACCAGAGAAAAGGGGAGAGATCCCACCCTCAGGAATAAATGAAATAGGCAGGTAAGGAACAAGCTTATTGACAGCTCTTATCTGGAGTTCATTTGACCAGTGAGAGATGCATTCAAGCTGATTCCCTGAAGCTTACAAGAATTTTTAAGTTTACAAAAAGTAAAGTTTTAGATATGTTAGCATTACCACTGTTTATATTCTGTATTGAAATCCACATTCTAGAAAAGACGGTAGAGTCACACTTTCTTGTCATAGTAGAAGCTTGGTAAATTATTTTGGGTTAAAAGCACGAACATTCTTTTAAGGTGAGCTCAGGGAGTACAGAAACCTCCCATGGAGCAGAAGGGCAAAAGCTCGCTTCATTTTCAGTATGAATAAGGACGATGAAAGCAGGGCCTCTTTCCTATATCCAGAAGACTGGCCAAATATAGATTTGCTAGATGCTTTTAGGACAATGAAAAGCACGTTTAAGTCCACACTTAGAAGGTAATAAAAGGAAATGTAAAATCTTGAGCTTGTGACTATGATAATAGTAGTCAGTGCTTACCAGAGGTAGATTAATATTTCATCAGAACCCCACTGATTAATGTTAAAACTCTGAACCTTTGAAGTTTTTGTATATCAACAGCATATCTTAAGAAATCTGAAACATTTTTTATACCTTAAGTCACTTTCTTATCACAACTTAAGCTTTAATATCTTCAGACCTTTACAACTTGCATTTACATATCTTAAAACACCTTCTTAGACCCTAAAAAATGTTCTTAGATCCACACAACTTAAGCTTTCATCCCTTCAGACCTTACATAAAATTTACACTTTTTTCTGTCCAGTTGTTCACCACAAGACTCAAGTAATTGATTGCTGGGAGCAGTCATTGTAAAGCCAATTTCTTTAAATAAAGGAATAGTAAAACAAATTACTTTGAAATCTGGTTTGTGAGTTTCTCTTTTCTGAGTCTGGTAGCAAGGTAAACTGTTCCTAGGCCTCGTAGTAGCTCAAGAAAACTGAGGCCTGTGACCATATTTTTACACGTGAAGAGAACTGAGAAGGCAGCTGAAGCCTTGGCTGCTGCTGTTACACTGACAAATCTATCACTAGCCCACTCATCAGCCCCATCAGAGAGCTGAGAAGGATGAATTTCACCTGAGTAGTCAGGAAGTGCAGAATAAGAAGCTCCTGAATCTATTAAAAATGACAGACTTGCTAGCTATCTGGACAGTCACCCTAGGTTCTTCTATAGTTACTGGGGGCAGAGGTCCTAGCACAGCGTCAGTTTTTGGCTGCCAGACCCAGAAGATCCAACAGACTTCCTGTGGAGTAGGAACTTGGGGAAACCAGACAGACTTGTCTAGGCAAATCAGGGGAATTAACTCCCCAGTATTGTGCTTGCGCATGGTTTGGGCAGGATCGTGGTGGCAGGTAAGGTTAAGGGCAGCTTTTCACCTAGTGGCCAGCTTTGCCACCTTTAAAGCAAGGTCCAAGGTGGAAGTTCTTCTGTGCCCACCATCTTCTTTGGAAGAGTGCTGCCAAGAGCTGGCATGTCTCTCTATCACACAAAAAAATTTATAAACATTTTAACTGCCATATTCAGCAGATCTCTAAAAAGTTTGAGGACCATCAGCATACATGATTTAGTTATTTGCTTTAGGCTTAATGTTGAAACATACACAGGAGACTGGATAAAGCTTATTCCTGTAATTGATTGCATTAGTACTTAGCATGACTCCATAGAACTATAGTTTTGAATAAATTAAAGAATATGATCATTGATAAGATGACTATTAATATGGTGAGAGGCACAACTCAGAGGTAGAGTGTCTGCCTATCAAGTAAAAAGATGACTATTAACTTGCACGTCTTAATTATCCTTAACAGTTTATAATGGGTTAGTAGCTTTAATTTTTTTGTTTGTTTTCTTTTTGGTTTTTTGAGACGGAGTTTCTCTATGTGTAGCCCTGGCTGTCCTGGAACTCACTCTGTAGGCCAGGCTGGCCTCGAACTCAGAAATCCGCCTGCCTCTGCCTCCCAAGTGCTGGGATTAAAGGTGTGCACCACCACTGCCCGGCACACACACAGTTTTTAATGAGAGTGAATTCAAGTCACATCCATACATACAGACTTGAATACAAGTTACATATATCCTAATCCAGAGTTGAATCACATATGTTTATTATTTTTTATTATATGCCCTTTGTTTCAAGTTTAATGCCAAATTTTGCTACAGATTTTATACTATACCCAATGAATTTGCAAATCCTGAGGTAAGAGTTTACAGCATAATCTTGACAGATTTTTTTGAGAACAAAGTACAAAGAAATCATAGAGATAATGTCTTTTTAAGAGTCGCAAGTAGAGACAGTGTAGAGCGAAGCAAGATATGTAAGGTATCTAGGGGTCATTTTTCTGTGCAGTAGCACTTGTTACCAATTTGTGAGAATTCAGAAATTGAGTTTGCCAATTTTTTTTTTTTTGCCTTTGATCTATCATGAGGCCAAGCTGTTGTGTATGCTGCCTGGTTGGTGAGTGAGCCACTCTTAATTGAGCCCATTTTCTTTTTTTCTTTTGAGATAGAGTCTCACTGTATAACCCCAACTTGACCTAGAAGCCATGCAATTCTCCTGCCTCAGCCTCCTGAGTGCTGAGATTACAGGTATATGACAACACATCTGGCTAGATAATGTTTAAACATCAACACCTTGCTGATGATCGTGTTGTGCATGTTATGCCTTTAATGCCTTGGCACTGTTTACAACTTTACTTCTGCTTGTGTAGAGCTTCAAGGTCAGCCAGTTGTCACGGAATGGGGCTTTAGAGGAATTCCAGCCCTGTTCCACCTCACCCAGCGGTTATTCTAATGTCAAAAGGCAAAATTACACAATTTAATGATTCTTTTTTTAAAAAAAATTCTCTCATACAATAGAAAATGTAAGGCTCCCACGAAGGGAGGACCTCACCCAAGTCTCAGGAATTTGCGGCCACCCCAGTAATTCATAAGACTTGATGTAATCAGCAAGAGGCATATTTTAATCAGTGTACTGAGGTCAACACCCACGACCCACGCAGGGGCCGTGGGGTCTGACCCCCGGGCTTTGGAGACAGAGAGAATTTAAAGGCAAAAACCACAACTCAGGGGAGGAACCACAACCCAGGGGGAGTGAAGGAGGGTTATTGGAGAGCACCTGTGGAAAGTTCCAGCCCATTATTCAGTTTGTGACAGGGTACAAGGAAGAATCAGGGAGAACATTCTGTATGGGCTAATCGCTAAGAGCCTGTACATAATCAGCCATCTATCTTGTGGTCAGCCAAGTTCTTGAAACGCAGAGCTCACGACCAAGTTCACCTGAACTCTTGTTTCTGCCCAGCCTGCTAGGAGATTTTTTAAAAATTTTAACCCTTTCAGTATCAACTGTAATTCCCCTCTCCCTGCTCCTTCCAGACCCTCCTCCCATCCTCCCCTCTCCCCTCTCTCCTTCTCTGTTTCCCTTCAGAAAAGAGCAGGCCTCCCAATTTAATGATTCTAATTGACTTTATTTTCAATTCTAAAAGCTGGCAACGCCCTATTCTGGGTAATATAATAAGTGTTCTAATGAGCTGAGCAAAGGAGATTAATTTTATAGATATTAAAATCCAAAGAGCCTGGCGGTGGTAGCACATGCCTTTAATCCCAGCACTTGGGAGGCAGAGGCAGGTGGATTTCTGAGTTCAAGGACAGCCTGATCTACAGAGTGAGTTCCAGGACAGCCAGGACTACACAGAGAAACCCTGTCTTGAAAAACCAATAAATAAATAAATAAATAAATAAATAAATAAATAAATAAATAAATACTAAAGAAAGCAGAAACAAAAGATAAAAACATATTGACCTTTTCAAATTTACTCTTTACAAGCTTGGAGTGGGAAGACAGAACCATAGAAAAATAACTGGTTAAGATAAGGTTACTCCGTGTTAACTGTTTTTCGAGATAGGCTCATGTTATGTAGCACAGCCTGACCTCAAACTTGCTATATGGCAAAGGATGACTTGAACCTCTCATCCTTCTGTTGCCCACCTTCTGAATGATAGGATTATAGGCATCCGTTACCATGCTCAGTTTTGTGTTGAGATCAGAGATCAGATCCAAGGTCAACATTGTACCACCTGAGCTACATCTCCAGCTCCATGTTATCTTTTCTGTAAAGATTTAAAAAAAATACCAGTCTGGTCTACAGAGTGAGTTCCAGGACAGCCAAGGCTATACAGAGAAACTCTATCTCAAAAAAAATAAAAATAAAAATAAAAATAAAAAATAAGAGGCACCTTCCTTGGTATACCAACTGAAAGTAGCCTGCTTGAAAATGTTGGTTGTCATTTCTCCTGACTTTTTGGAAGGTCAGATAGCATCTTCATTTTGGTTTAGTCATGAGAAACTTTAGGATGAGTGATTCCATTTTGATTATTTTCCCCTATTATCTGTTGGACCCTAGTGCAGGATCTCAGTCCATAACAATTATCTCTTACAATTTTCATCTCATTTACTAAACTTCATGAAATGGCAGCTTTCTTGGATTATTATACATTTGGTCACTTTATAGATTGCAGAAAAGGGTAATTTTGGTCAAGTGTGTTGGTAAACACCTATAATCCCAACACTTGTGAAGTAGAGGCAGAAGTGTCAGGAATTCAGACTCATCTTGGTTACATAATAAGTTCATAGCCAGCCTTGGCTACATGAAAGCAGCTCAAAAAAAATTCTTATCAAATGTTTAGTTTTTTTAAAAATATGCTGGGGCTGGAGAGATGGTTCAGAGGTTAAGAGCACTGACTACTCTTCCAGAGGTCTTGAGGTCAATTCCTGGCAAACACATCGTGGCTCACAACCATCTAGAATGGAATCCGATTCCCTTTTCTGGTGTGTCTGAAGACAGCAACAGTATACTCATACATTAAATAAATAAATAAATCTTTAAAAATATGCTGATATTATTTTATCGTTTTTACATTTATTCTAAATAATAAAAAGTAAAAAAAAAAACTTGCCCATTATTTTTCTAAAGCATTTATAAAAATTGATAGCACAAAATTAAAACATATATGATTTTACCCATGAATATCAATGCAAAATTTGAACTTTTGTTGCTGTTGTTTGAGACAGGGTTTCTCTGTGTAGCCCTGGCTGTCCTGGAACTCACTCTGTAGACCAGGCTGGCCTTGAACTCAGAAATCCGCCTGTCTCTGCCTCCCAAGTGCTGGGATTAAAGGCGTGTGCCACCACTGCCTGGCTTGAACTTTTAACTAATAAATATAAAATATAACAAGAAAATACTAATTTTTAGACTCCAGTACCCTTATCCATGTGACCTGCTATCATTTGTTTCTTTGCTACTTTGCAGCAACAACAACAACAATAATAATAATAATAACAATAACAATAATAATAAAATTAAGAAGGTCACTTATGGTGGTTCTAGAGGCTTGTCTCAAGCCTTGTCTATATAGTGAGTTTCAGGACAACTTGGGCTATAGAGTGAAACTCTGTCTCTTCAAACAAAACAACAACAAAAGATGGAAGGAAGATCAAGAGAGTTTCTAAGAATGCAAGTATATTTTATTTAAATTAATGTATTACAATCATGCAGTATGTTGATAGGAATAAAGAGAAAATTCTATTATTTCCATAGTTACTTAGGAAACTTTTAGCAGTTTATTTTAGTAAAAGCATTTAAAGTAGAAATCAATTGGCAGTGCTTTATCATAAAATCTGCATATCTCAATTCTACAATTATCACAATAATGAACAACACTGAAAGCATATCCAGGAAGATCGGGAGCAAAGCAAAGGAGTTCACTGTCTCTGCTTCTTTTTGAAATTGTTATAGAAATATTGAACCAATGCATTTAGATGTAATTAAAAAAAAAAACAACTATAGCCATACAAATGGGTAAGAGGACATTTGACAATCTTTATTTGGGCCGGGAATGTATTTTAGTAGCAGAGTACTTGCCTAGCATGTACAAAACCCTAGGTTTGATCCTCCAAAATAATAAAATATCTGTAGATGATATGATGGCATACCTAGAAAAGCAAAAAGGATCAATTATAATGCTAACCTAGGCAATACAAAAATGTAGTAGCAAATAGCAGAATGTATGATGAAAACCAGTAGTTTCCTGATACACAAATAACAATAATAGAAGATATATTAGAAGACAGTGTACACAATAACAACAAAAATATTTTAAATACTTTAGTAACTGGATTTAGTTATACAAACAAACATGAAACTGGGAGAAAGATATGTTAGGGAATATATTGGGGAACTTGGAGGGAGAAATGGGAGCTAGATCTGATCATATTTTATTATGTACCTTCGTGAAATTTCAAGCATAAAGGGAAAAATACATGCAGATTTATGAGGAGATGATTAAAACACTCTTAAAGGATATAAAAACATACTCAACTAAGTGAACTTTTTTTTGCTCCTTATTGTTGGCTAGAATGAACTGATATCACTAAAAGGTCAGCTTGTATACTCCGGTCTTTGATTTACTAAGAATATAACTATTAAAAATATTCCTGTAAAGTTTTATCTAGAACTAGATGAGTTGATAGAAGTGCACATATGAGAGTAAACACAAAAGAATGACCAAGATAGCCCTGACCAAGACAAGTTCAGAGGAGATACTGACTCTATCAGGTTACAGGGAATCCAATACCTCTGCTACCAAATACATCGTAAGTTTTTTATTATTTAATTTGTATGATGCTTCACGGGAACAAACAGACTGACACACTGTGGTTCATGTGAATCAATCCCCATACACATCATAAACACAGAACAACAACAATAAATATAAAAAGCAATGTATGAAAACTTAAAAGTCTGGGTATAGATCTATATACATATGGAAATGTAGCTTATGGTAACAATGACAATGACCAGAGAAAAGAGGGGCTTTATATTTTGCATTATATTTTGCATTGATACTCTCCATTCATCTGAAATAGATTTTGATATGCACTGTGGAGCAGTACTGTAGTTCGTTCTGGAAGTGCATGCATGAGGGAAGGATCATATGACAAGACAGGAAGCCAGGAGATTCAGGGACTAGGCTCATCCTTTTTATAACACCCGATCTAGGGAACTTACCAAGGTCCCATGAGGACTACATTAATGCCTTCCAAGCACCATATTCCCAAGGGCCTAACCACCTTCCGTTGAACCTTCATATCTTAAAAGTTTCATCCCATCAACACAATCACATTGGGGACCAAGGTTCCAACACATAAACCTCTGGGAACAAACCCAAGCTGTATCCAAATGGTAGCAGGTAGGTAGGTATCAGTTCACTCTTTACCTTAAAAAGTAACTAGTTTTCCCCCACTAATCTAGTATGCCACCCTTTTCATAAATTAACATTTCACATATATGTGAAGAAGGCCTTAACTCTGTTCCGTTCTCCTTATCACTTTCTCTGTACTTATATCAGTCTCAAATGTTCGTTGATTTGTTTGTTTATTTATTCTATGAGACAGGGTCTCATGTTACCCAGGTTGACCTCAAACTCCTTATGTAGCTGGGCATGGTGGTGCGAGTCTTTAATCCCAAAACTCAGTAGGCAAAAGCAGAAGACACTCTCTGAGTTTGAGACCACTCTGGTCTACATATTGTGTTTAGGACAACCAGGGCTATGTAGAGAGACCCTTTCTTAAAAACCAAAGGGAAAAAGAAAGAAAACTCCTTATGTGTCCAACATTGGCATTGAACTCCTGATTCTTCTGTCTTGACTCCCAACCTGCTAGGATAACAAGTATATCCTACCACATCTGGCAACACAGCACCTTAACAATATTTTCTCATTCATTTCTGATATTTAGTTGGATAGCCATACTTTGGCTTCTTGTGCAGAGGTTATTTTGTCATGCACAGAGAGCAGGATTTCTACATCTGGCAAATAGACAAAGTTAAAAATGGAAGTGGAGTGTGGCAGAGGCATTAGACTTCCCACAGGACAACTTAGCAAGTCTTTTCTTCTTTTGTCCACCACCTCATTGTGAACTATGGAGGATCAAAAGCTAGGCCTAGATTTTCCCTGCATCATGCTACATCAGGAAGCTTTGGTGAGGATTCCCATGCTACTCTAAGTCAATGTCCCACCTTTTTCCAGGCAGGATGCAGAATGGTAGGATTCCTCTGAGGACTGTCTAGCTCAGTTGTATCTAAATGGTCAAAAGTGAAGAGCAGATTAAGGCAGGGGAAGATTCCCATAAGCACAATTGAATGTTTCTTCACCTCTTCTCTCCAAGCCTTGTAATTTGGTCATGTCAATTTTGTCACACAGATTTGAGGTGGTTGTTGTGGAAATAGGGAATTCCCTCTTTTGCTGTTTCACATCAGATGACTTGTGGAACAGCAAATAGTTACTGAGAGCTCACAGCAAGTAATGTCCAATCCCAAGACCTGCTTGGCTCTAGTCCCTTACCTAGGTTCAGGATCCCTGCTTTCTGTGAAGAAAGGATACTTTGAGGTAAGAATAAGCAATGAGAGGAGTGTGGTAATTTGGGGTTGGGGAGGGAGACAAGAGTGAGTGAGGAATTAAGGAAGGACAGTGGTGTGTTGATGAGATGGGAGTTGCTTTGGGGTCATCAGTGGGTTTTGTTGTTTTGTTTTAAAACAGTATCTATGTAGAGCAGACTAGCCTTAAACAGACAGAGATCTGCCTGCCTCTGTCTCCCAAGTGCTAGGAACAAGGAACAAATGACCAGGAGTAGGGAACAAGGATAGGGGAGCACAGACAAGGAGGAGGACATAGGGAGTGGGGGGGGGTGAAGGGTCACAGCAGGGCATTGAGAGTAGGGACCAAATCCCAGTGCCCAGAAGCCATTTATTTCCAGGGTTACTCATAACAGATACTCTTAAAAGTCATCTGTTAGCCAGGTAGTGGTGGCACACGCCTTTAATCCCAGCACTTGGGAGGCAGAGGCAGGCGGATTTCTGAGTTCGAGGCCAGCCTGGTCTACAGAGTGAGTTCCAGGACAGCCAGGGATACACAGAGAAACCCTGTCTTGTAAAACCAAAGAGAGAGAGAGAAAGAGAGAGAGAGAGAGAGAGAGAGAGAGAGAGAGAGAGAGAGAGAGAGAGAGGACTGTGAACAAGGAAGAGATGTAGGGAACAGGGATAGGAAGCAGAGCCAAAAAGGAGCAAATGAGGAAGAACAAAGGCCAGCAAGGAGCAGAAAGAACAAGGGACAAACTGGAACACCAAGAGGAAATAGATGACTGCAGGCATGCCAGAGACTAATGCTATCTTTTCTTATCAGTATTCAAGAAGGCCTTTTATGCTACCTCTGAACCCTTTCCAAGGACTCAGCTTTGAACCTTGTGGAATGCTGCTTCTCAGCCGTAGGGACTGTGGGGAAAAGCCATATTCCACTGGTCAGTAGAAGCATGCCCTAATATGTCTTGGCTAGGATACACATGATACCCAAGTCTCCAATATTGCAGCCACTATGGGTTGGGGACAGAATTAGCTATCGCAGGCTAAAATTAGAAGCAAAGTAATCTGTGTTGGTGACAGAAATGGAGTTGAAATGGAAACTTTGTTCTGAGAGAGGCCTGAGGATAATGCCTCCAGACTGTGAACAGATCAATTGAACTGCAATGAGAAATTAATTCTTAAAGGAAGGCAGGATTTGTGGCAGGAGCCTGGGGCTGAGTGTTTGGACGACAGGCTTGGGAGCATCTGGTATCAGAGAGGGGCTCCTATATTGAAGTACGGGACCAGTAGACACTTGAGAGGGGGTTCCACCTCCATCAGAAGCTGCTAGAGAGCTCCACAAAGAGCTCATCAGGATACACAAGCTCGATGGAAGTTAAGTTGTCCACATCTGGGAGGTGCAGCCTAGACATTGCTGCCAGCATGAACTAATTCATTCTACTTTCTCAGAAGACCAGGGAAGCTTCCACTGGAACCAGGAGCTAGTTTGTAGAAAATATATCTGGAACTTTAACTACATCTGAATGACTCTCAGCCAGTCTTCCTTCTTATTTTTCTACTGCCTTTTTCTTTTTCCTTTTTCTTTCCTTCTTTCTTTCCTTCCTTCCTTTCTTTCTTTCTTTCTTTTTGTTGTGTGACACTAGGTATCAATCTCGGGGACTTGTGCTAGGCAAGTTATCTACTAACATTGGGCTACATTCCTCTCATTGGTTTTTATTTTTTGAGACAAGGTCTTACCACATAGTCCAGACTCACCTGAAACTACAAGTCCTCTTTACCCAGTGTCTTTTTTTAAATTTCACTTTCTATTATTTTAAACTGTATGTGTTGGGGGGTCTGTGTATATTAGTGTAGGTGCCCGCAGAAGCCAAAGTTAGATACTCTTAGAACTGAAATTAGAGGTGGTTGTGAGCCCCTGTCAAATCCAGGTCCTCTGGAAGTATATGCTCTTGACCACTGAACCATTTTCCCAGCCCCCCTGCCTCAATATCTTAACTTGTAGAATTACAGGTATGTGACACCTTAACTGACTGACTATAAGTCTTTCTTTAAAACTATTTATTTTTATTGAAAGTATGTATTCAAGTGTATTTGTGTGTATGACATATGAACACTTTAAAGGATGCACAGGGAGGCCAGAGAAGAGCATTGAATATATTCCTCTAGTATTCTCACCCTTATTCTTTTGATGCAGGGTCTTTCTGGAAGAAGACTTAGAGATCCTCTTTTCAGCTAGGCTGGCAGTCAGCAAACCCCAACAATCCTCCAGTCTCTGCTCCCATTTGTGCTGGGCTTACAGGTGTGTGCAGGATCGTGCCTGGCTTGTTATGTGGGTGCTGGGATCAGAACTCTAGTCTTCAGGATGTACAGCAAAGTACTCTTAGCCTCTGAGCCATCTCCCTAACCCTTTCTGAACTGGGACAGCCAGGAGTGCTATCCTCTCAGAGGGGAAGAAGAGGGAACCTGGAGGAAGGGACTTCTCCAGAGAGAATTTGTGCTGTAATAATTTTCTTTTGTGGAGCTTGACTATTAATAAAAAGTGAAAAGACTGTGCCTTACATAAATCAACTTCTCGGGCTAGTGATGTAACTCAGTGTAGAGCACTTGCCAAGCATACTCTAGGCCCTAGGTTAAATCCCCAGTAAAACATACACACACAAATTGACTTCTCCATCTGTCACTGGATAGTGGGGAGAAATGGTTTACCATAAGGGGGTATAAGTGGGAGATATTCTAGTAAGGGTATTTTCCATCTGGACATACCTAAGATCAGAAATCTGTCAGTGGGGGTCAATCAATAGAAAGCACATATGAATACATAGGTTTTTATAAATAGAAGGATTTTTTTATCAGGATTATTAATGAAATAATTATTAGTGGTGGTATTTGTCAGAGACCAGGTTGGGAGCTTATTGAGGGGACTGGGGGAAGATATGACTGGGGAGACTTATCATTCCCAGCTCAAATGGAGAAATGTGCTAGCAGGTCACAATTTGTCAGTGGGAAAATTTGCCAACAAATATTGTGTCATAGACAGTCATAAAGAGATATTTGTCAGCAAGGGAGATGCCAATGGGTGGATAATTGTTAAGAAAGATATTTGTGGCTGGGATGTATCAGCAGAGAGTAGATTGCTGCTGAGTATTTGTAAATAAAGATATTTGTCTATAGGTTAACTAATGGGGAGGTGTCTATGAAATAGTAATAAAATAATAATTTTTTGGGGGAGGGGTGTTTCAAGACAGGGTTTCTCTGTATAGCCCAGGCTGTCCTAGAACTCACTCTGTAGACTAGGCTGGCCTTGAACTCAGAAATCTGCCTGCCTCTGCCTTCCAAGTGCTGGGATTAAAGGCGTGCGCCACCACCGCCCGGCTAAAATATTTTTTAGTGAGATATCTGTGATAGAGCAAATTTCGTGCCTAATCAAAGGAAGATTTTACAGGGGCTTGAAGATTTAGCTTTTGTAGCCTTGGCAACAATAGAAATTTATAAAAGTGGGGATTTATCCACAATGAGGATTGCACAGTGAGTTAACAGTACCTCATTTGGGAGGTTGATTTTCCTCAGAAGTCTTTGAGAATGTTGATACTGTCAGAGGAGAGATTCACAGACTTTCACACTAGAAGGTAACATATAAGCATCATACTAACAATACTACAAAGGAACATATTAAGTATCTGCTACATTCTGAAGGGAGATTGTCACAGTCGTGAATTAAGCTGAGCTTTGTTTCCGGGATGCATTAAATTATTGTTACTAATACTATACATCATTTTCAATATTGTTTGTTATTTCTAATATCAAACACAATGTGTAGTATTATAATAATCATTATTGGTAATTACCACTACAGAAGTTGTACATTAAATTCTATTTATTGTGACTATGACTTGTAATCACTACATTCCTAGCACTGTTTTATGCACTGTGCATTTTATCTCATTCATACATCCATTGTTCTTATGAATTAGGCATGTTTTATGTCCATTTTGCAGATGCAGGAAATGAAGCACAAACCAGCAATGTGATTTCCCCAAGAATACATGGAAGGAGCAAGATTAGAATGTAGATGATCTGAATTCAGGGTTCATGCCTGCATAGAAATTAGGTCACAGTTATTAATATTATACATTTAATTATTAATATAAAAGTTTTATGATATCTTTTTTTAACAGGGCTCAGGCTGTGGGTCTAACTCAGGCCTGTGTGCCTGTTAGGCAGGTGCAGTGACACAGCTCCTTCCTGAGAGGTTCATTAGCTTTTGTTGTTTTGTTTTGGAGAAAAGGTCTCACCATGTAGCCCTGGCTGGCCTGGACCTTGTTACATAGACCAGGCTAGCCTCAAAATCACAGAGATCCACCTGCCTCTGCCTTCATAGTGCTGGGATTAAAAGCATGCACCACTATACTAACCTCCACCTCCAAATCTGAAGGGTTAAGACTGGAGAGATGATGGCTCAGCCTCTAAGAGCACTGGCTGTTCTGCCAGAGGACCTGAGTTCAACTCCCAGCATCCACATGGTGATTCACAACTGGCCAGAACTTCAGTTCCAGGTGATCTAATGCTCATTCCTTGGGCACAGACACACATGCAGGCAAAACTACACATACATGCAAAATTAAAAACTGAAAAAGGGGGGGAAATTACTCTTGCAGGCATCAGGGACATGGCATGACTGTGGCTTGGAGAGAATGAAGAAAAGACAAACACAGAAACACAGATACACATACACAGAAAAACTGTGATTGGGTGGATGGTTCGGGCTCTCTGATGGAAAAGCCACAGCCCGCTTCCCCCTAGCCCCGTCTCAGCATGTTTATTATATGTCATTGAACAGAGAGATGAGGTTATTGCAGACAGTTGAACAAGGAGATAGTGTTTATGGTATAAAGTTAAATCAAGAAGGCAAGTTTAGCTAATCTTGATAGGAAGTCTTTCCAGGGATTAGTCTTCAGGCCATAAACATGGGGAGAGAGAGCTACAATGAACATTTTCTGCACACACTGTCAGCATTTGCACTCAGACTCCTGAGGAAGGCTTTGCCATCCCTCTGAGCATCACTCAGGAAAGGTTTTGCTACTCCCCTAGGGCTTAGACACTGGAGTCCTTGACAATTCATGCCCATGCCAGCAGCATACATTCACTCATTCACCACAGGGAAATTATACTTTATAATTATCTGTCAACCCTTACTACTCTAAAGGGTCTGGGTAAGAACTATGATTCCCATTTTTTTTTTAAAGAAAAGGACGAAGGCTCAGGAAAGGGACAAACAAATTCCCCAGGTTATCAATTGGACTGGATTCACAGAGCTGTGACCCTGCCCGTGTGCTTAATCTCAGCTCTGATAAAAATTTCTCGAAGAATCAATATGCTGAATTTAAAGGTGTCCAGTGTTTTTTCTAGGAAAGTGATAGAAGATAGGGACTCCCAGAACTAAAAATACTGCCAAGAACGTGTGCCAGGTCTCTGGAGAAAATGACCTTATATACTCTTCTGAATTCTGTGTTCCCTGAGGTACTTGGTAGCCCTGTCCACGCTGCACTGGTGCCATTGCGATCATTCCCAGGGTGTCTCCCAACAAATCTGCAATGCGTGTACGCTGGCCATGGAGATGAACCCCTCTGTAGATGGTTTCAGGGAACAGCTTCTGCTTGGTTGCTTTGAGAAACTACTTATATAGTGGAAGCCTATAGACTATAATTATTAGTTAGAGCATTGCCTCAGATTGGACAGAGAGCACTCATACCACCAGGGCCTCTATGCCGAAGAAGCACATTAAAGGGGCTGTGGAGAGTACAGACATGTCAACAGGCTAGCTACTGGCTACTCCCAGTAGTTCAGAATTCAGTGATCTGACTTCTGAGAGAATTCAGGAGTGTAATATACCACCGTGCTTCTTACTTAGAAGCAGCGTGGTATGCCAAGTAGGCTGACCATCACATTGTGCATTTTCTCCTACATGCTGGGGCTGCATACGGGTCCTATCTATAGGCTTGACAGGTTGGTAGAAGAATGGCTCTCAGTACTAAGTTTTATCCTCCCCCTACTATCTTCTGCTTCCTTCCAAGGGCTAAAATAGTAGAGGGTTCTAAGGAACAGGCCTTTAGGGAGTCTCATTGGTGTTCAGGGAGCTAGTACTAGAGTTTGGTGATTGGCCAGAAGCTGCCAAAATCTTTCAGGCACCTGAAGCAATGTCAATAAAGTCCTCAAGGCTAAAACAGGACCTAGACCACTGTCTTGCAGTTCTACCCATCAGTACAGTGTTTATGCAGACATTGTTGCTGCAGCAGGCATTTCCTATTCAAGTGAATAAGTACCATGTGCTCAAAATCTGGTTGTTATAGTGATACCTGCCTGCATCCATAAAGTTAAGGAGGCTGCGGCAGGAGGATCATGAATTCAAAGCCAGCTTTGGCTACATAACAAGTTTCAGGCTAGTCTGAGCAATATAGGAGATACTGTCTTTTAAAAATGCTGCTCATCCTGATATATAGATTATAACTTGGGCTTGCTTAAGCCTCCTAGCAACGTAAAAAACTATAAGGTAAAACCACAGAGACCCTGGGGACCACCTAGAATATCCTACAGAAGTCTGTACTTCCATGTTTTGTTTTATAAGTTAGATCAATGAACTACACCCCGAACTCAAGAAGTGTTCTTTTTCTTTGTTCAGTATTTTGTGCTCTCTGTCTCTATCTCTCTGTCTCTCTCTCTGTGTGAGTGTGTGTGTGTGTGTGTGTGTGTGTGTGTGAGTGTGTTTGAGAAAGGATCACTACATGTAAGTCAGGCTAGCTTTAAACTGGTGATCTTGCTGCCTAAGCCTTCCAAGTGCTAGCATTACAGGCAAAGGCACCATGTATACCTGTTCCTGTTGGTAGGAGCAGTGTCTGATGGGAAGGAATTGAGGGTCCTTTTGTTTACTAAAGAAAGCACATTGGAGTTATATTTTTATGAAGCAAATTCATGTCAACACAATACTTCAGTGTTCTCTTGAGTGCCTCAATATGAAATTTTGATTCCCAGATCAGAATCTTTGTAGTACATGTCAGGACCCCTGGGGCTGGAAGAGTTTGGACAGACCTAAACCCATCTGTAAGAGCTACAAATCCTAGAGTCCTAGAGAATTGTTTGTCAGGTTTCCCATTCAAATTCTACAGAGAAAGATGATCAAGAAATTTGAGACTCACATTTTGAGACCTGCATGGTCCTAATCTTAAACCGTACATGGGCCTAGAGGATATAACCTAGTATTACAGGGTTCGCTGCTTGCCTAGCATATGTAAAGCCTGGGTTCAATCCCTTGTACCACAAAGTAAAAAAAAAGGAGGTAATACATTAAGCCCTAATCCCATGCATGTATCCAGTTAGTGTTCCCTGCAGAGTTGGTCAGAATGAAAGGAACAAGAGGCTCAAAGCTAGAAGGTTCGGAGCGTGATTCCTTTACTCCACCGTACCTTCTGGATATAAGGTCAGCTGTATCCCATTTTCCAGAGTCCCTGGCTGGCTACGTGACATCTCTAGGTCCCCTTCCTTTCACTTAAGTCAGATTTAGGAAGTACAAAGCCTTGGCTGCAGCATTTTCATCAGACTACCAGGATAACCCTTAAGGCAAGGAAAGATATTTACCAATTAATATTAGGGTATTATTCACCAAATTTGTCAATGGGTAATATCTGTGAAAAGGGGAATTTTCAGCTGTGGGGTAATTTATTAATTAGAGAAGCTTGGGCAAGTAGGAACTAGAAATTTCTATAGTAGGTATGGTCTTGTGGAACATGTCTATTATAATCCCAGGAATGAAGAAACAGGCAGGAAGACTGCAATGAATTTGAGGCCAGCCTGTCCTAAAATAGGTGGGTGGCAAAATGGAGCTGGAGAAATGTCTTAGTGGACAAAGCACTTGTCATGCAAGTATGACGACCTGGTACTAAATCTACATAAAGTGGAGCAGTAGTGGCTTGCTTGCATCTGTATTTAAACTGGGAGGGGGAGAAAGAAGAATACCAGGAAAGCTAGCCTGGTGTATGTAGTGAACAATGAGACCCGGGGTCACATAAAGTAAAACTGAGGTCAGACACCCAAGGCATTTGCCTGCCATGGCATGTATAAGCCTTTTCTGATACACACCAGCATATACAGAGAGATAGAAGAAAACAAAAACAAAATACTGTACTAAGATGTCTTTAAGTTTTGAGTAGAGGAAATATTCAATGAATTTTAGTTGATAACGCAAAGTAATGATCATTACTGATACTGCAGGTTCTCAGTGCTAATGCCAATGTTGAGATTATTACCAATATATCAAAATGTCTGTAAAGTATAAAAACTGAACACCTTTTTTGTTGTTGTTTTGTTTTTCAAGACAGGGGTTCTCTGTGTAATCCTGGCTGTCCTGGACTTCACAAACTCGCTCTGTAGAGTAGGCTGGCCTTTTTTTTTCCCTTTTCCTTTTCGCTAGAGATTGAACCTACGGCTTTCTACATGCTAGGCACGTGCTCTACCACTAAGCTACATTTCCAGCCTCCAAACTCAACAATTTGCATCTTTTCCTTTTACATTGGTCCCTGGAAGCTCTCAGCAGGTTACCAGTATCTTAAGTTTGTTCCCAGACATTATACAGAAACACTGCTGCTGTATAATAGTTCTTTATTTCATCATCTAAGAGAAAGAAAGTTGGAGGAAAGGTAAAGTGTTCAGGCTTCAGCTTTTACTGGGGGAAAGCTTCAGGTCAGTGGGGGGTCAATGGGTCTCCAGGTGCACAAGCCAGGTTTCCGTGGCAGGCAGGCTAAGTGACGGCTCTGGGAGCCCTTCTCAGAGCCCATGAGGATCTGATCAGTCCACAGGCAGTGAGTGTTACTCTGCAGTTTGCAAGGGATGGCCGAGCAGGGAAACACCTAGAAGAGGGGAGAAAGGTCCATCTGATGATTTCTCTTTTGCTCTGTTCTCTCCCCTATATAGAGTGCTTCCCCCCTCTTTCTCTCTCCCTCCCTCCTCCTTCCCTCCCTCCCCCCTCACCCCCCTCTCTCTCTTGCAAAACAGGGAGCTGCTGGGAAGGGTGGCTGTTGCCCTACTTGTGCTTAGACCCAAGAACAGCTTCTCTCATTTGGGGACCAGAAAGCCAGTGTTCTGGAACTGTGGTTAGAGAACTGTCACCTGAAGTCACTCAGGCAGGCTTCCTGATGAACTGAACCGTCCCACAGGACAAAGAAGTGATAGTATGGGGAACAGTTGGCATGCAGGGAGGGCAGGCATAAGAAAACGCAGCAGGCCTCTCAGACAATGACTGGGGAGGGGCCTGGTCAGAGGATATTTGGTGCCACCAGGGAAAAGTTTGAAATAACCAGATGGTTGACATGCCCCTGTGGATTTGGAGAATAGTACTTTGAATTCTTGCAGATTATGCCTGGGAAGCAAAATCCAATCGGGGAGATCAGAAACAGACAGTGGTTATCCCAGAATAGTCACAAAGGAAAGTTAGACAGTGAAGGTTCAGAGAACAGGCAGTCCCGAGATAACAGATCATCCAGAATTTCCAAAAGATCAGTCCCAGGGTGGAGCAATGGCAAGAAAAGTCAAAGTTAGTGATTGGTTTTGGGAAGCAGCTACAACGGCATACAACAGCCAGAGGGAAAAAGAAACCATCCCAAGATTTATCTCCAGGAGGAAAACTGGATCCAGGCACTTACTGTGCACACCCCACAGCCAGCACTATAGGTCTTTGAGAAGGCCTTTTGCTGAGCATGGGTCAGATTACGCCAGGGAACCAAGAAGCTACAAGCACTGATGTGCAAATTTCCGTCCCTTAGGCGGCCTGTAAGAGAAGCAAGAAACCAACAGGCTTTTGATTGGCTAGGTGGTGTCGGAGTGGTCACCTGATTAGCATTAGGTTACAGACCCTCCCACTACCATTTCAACCAGGCCCTTTCCCTTTAGAGCCTAACTCCTCCCAGTTGCCAGAAACCATCTGAGGATGAAGGGGTGTGGCCCAAGGCGAAGGGGCGGGACCTCACCCGTGATGAGAAATTCCTCTCTGCGGTCCTGGGACTTGTGGACATATCCACAGAGGCTCTCCATGGCTGGGGTGTAGGCGAACCGGAAATCTGCGGCATTTCCCACAGCGTCAAATCCTTTGAACATCTGCCCATGAGTGACAAAAAGTGTATCTTTTACTGACATAATCCTTCCACTCCCCTCTCTTTCTTGATGGCAATATATCTAAATCACAAGTTTACAGAAAACTTCCACACCAATGAAAAGCTTGATGTTTCTGTTTTGAAGGGGAGGAAGAGGTTAGGTTCTGCTATGGAGGGAGGGAGGGAGGGGAAATACCTTAGTCATCTTGATCTCATAACGCTGGTATGAGGTGGTCTTGTTGATTTCTGGGGAACCCATGAATTTGGCCCTTATGACTAGAGGAAAGGAAGGGGAAAATAGGGACTCAAACGGGCAGGCAGCATGAACCCACAGCAGCAAAACATACATACAGCATAATTCAAATAAAGACAGCACACTTAATGGCTTCCACGTCACTTGATTCATCTATATATTGTCTATTATTTTAGGCCCTGTTTTAAGCCCTTTTCATATATCCATTTGTTGGCTTACTCAACAAATATTTTGGAGTGCCTGATGCCAGCCACTGTTCAGGGTGTTAGGGAAAGGAAGTGACCCAAACACAGGAACCTATTTCCTTATGGAGCTCACATTCAAGCTAGGACGAGACAGGCTAATGTTAAGTAGCCAGGCAAGGTGACACAAGCCTGTAACACTAGCTCTGTCAGAGTCTGATGGAGGATTACTTTAGTATGAGTTCAAGACCAGTCTAGACAATTTAGTGAGAACCTGTTTAAAAATAAAAATTCACACACAAAAAAGGATTGGGTTTGTAGCTCAATTGTGTGGTGTTTGCCTAGATCCTAGATTCAATCCTCGGTACGAAGATAAAAAGGTCTGTGGATTGTTAGAGGCTATTAAGTGTTTGGAAAATTATAATAGGGAGGGGTTTGACAGATATTCTTTTCTTGACCACAATTTACTCAGGCTCATTAACCTTCTTCGGAGCTCATTAGTTCAGTTTCTCTTTAAAATCCAGTTGTATCGAAGTACCCTAAATTAGGTTAGTGAAAACACCCACCCTCATCTGATTCTTCTCAGTGTGCGATAGGGCTATCAGATGATTACACTGGACAGTTTTCCTCAAGAGTCCTAAACTGGGTGTGGTGGCACAGACCTGCAATCTCAGAATTTGGAAGGCTGAGTGAGAAGGATCAGGGGTTCAAGGCTAGCCTGGGTTATATAGTGAGACCTAGTTTCAAAAACAAAAAATGAGCTTATAGGCTAGAGAGATGGCCTAATGGTTAAGAGCACTTGCTGCTCTTTGAGGTCCCAAGTTTGGTTCCCAGATCCACATAGGGTAGCTCACAAACTTTCATAACTCCAGCTCCGGGGAATCTGATGCCTTGGGGACACTACAGGCACCCGCACATCACACATAGAACACACACAAACATACCTATAAACAAAAAGAAATCTTTTTTAGTGAATTTAACCTGAATCCTCTTGCCTTTGATGTTTCTTCTTGGTGATTTCCCATTCACCAACCTCTAAACTGTTCTTTGACCATAGAGTTCCATTGTTCCATTAGCCCATGCAATGTTGAGAGTTAAGCCCAATCTCTCTCTCTCTCTCTCTCTCTCTCTCTCTCTCTCTCTCTCTCTCTCAGCAAATTCTGACTGTCATGGTCCTAAATGAAGTCTACCTTTCTGTGTTCTAAGAAGTGCCATTAACAGCATTATTTAACAAGGGCTGGGAGTACTATGTGGCTGGGATTAAAATGAAAGAAAGTAGGCAGGCACTTCAGTAAGATGACCTCTGAGGCAGCCACCCATGTGGATAACTACAAAGAAGTATGGGCATGGTACTGGGAGCAGCCAGCACCAAGGTGGGCTTAGGCCCAAGGATGTCAGTGTGGCAAAAGCAGGTGTATGGAAGGGTAAGTAGAACTGTCCTAGAGACAACTGCCATAATGAACCCTATTAGACTAAGAAAGACAGAAAGGGGGCCACACTCACCCAGATCCGAGCTGCAGAAGGCTGTCTGTGGGTGGAGTGGGGCACAGCTACAGGCCTTACTGGAAGCTATCAGTGATAGCAACAAGAGGATGCCAGAGGCCAGAGATGCAAAGGGGGCCATCTTGGTATCTGCTGGTAAAGACTAGGTGTTAGTAGGTTCCCAGACCAATGGTTTCCATGGCTATTGGCCCCAGGGAGATTCGGGAACTCTTTAGCTTAGAGAATGGAGTTGTGGCAGTTGGTGAATAAGGGAGCTGAGAACTTGGAGAATTTAACAGAATTGGGGAAGTCTGATATTTGTTTAGTGATGAATTTGGAGTTTGGGAAACTGGAGAAGTATAATGGGGTGTTAGGGCTATTAAAATTTAATGGGCTGGGGAGTTCGGAGATATTGAAGGAGTTAGAATAGATTTGAGGTTTTAGGGAGCTGGGAAAATGGGGGTTAAAGGTCTTGGGAATTTGGAGGTTTACAGTAATGGTAATGCTTGATGAATTTGAAGGCAGAGGAACTTTTGAAGTTCCAGGAGCCAGACATGGCAAAGAGAACAGAGGAGTTCCAGAAGCCATAAGGACTGAGGGACAATGAAGAAATTCAGGAAAATTGGCAAGCTGGAAAGTCTTTAAGGTATTAAAGGCTTGTGGGTTTGGAGCACTTGGAGATGAATGCCAAGGTCATGAAGGAGTCTAGAGAGTCTAGCTTGGGACAATCATTCCAGACCCTCTCCCGTTATATTTCCCCTTGGCTAACTAGGGATCCTGATACCTGTAAGCCAAGTTGAGCGGTTAGTCTGGCAAGGGCCTCGTGGCCGCACCAACACAAGCTCCAGGCAAGCTCCAGTTCTGCCAGGACACCCGGCTCCCACTTACCTCTGGCGTGTCTCTAGGAGCCCCGATCTGCGGTGATGGCGGCAGGGACTGCGCGGTGGAGAATAAATGTCCATGCGAGGGGCGGAGTTGGCGCGGAAATCACTGCCTCCAGCCTTCCTGGACGCATTACTCATCCACCACCGCTGGAGTCAAAGCCTAGGGGCGGGCCCCAGAATAAGCTCAAAGATACTCCCTCCTCTGCCAGCCAGCCCACTGTGCCCCCTTCCCCCAGCTCCACGTTGCGCACATTCCTTCCTGGCGGCCTTGAAGGGCAGAAGAAAGACCGCCCAAGCCCCTAAAGCCTTGTGCCTCTCCGGTTTCCCACATTCCCCAGACTTCCTATGGCTGAAGCCAACAACTTCTTTCCCACGCCTTTCATCTACTATGTAACAATCTCACAAGAAAGGCTTTACTGGAATTCTGGTGAGGGGTGACAAACTAGAAAAGCAGTTGAGGGACATCACATGGGAGAAGAGGCACAAATACATAGTGGGGAAATTGATACACTGAGAGTGTCTAATGACTTATCCAAGGTGTCAGTTGAGTGTGGCAGAACTGGGAGGGAACTGAGGCTGCGTGCAGACAGAGCCTAGGTAGTAACCTCTTCCCCAAACCTTACTGTGGCTGCACACGCCAGTGGGGATGTTTGAAGATATCCTTGGCTACAAGAGACCCTGTCTTAAACAGAAACAAGACCAAACGGCAAATAGCTGAAATGAAGAACTTTGTTAGGGTCACAGAACAAAACAGGGATTTAAACCTAGGCTTCCTGACCCTGGAATCCTAACTCAGGCAGGGCACAATCTTGACAAGCAGGGAATGGTGTGGTGAGCATTGCAGGGCGGAGGAGGGTGGAGAAGGGGGAGAAGGGGGTGAATGATGGTAAAAGAAGCTAGTGAGTCAGTAGAAAAACCATCCCTACTCCATCCTGTCCTGCCCCTTCCCCCACCAACCAGCCCACGCCCCTAGTCGGGGTGGGATGAGGCAACTGCTGCCCACCAGCTTCCTGATGATGCAGGAATATTCCTTGCAGTCCTGTGGAAGGCTTCTATGGGCTGATTAGCACCCTCAATCAATACAGGGAGGATAGACCAATAATAATGACAATGGTTGTAATCCTAGCGGGCAAGCTGATCCAGAAAATTAGAGGGTACATAGTCTATATAGTGAGTTCCAGGACAGCCAGAGATACATAGTGAGAACCTGTGACAGAGAGAGAGAGAGAGAGAGAGAGAGAGAGAGAGAGAGA
>JANHMN010000005.1:120446138-120506296 GCA_030674055.1 Rhabdomys pumilio | reverse complement strand
GAGAGAGAGAGAGAGAGAGAGAGAGAGAGAGAGAGAGAGGCAGACAAGAAGAGAGACAGAGAGAATATGGTAGTGATGATCACAGCTACTTGTTGAGTTCTTACTGTATAACATTGTTAAGGTCTTTATGTAAATTTAGTTTAGCTAATTAAATTTTATTAACTTAGGTAGATTACTCCAATAACCACAGGACCCAAAAACTTCCTGCCAGCACTCAGCAGAGTACTCACTGTGTACAATACACTGTTTTCAATTTTACAGTGTGTGTGTGTGTGTGTGTGTGTGTGTGTGTGTGTGTGTGTATTTGGGTCATGGAATGCTTGTATTGTTTAAAGGACAACTTACGGGATCTAGTCCTCTCCTTCCCTGTGGGTTGTGGGGCTCAAACTCAAGTTATCGGCATGGAGGCAGCAAGCACCTTTATCTGCTGGGCTATATTGTCAGCCCAGAAATGTTGTTTGTTTGTTTGCCATTGTCCTCCTTGTTCCTTAATGTTAATTAATGAAGTGTTAAATCAATAATAGTAACCAACACTTTGAAGATTCAGGTTTACTATACATGTATACTAAGGTTTTTTCTCCAAAAAAAAATGACTTATTCTTCCCAACATATCTATGAGGTATGATTCATAATTTCACTATTTAGTAAGAAAACAGACACAGAAAGTAGTCAAATGGCCTGTCCAGGAAAGATAGTGAAGAAATTACTGTAGTGGTGGGAGGAGATACAAAGAAAAGGAGAAAAGGAAGGAAACCAAAATTTTTAACCATCTGATTGTGAAAGTGAGGAGTGAGAAAGTGGATGAGACAGGGGGCTGAGTAACTAGGTGGCGGGACTGAGGGGAATGAGGAGACGTAAAAACAGGGAAAGTCCTGTCTCGCCTCTTCTATGACCCTGCTTCTGACGCCAGCTCTTTAACTATGAAACCCGAGTCAGCACCGTTTTTGCCAACTGTTTACATTGAGGATTCAGATTATTGTACGGGTTTGAAATGGAGTGGAGTGGACATCACAGAGGAGTGTTTATCTGTGACTATCTGCTAAACTGGATAGGTGTGAGCTTCCCATAGTGATCTGCTGTCCTGTGCAAATACCTGATGATACCCACAGAGTATGAAGTGCTTGAGCTTGATTATTCCCTTTGCACAGATCAGGAAACTGAGGCCCAGAAAGACAGTACCTACCTGGGATTTTGTATGGCCTTGGGAAGAAGAAAGGCCAAGATAGCAGGCTACAGCTCCCCAGAAAATCCCGAGGCCTCTGAATGTACATATGGCAGGTACACACTTATAGCTCATGAACAGTGGAAGCAAAGCAGCTTTGTGAAAAAGACCCACAACGCTCAGCAGATGGGAATAGAGATTCTTGTGTATGCACAGCTCTCTCGTGTATCTGTGCCTCTGAGGGTGGCTTATGTTCCTTGGCGTGCTCCATGTCCCTTCCTGAGAGCCAGGTATGTGCCTGAGTGTGTTGCTTCTGAGAGTGGAAGGTTGCAAATGTAACTATGCCTGTCTCAAGCTTCTCTGTGTGGTGAGTAAGTAGATGCCTGAGTGGAAGGTTTCTCCCTACACACACACACACACACACACACACACACACACACACACACACACAGTAGCATTATTTCCTTGACCTGCTGCCTGGATGACAGACACCCTTACCACCACCACCCTTTCCAAAACCATGCCACTCAGTCCTCCGCCTCCCTATGACGCCACTCATTTGGGAAATGAGGAAGGCAATTGTAGAGGGAGGGAGAGACCTGAAGGTCAATCAGTCACCCTTAGACTATGGGGCTTCCTATGTCTCTTGGGAACTGCCACTGATCCAGAGCCCCTCTAAGAATGCTATCCCTACCCTGTCAATAGGAGGCAGGGTCCCTGCATTTGTCCATGGGGTATGGTGGGGCTAGAATCCTCATACCCTTTGCCTAGCCTGGGGCACAGGGAGACTTAGCACATCCTTGCCTAACACATACTTACCTGAATATGTGTGTTCATGCCCAAGAGTCTTATCTGTGTGTCTGGTTTTCTATATGTTTGTATTGCAGATATGGAAAAAACATTGAATGTCTAGATATACTTCTCATGGACCCAGGAATGTGATGAGGTTACAGAGATTTAGTTATATGAATACCTACAAATGCATTCACCTTCTGTGTGTTGTATTGACCCTTCTGTTCACTGGGGGCATGCCAGTGAGTGCTGCATATGTCCATTTATTGTGTGCCTCTAGAGTTGTGTGTGCTTCTATACTGCATGAGTGGCTCTGTTATATATCCTTCTGTTATGTAGGTGAGAGCAAGGCAAGGTAGCCCATGTGTGTGTTCCAAGAGTCTTAAGAGTGTGGAATACATGTTGCTTAGGAGTATTGGCTGCTGTCCCATGCTGAGAGCACCTGGCTGGCAGAATGACCACACGAGCTTACTGACTGGATCTCTGTGAAACCCTAGAACTAAATGTGATTTAAGTTTCTGGTTGTCTTTCTCAGTAGATATGGATTTCTAAATAGATGTGAACACTTCTGGCTTTGGATGGAGTTCTGAAGGTGTGTGTGTGTGTGTGTACATAAAGATGAAGCTTACATGTAAGGTGTAATGTGTGTCTGAAGGTCTCACTGCTGCATGCTAACTACCACACCTTCATACACACACTAACTCCTTCATACACACACTAACTCCAACATCTATTCATTATAAAAACAGACTTCCTTGGGTTGGAGAGATGGCTCAGCGGTTAAGAGCACTGACTGTTCTTCTAGAGGTCCTGAGTTCTATTCCCAGCAACCACATGGTGGCTCACAATCATCTGTAATGCAATCTGATGCCCTCTTCTGGTGTGTCTAAATATATGAAATAAATAAAAAATAAACTTTCTCTATTCTGGGAAGTTCCCTTACCCTCATCTAAGGTCTCTGCCTGAGAAAGCAGATATGGAAAGCCTAGGGTTTAGAGAGGGGACTGGCAGGCAAGGCTGTGCATTCAGTTCTGGACTCAAAGCTGCTATGAAACAATTGACTGCTGTTATGCTTGTCTTTGACCAACCTTTTTCTGGGGGAAAAATGGCAACCAGTGTGGCTCACACTCTATGGGTCACCAACTCTTGGAGGTCAGGAGTACTGCTCTGACCATACCTCTCCTGCCTTCATTTTCATCAGCTCAGCAGCACAACGTACCCTGTGGTTGTGAAGATGGGCCACGCCCACTCTGGGATGGGCAAGGTAAGTTCTAGCAGGGAATACATGCATGTTTGTATGGTGCATGTTCTTGGCACTGTTAGATGTGCATCTGTGTACTCAGCACATAACAATAATTATGTTTGATGATGCATTCTGGGATGTCTTCATCTAATTGGATTTTATATTTTCATGTTTAGCTGATTTTTTTCAGCCCATATATTTCTCATGCAATCAGCCAATTTTGTATGTCCTGCTACTGTGCTAGTGTACCAAGCATATGAATATATATATATGTATGTATATGTATGCATATATATATGCATGGCTCTGTGATGAACATACATCATCTTTTATGTTCCAGGCTCTTGGGGTCCAGTATGCTTTCCATCCAGCTGATTTTGTCTGTGTGTATGTAGCAAGCAGATTTGTAATTTGTAAGTTTGAGTGTGTCTCAGCTTCTGAGTTTGTATATTATGCGTACAACTGAGTTTCTGTGTCTATGTATGCTCTATGTACAGTTTTCTTTACAGCTCTATTGAAATGTAATTCCACATTTCCTTCTACCCCCCTGTGTAAAGCGGACAATTTGAGTTGAGGCTGTAGCACGGTGGTAAAGTGCTTGTGTAGCATCAATGTCCCTGTTTGGTCCCCAGCACTGCAAAAAAAAAAGTAGTTTTTAATATATTCAGAGTTGTACACAAGCAATTTTATATTTGTGTGCACATGTATGAAACAAGTTACCCATAATTATGCATGTTGGGTGCTTTAGCGTATCTACTTTGTATTTGTCTACACATCCCTCCAGATACATTCAGTTCTCACTCCTGCCTTCATCCCATGCCTATCCCCACAGGTCAAGGTAGACAACCAACATGACTTCCAGGATATTGCAAGTGTTGTGGCACTGACTAAGACATATGCCACTGCTGAGCCCTTCATCGATGCTAAGTATGATGTGCGCGTCCAGAAGATTGGGCAGAACTACAAGGCCTACATGTGAGTGGAGAGACAGAGGCCTCGTGGGGCGGGCTACCTCGTGCATCTCAGGCCCCACTAAGTCTCTCCTCCCTCTCCCACTAGGAGGACATCAGTGTCAGGGAACTGGAAGACCAATACAGGTTCTGCTATGCTTGAGCAGATTGCCATGTCTGATAGGTGAGACACATAATTGACGAGTGGGAAGAGGGAAGGTGGAGTAGAATCACCTGAGCAGAGCAATGACAAGCTGTCCTGCCCCTTGTCTTGGCAGGTACAAGTTGTGGGTAGACACGTGCTCAGAGATTTTTGGGGGACTTGACATCTGCGCAGTGGAAGCGCTGCATGGCAAGGACGGAAGGGATCACATTATTGAGGTGGGAACACCCAGGGATTGGTGGGCACAGAGGGAAGAGTGGCTGCATGGAAATGAACTAAACTGGAAAGCATTTTGTGACTCAAAAGCCCTCCAGGAAGGGTAGTGGAAACTGTAAAGTACTGTGTGAGCTTGGATATCCCTAGCAAATGGCAATGGTAAAAACCTGGACATCTTTGGTGGCTGGACAACACTTGCTAAGACATAAAGTGCTCTGTGAATAGAGATATCTTGGTAAATGGTAAAGCACTTAGTTAACTTTGACAGTGTCCTAGAAAGCACAGTGAAGCATTTTGTAAAAGACGAAGTACCCAGTAAAAGCTGGGGCCAGCAGTACATATTTTATGCATTGTGGGCCATGCAGTTTGACACTCTGATTCAGTCCCATAAAAGCAGCCAAACAAGATGGAAGATTAGTGCAGCTGTGCATATGGATACAACTTATGTGTTTATAACTTTTAAGTACACTGAGTTTAAATTTCCTATCTTTTGCACACATGAAATCTGTTTTTCCCCAACCACTGAAAGATATCAGAGGCTGGGTGCAGTGTGAAACGGCACTTAGAAAGCTGATGAAGAGTTTAAGGGTAGCCTAAACTATGGTACATGCCTGTAATCCTAGCAACTTGGGAGGGCGAGGCAGGATCGTGTCTATGACTTCAGGGCTAGACTGGTGGGTTTTAGGCTTTCCTGTGGGATTGTGGTTCTGCTGTCTTTAAAAACAAGAAGAAAAAGATAGAGAATTTTTTCTATACCCATATTATATTAATATATAAAAATTATATATAAATATATAAAAATATTATAAATATAATTTTTTTCTATAGCCAGAGAAAAAATGTAGCAGGCCACATTTGCCCCATGGACCCTGACTGCAGAGCCAGCTCTAACACTCCACCCCCAAAGCTGTCCAGAGCCTTGGAACTGGCAGGCTTTCCTTACAGTGTACAATCAGTGCCCCTTAGAAGCCAGACAGAGCTCTCTTTGCAGTCCCCATGCGTTTTGCCAAGTGAAAATGTGTTGTTGATACTGTGGCCTCACATGCACTTCCTGCCTCCTCTAATACTGGATCCCTTTTCCTCCCACAGGTGGTCGGCTCTTCCATGCCACTCATTGGTGATCACCAGGATGAAGACAAGCAGCTCATCGTGGAACTTGTGGTCAACAAGATGACTCAGGCTCTGCCTCGGCAGCGGCAGCGGGATGCTTCCCCTGGCAGGGGCTCCCACAGCCAGGTCAGGCCCTTCCTTGGTCTTAAGCTAGTGGGAAGGAGGCCAGCCCTTGATGAAGCTGACACCATCGAGGTGGTATCAGTGGACTATTAGTGTCACCTTTATGCACATATGGCCTCAATAAATTGCTGCTACCTTGCCATCCTTAAGAGTCTCCTGACCCAAGTATGGGGTGAGAGGCCTCATAGCCCCAAATCCCCTCAACTGGCCACAAATGGGGCAACACCCAGCACACAGGGAATCCATGTCGTTTTGATTGGCTGTTGCTCCCACTCTTTGGTAACTATTTTTAATCTCTTGTATTCTACTCTTCTACCACAGACTCCATCCCCAGGAGCCCTGCCCTTGGGCCGCCAGACCTCCCAGCAGCCTGCAGGACCTCCTGCTCAACAACGACCCCCACCCCAGGGTAAGTGAGGGCAAGCCTCCTGGGTTCCTACCATTGCAAGCAGCCTCAGCTTTTTTGCTCACTCACTCTCACTTGCTGTTCTTTTTTTTTCTGTTCCTAGGAGGCCCTCCACAGCCAGGCCCAGGACCTCAGCGCCAGGGACCTCCGCTGCAGCAGCGACCAACCCCACAAGGCCAGCAACATCTTTCTGGCCTTGGACCCCCAGCTGGCAGCCCTCTGCCTCAGCGCCTACCAAGTCCCACCACAGCACCTCAGCAGTCCGCCTCTCAGGCCACACCAATGACCCAGGGTCAAGGCCGCCAGTCACGGCCAGTGGCAGGAGGCCCTGGAGCACCTCCAGCAGCCCGCCCGCCGGTCTCCCCATCTCCACAGCGTCAGGCGGGGCCCCCACAGGCTACCCGTCAGGCATCTATCTCTGGTCCAGCTCCACCGAAGGCCTCAGGAGCCCCACCCGGAGGGCAGCAGCGCCAGGGTCCTCCCCAGAAACCCCCAGGCCCTGCTGGTCCTACTCGTCAGGCCAGCCAGGCAGGTCCTGGACCTCGCACTGGGCCACCCACCACACAGCAGCCCCGGCCCAGCGGCCCAGGTCCTGCTGGACGTCCCACCAAACCACAGCTGGCCCAGAAACCCAGCCAGGATGTGCCACCACCCATCACCGCCACTGCCGGGGGACCCCCGCACCCCCAGCTCAAGTAAGGGGACCTCTATAGTGGCCTTGGCCTTTGCTGCTCACAGTGTGCACTGGCCCCAGTAGGGGCCTAAGGAAAACCAGATCTCATTTGCCTGAGAACTCGTGCCATACTGGCCAAACCTCTTTTGTCTCAATCCCAGCAGTTGAGGGGAGAATCCCAGCACCTCCATTTCCAGTCGAGGTTCCTCCCCTACAGGCCCTGGGAAAGTCCCCCTTCTAGAACTTTGGCCCACCCCAGTAGCCTGACTGACCTACTTCCAGTACCTCCCTGCCTATTTCATCTCTCATTATCACCCTCCTCCCAGACATCCCTGAACTCCCTCAGGCCAATTTGTAGCCAGCCTTCCATCATTTCACTCTGTTCAGCCATTCCTCAAACCTTCCCTAATAGTCTAAACTCCTTTCTGGTCCATTCCCAGATCATCATACCACCCTTTCTGCTTCTCCGTGCCCATTATATCCCTTTAGCCCTTAACTCAAAAGTTCTCCCTGTCCCCCATCCTCAGCCCATCTGCTCCCCCTCAGACTGGCTTACCTCCTACTAGACTGTCCCTTGCCCAGGCTCCTCACCTTTTGACTGGAACCCATTCCCCCTTTCATCCTCCATATCAGACTGGCCTAGAATGGGGCCAAGGGATCTTCCCACACAATTTTATCTTATTCCTAAGCCCTCCCAGCTGACCCCACATGTTCCCAGATCTCAGCATCATCACCCTTGAGAATCCATCAGGGTTCAGGACCATGCTTGGGGGTGGGAAGGTCACAGGCACAGCCCCAGGATCAGAGGGGCAGGGCTGGGGCTGGGCCTAGGGTAACATTGTGTTTCTCTCCCTTCCTCCCCTTCCTCTTCCCCCTTCCTTCCATGCCTCCACCTTGTCTCTCTCTAGCAAATCCCAGTCTCTGACCAATGCCTTCAACCTTCCAGAGCCAGCCCCGCCCAGGCCCAGCCTTAGCCAGGACGAGGTGAAAGCTGAGACCATCCGCAGCCTGAGGAAGTCTTTCGCCAGCCTCTTCTCCGACTGACACCCCACTCTGAGAACCCCTAAACCCCTAGACAACCCTCTCTGGGTCCTGAGTCCATTTCTCACTTTTGGAATTTCCAAATCCCTTGAGAACCCCTCTCCTGGTTCTTCTGCATCCCATTTCTCATTCCTCAAGATGTCCCTTGAGAAACCTGGTCCTAAATCCAGTTGTCACATTTGGGAATCCCCAAGTCCATTTAGAATCCTGTTCCTGGTCACCTCCAGATCTGTTTTAGAACCTCCAAATTCCTGAAGACCTCTACTTCTGGTACCTCTAAAGGGTGATTTCCTCCCAGGAAGTTCCTGAATGACAGAAAACCTGTTTCTGATCTAATATATCAAATCCTCTCCTGGAGCTCCGCAATTCCTGGAAAACCCTATTCTACTCTTGGTCCTGAATATCTCCAGCACACCTTGCTCCTAATCAGAAATTTCCAATTCTGTAAGAAGCCCCTATCCTTAAATCTCTTCCATAGATCATCTCTCTGGAGACCAACATCTTCAAATGCCACCTACCATCCATCCACCAACCAGTCCAAAAGGACTTCCCTTCACCTCTTCCCCTCAACCATACTGGAAGTTCCTTCCACTTCTAGGACCCCTAAGTTCCCTCCTCCAGAAATCCCCTCTCCAATTTCCTGCCTCTGACAGCTGTCTTTAAATATGCAAACACCACCCAACCTCTCAGAATCCTTTGCACAAGGAAGGCCTGTGGTCTCCCACTCCCCCACCTTTGCCAATGTATGTGTCTGTGATTGACTTGGCCTCCTTTTGTGCCACGCTTGGCATATGTGGTCCTCGTTCGTGCCGCCTGTGGTATTGCGTACAGTGGCGCTGTTTGTGTGGTCCGCATCTTCCTCCAACCTCCACTCCTTGCCTGGACTTGCCCCACCCCTCAGCGGCTCTGAACCCCAAGAGAAGAGTCGGGAAGCAAAATAAACAAGCAAAGGCCCAGCAGAATTCTGTGCTTCTTGGTAAAGAGGAGAGTCCTTGAATAGTGGTGGAGACAAAGGGAAACCCCCCAAATCCAAATGGGGTGCTGGGAACCCCCAAATCCAGTGAAGACACATCAGGCAAAAACTTTAGAAAGAGGTTCTGAGTGGAATCCTTGCACTGAATCCCAGCCATTGGAGACAAAACAGCTCTTCAAATTAGAACTATCCCCAAATTATGGAGAAAGCAGGGGACCTCAGTTTTTAGAATCCCCCAAATTTCCCAGGGTGTGGGATAGGGAATCCTGAGGCAGTTATCAAGGCAGAGGCAGAACAATGATTGGCTGGTAGGTAGGGGTGCCTTGGCATGGTAGGCTGAAATTGGCTCCCTGGTGGGCTGGGAGTAGGGTCTAAGGCACAAGGCGGGCTGCGCTGAGAAGGCAGGCAGGCAACTCATCAGCCTGGGTGCGGTGCAAGGATGGTTCGGAGGCACTCCGCTCAATCTTGGGGAGTGACCGCTGCAGTAGCTCGATCGTGGCCAAAATCTGGGAGCAGGTGGAGATGAAGAGGGGTGTCCAGAGTCCCAGAGATACTCCAATATCCCCAATCCCCAGCTTTCAACATGGTTCACATTCAACATCTGCCTCTATCTCTCAGTGCATCTCCCCCAAGGTATCCAGCCCTCCTACCCAGCCCACCTGGGGAAATAGGGGCCGCTCCTCCCGCTGGAACTTGAGGCAGTCGGTCAGCAGGCGCCTCATGGCTTTGGGGCAATTACTGAAGATTTTGCTGAGGTCCGGAGATAGATAGCCACGGCCCACCATAAAGATGATCTGGTGTGGAAGGGAATGGGTTGATTTTGGGTTTGGGCTTGGGAGGCCCAGGGAACTGAGAATCTTGAAATATATGGAAGGTTAATTTTTGAGGACTAGAGGTGTCTAATATTAAGGCCCAGGGGAGTCTGGGTCCCTGAAGACTTGGGAGCATTTTCTGCTGATAAAAGAATTTAAATTCAGGGCGTCAAAGACTGTAGGTATGTATGGCCCAGAACAATAGGAGTCTAGAGTTATTAAGGGGCAGAAAATACTAAGATTCAGGGAAATGCAGAGTACTGCTTCTTGGGGAAACTTCCATTTCTGTAGGGGTCTGGGGCATAAATAAATCTATGTAGACTGTAAAGTACTCAAAGCTCAAATACTTGATATCTGAACTGGTATCTAAGAACAAGGAAGGTTCTAGATTTTTAAATTTGGAGAATTGTGAGAATCTAAGACCTAGAGTGTTATGGATTCCAGGACCCCAAATTCGGGGTGACTATGGATATTTGAGAAGCACAAAGGGCTTGAGTGTTGGACACGGGGTGTTTTCAGCATCCACAGTATAAGACTGTAAATACTGAAGGGTTCAGGGGACTTCTAAAGGGTTTGGGGACTAGGGGCATTCTGAATACAGGGAGCCAAAGAAAGCTGGGTTTAAAGGGTTCTGGCTCAGGGGTTTATGGATGTATTAGGAGGATGAGTGTTAGTATGAGATATCTAAAAGACAGATTCTAGGACTCTTCATCCAGAAAAATCCTAGGCTTGGGGGGTTGGGGAACTATGAAGAGTCTGTACAAATGAAGGGACCTGCAGTGTGAAGCCTGAGAACTCAGGGTAAGTTATGAGGCTCACCTGGTCACGGCTGCCAATGTGGCTGTAGGGCAGTGAGCCGGTCATAAGCTCATAGAGCACAACACCATAGGCATAGACATCCGACTGGAAGCTGTAGGGGTTCGGGTCCTGCATACGGATCACCTCAGCTGCCTTCGGTAGGCCAGACAGGGCAGGGGGACCATGAGGGACAAAAAAATGACTAGCCCACAGTACTTGATCCTGATAATTACACTGAGGACAACTCAGTGCCACCCACACAAGGTAAAGCATGGGCAGTCCAGAACACCCCCCCATCCTCCACTCAGGCATCCTTGGCATGTCCCAATCCAAAAGTCCATTATCTCCCATTGCTCCCCATTTAGCCTGGCCCAACTTACCATCCATAGCACAGACCCCGAGGGCTGCTCTAAGGGCTGGGCCCCACTCCACCGTGTCTTCACCGTGGCCAGGCCGAAGTCACCAATCTTGACTGTGAGCCCCTCATGTAGGAAGATATCCAGCAGGGTCAAGGGCCATTACAAGAAATCCCAAAAGCTATGTCTCATACCCTGACTGGATGGTTTTCAGAATCCCTGTGCTAACGAGTTAATATCTCTTGCCAGAAGCCACCCCTATTTCATACTAACTATCCACAATTGATGGGATTGCACTTGGTTCCATTGTGACCCAAAACCAAGTCCCCTTTAGGATGACACCTAAAGCTGTCATGACTGGGACACTGACCATGAGCTCCCTGTAATGTCATTTACAACTACTACATCTCACCTGACCACAGTACCCAACAGTCCGTGAACCATCTGACCTCTAAACAAAGGTCCTTCATTTAAAAGGCCCTTCACCAGGTATAGCTGTTACCTGGCAAGAAACCACAGGATATAGGCCCTTCCATTTTCACCTCCAGAATCTTACCCCCAAAATCATCCCTTTAAACTATCACTCTGATTAATACCCACCCCTAATTCCAGCCAGGGACAGGTAGATACTGTTGGACTTTAGGTCTCGGTGAATGATGTTCTTGGCGTGGAGGTAGCTGTGGAGATGGAAGTGGGTAGTGAATTGTCTGGAGACTATTTCAGCTCTCCCTCCCACCTCCCCAACTCGCTAAGATGTGAGGCTCACTCCATGCCCTGGGCAGTCTGCCGGGCCACGTCAATGAGCTGGACCATGTCAAAGCGCGTGTCAGCCACATGTAGGTGGTGGTAGAGGCTGGAACCCTCACACCACTGTGTGATGATGGCAAACCCTGGCCGAGTCATGAAACCCATGAACAGCAAAATGTTGACATGTCGTGTCTTCCTGTAGGCAGGGAAGGTAGGTTAGGGGAAGGAGTCAGGAAATAGAACAAGTGTCATGTGTTTACTCAGCAACAGGAAAAGCAATGTCAGCT
This sequence comes from Rhabdomys pumilio, assembly GCA_030674055.1. Taxonomy (NCBI): domain Eukaryota; kingdom Metazoa; phylum Chordata; class Mammalia; order Rodentia; family Muridae; genus Rhabdomys; species Rhabdomys pumilio. The sequence continues at coordinate 120,494,444 of JANHMN010000005.1, read as the reverse complement.
ACCTTCACTGTCATTCATTTTACCTTGTCTTTAAGGGTGCTCAGGGCCAGAACATTGTCAGATCCCAATCTGTGAGACTTGATGGGCTGCTGGGAGCTGAGTGGAGGTGGATGTCCTCACCTTCCTCAACAAAAATCTATTTTATTTTATTGTTTCCTTCTGTTTTTGAAACAGGGTCTCATGTTGTATACCAAGCTGGCCTGGAGCTCACTAAGTAGCCTGGGCAGGCCTCAAATTCTCATGAATCCTGATCCAACCTCCCAAGCACTGGGATCATAGGCAGTGGCTATTTTACAGATGACAAAGTAGGAAGCCAACCTTCTTTATCGATACTGAGACAGGGTCAAGACATGGAGACATGTGTGACATGGGAGGATGATAGGTGACTAATCACTTTGAGAGGCTTAGAGGTAAAGAATTTGGAGTCAGGAACCATGTTACAACCCAAGTTCAGTCCAAACCTTCACTCATGGTACAACCTTGGAGAGAACTTCTAACCTCTTGGGTCTTCTTGTTCCCAAACCATACAACTGCTATCATTACAGCAGTGGCTTTATGAGGATGTCACAAAGGATGAATAAATGATCTGCAGGTCCTTAAAACAGTTGAACAAACAGTAAACACTGAAACTTCCAGTTTGTTTTTGGGTACCTGGGTCTACCTCATGGAAATTGTCATGTACAAACCTCTTTAATATAATTTATGAGAAAACCACATTCTTTTATATAAGTATTAACCAGTTTGAATATACAAATGCAAACAACGGAGATGGTATTTAGATCACAGAAGACAACAGAGCACCAGGATATTCCCTTCTTGTTTTGATACTTGAGATGGAACATAACCCTTCATATGCGAAGCACATGCTCTACCACTGAGCTTTACAAACAAGGATTAGTTTTGGTTTTTGAAACAGGCTTTCATTTATCTCAGGCTGGCTTCAAATTCCTGATCCTCATGCCTCAGCCTACCAAGTGCTAAGAGTACATACAGCTACACAGTGGCAAAAACATTTTTTGAGACTAGGTTTCATCCATCGCATACCCCAGATTGAACAATCTGTGTATTTGTGTGTGTGAAATTACACGTGTATGTGTTAGTGCATGTGCATGCAGACATAAGCGAAGGCCACAGGTCAACCTAAGATGTCGTTTTCAGGAGCTACTCGATGTTTATTTACTTATTAAGTTGTTTTGAGGCAGAGATTTTTCACTGGGACCTAGGGCATGCCAATTAGTCTAGACTGGCTAGCTGATGAGCCCCAGGAATGTTCCTATCTGTGTTTCTCCAGTGCTGAGCTTGTAAGCCTGTGCTGCCATACCCAGCCAAGCACATGGGTGCTAGAGACCAAACTTAGATCTTCATTCTTGAATGATAAATATTTTACAACATTACCGCACCAGATCTGATCTCAAACTGTTGTTCCTCCTGACTCGATGGATTCCTCTGTGTGTGTGTCTGTGTGTGTGTGTGTGTGAGAGAGAGAGAGAGAGAGAGAGAGAGAGAGAGAGAGAGAGACACGTAATGTACAGGTATGCCTGTACATGTACATCCGTGCACATTATTGGAGACCAGAGGTCAATTTCCAGTGTATTCTTCAATCACTCTCCACACTGTTTTTGTATGTGGCACACACATTATTATGTGTTCACCTGTGCATATGCATGGATGAAGAGGCCAGAGGGTGATGTTCGGTATCTATCTCCCTTCATTGATTTCCACCTTATTTTTTGAGACTGAATCTCTAACTAAACCTAGACCTCACCAACTGCCTAGACTGGCTAAGCCTCAGTGATCCACTCTGCCTTCCCAGTGCCAGGATTATAGGTGTGCACCACGGCACCCAGCTTTTTACTTTTATGTGGATGGTAGGAATCCAAACTTTATTGACGAAGCTATCTTCCCAGCAAATAGGAAGATTCCCTTGTGTGTTTATCTGTGTATACAGAGCATGTTTGCCACAGGGTCCATGTGGAGAACAGAGGACAACTTTCAGGAGTCAGTTCTCTCCTTCTACCATATAGGTCCCAGGGACTGAACAGACTCAGGTTGTCAGGCTTGGTGCTGAGTCACCTCAGCAGCATAGAGATTCTTAGTAGTGGGAAGCCAGTAGATAAAATATAAACAGAGTGCAAACTATTGCATACTCAAATCATCAAACTTTACAGAGATGAGCTGAGAATAAGTTTTCTTATTGTGGCATCCATTGTGTCTATCTGATAAGAGGGGGGAAGTCCATGTATACCTTCCTGATGACAGGGAGTATAGTTCAGTGGCAGTTTAGTATGGTGAAGCCCTGGGTTACACACACACACACACACAGACACAGACACAAACAGACAGACAGACAGACAGACAGACAGACAGACACACCCCCTATACAGCCTTGCTTATATAAAATAAAGACACAAAGTACTATGCTACATAATAACTGTAGTGGCTAAAAGGATGCCACACTGGTTTTTCTCAGTGTGAATGAATTAATATGGTGTTGATTATACCTTAATTACAGCAATTTTAATAACTATACAACTGGACTATAGAATATGACTATAATTAATATCGTTCTCTGCATCAAAGCAAATTATAAGCATAAAATTATAACAACAAGCCCACAACACAATAAATATAATAGCAGTGACTCAGCAAAACGAAAGGATGGATGTGCGCACTCCTCGGGCTGGGATTACATAAAATCTTCTTGTGTTAAATAATCAGGGGAATGATCTATGGCTAGAGCTAGCTCACAGCCAGCAAATAGCAATGTTAAGCCAAAGAAACATCATCGTCACCATTATTGTCATCATCAGCCCACTGCTCAGAGAGGGAGGGGTTATCTCTTGAAGAGAAACTGAGCCTAATTATGCTTCTAACATGGCACAAGCAGACACCCAGGAAGTACCCCAGCATGGCCTTTTCCCAAACACTAAATGCTGCCTGCCACCATCCTGTCCCACTTACACATATAGTGACCTCACCTGAGCACCTGCATTTCATTCTTGAAGGCCTGGGCCTGCTCAGCGGTAGGTTGGGCCACCTTGAGTACCTTCACTGCTACATCGCCATGCCAACGCCCCCGAAACACAGTGCCAAAAGAGCCTGTCCCGATCCTCTTCAACAGCTGTACCTCACTGGGTGGCACCTCCCAGTAATAGCCTGAGTCCCGGTACCCCAGGTTCTTCTGTGGGCCAGATGGGTGGCATCAGAGGGGCCTACCCACAACCCTGTCATAGCACTCAGGCTGTGGTGGCCCCCAAGGATTTCCTATGGCATACCACTTTTTTCTTTTCATCTGCCAAGGACTTCCGCTCCCGCTGTTCTGAAGGTAACTTGGAATGTGGGGACTTCCTCCCTGAAGACACACTAGCTGGGCTAGGGCTACCCCGAGGGGCTCCATCACCACCACTTCTACCAGCAGCTGTGGTTGTACAGAATGCTGTGAGTGGGGGCAAGTGGAGTGGTGGGGCAGAGAGAGCTCAGGGTGCAGAAAGGGGGGGTTCTCTCACCATCGGTGCTGAAGCTCTGAGTAGTAAACTGGAAGGAGGTGGGAGCAGAAGTCAAAGTGAGGATATGGCAATAGTCATGGTTTAAGCAATGCTCCATGCTCCCCACTGTCACCTCCTTGACACCCACCTGCATGAGGCTGGAGTCCATGGGAGCTGTGGTGCTGACCATGTGGACGTTAGGAGTAGATGTGGAACGGATGCGCTGCAGTGGGGGATTGGCAGGGGCAGGGAAGGAGAAGTGCTCCTGGTCACGGTGCTGGGGAAAGGAGCTAATAGAGAAAAGGCTGTGAAATCGCTGGAAGGAACTAGAAAGCAAAGAAAGCCCAACTCCACCACCCTGAATGTGCGCTTAGCTCATAAACAGTACATATCTGTTGTCATACCAGTAATCATCTGCTCAAGAAACATTTACTGAGTGCCTCTTGTGTGCCAGATTCAACTCTAAACAGAGGAGATCAAACTGTGGAGACCGTAAATAAAAAGTTCTTGCCCTTGTAGACTTATTTTTAGCAGAGGTAGAAGAATAAAAAAACAAATATATAATGTGCCTCTTAGTGACAGGCACAAAAGAGGAGAACAAAATGAAGTCAGGAGTTAGAAAGTGCCCCTGGGGTAGTCAGGAGTGGGTTCTCAGAAAGGGTAACACTGGGGGAAAGGTCTAAAGAAGGAACAATGAAGGACAAAGATAGTTGGAGAAAGGGTGAGATATGACTTTTTTATTACATATCATAATGACATGTATTTTTCAAATATATTATTTATTTTATGAGCATTACCTATATTAAAATGGCAACGTTTTCAATACACATAGTATCATATTATGTAATACACATTACACACATCATATAACGATTATACATATATCACGTTACAAAACACCTTGTTTTACTGTTTTAAGACAGTCTCATGTAGCCCAGGCTGGCCTTGAACTTGCTACTTAGTGGAGGGTAGCCTTGAACTATTGATCGTCTTGCCTCCACCTCCCATGAATTATACCTTACAGAAAAACATTCTGTTACTTTCACCATCCTGAGATTAAATTCACAGATAAATCAACACACATACACTCATAACTACAAATAATAATACGTTAACCTTACTTTTTATATATTATGTAAAACTATATGCTATCATATCCAACATAAGTGAAATAAAAGTACTTTCTGATACAGTAACATTTATTTCAAAGAGAAAACACTGGGGTGTGGTTATACTGGAAGAAATGAACAAACTAGACGATTTTATATATACACTTGTAATGAATAATGCGACTTGTTATTTACTCTGTATCAGATCTTGCTTTAAGCATTGCAAAGATCTCAACTCTTAATCCTCTTCAGAACCCACCAGGGAAAAGTCTCATCCCCTCTTCCCAGATGAATGAAATGAAACCTGGAGTGACTGGGTGCCTTACCAATGATCCCACAGTCCCAGGCCCTTACTCAACACTTGTAGGTACTCAATAGTATTTATCACGTAAACAAATAAATGAAAGTATATCTCTCAGGGTCCTCCAATCCTTCTTTCACTGGCCCCCTGGCCTTTCACCTACGACATCCCTACCTGGGACCCTGGGGGGTTAGCAGCTCATTCACAGAGACATTTGAGGGAGCCTCCTGCTGCCTGGAGCCTCCAGACAAATCCTGGATGCTGTGGTAGAACCTTGAGGACATAAAGGTGTAAAACAAGAAGCCTGTAAGTATAGGTTGGCTAACTGTAAGCCCTTATACTTGGGCTTCTGTCCTCCCCATCCCTCAAGCCACCCCAGGCTGGGCTCACTGTCGGCGGTTGGTACTCATGTCAACGCAGACGGTGGGGACCTTGGAGGAACAATGCTGGTGGAACTTGTAACCACAGGTCTGGCAGCGGAATCCATGGAACAGAAACTTAAGGCAGAAGTCACAGAAGGCCAGGCTGAAGAATGTCTTCCGTACCTGCAGCCACAAATCAGGGAAGCGCAGGCCTGACTGAGGGCCCTCTCTGTCCACACTGTGGCTTCCCCCACCATCCCTATTAGACTTACAAAATTGTGCATGGTCAGCGGCACATCTTCCAGGACCTCCACAATCAGCTCCTCACCATCCAAAGGTGCAATGGCTGTGTCCCAGGCAGTGACAGTCTTTCTTCTGCAAGAAGAATGGGAGAGAATGGGAGAAATAGTGGACTGGGCCATGGTAGACAGGGAAGTTCCAAAAGATCCTCTCAGTCCCATCCACAAACTACTCTCTCACATGTTTAATTCTCACTAAGTTAGTCACTTTTGGATTAAAGAGAAGAATACTTGCTTCTCTTTCAGAGGACCTGGGTTCAGTTCCTAGCACTCACATGGTGGCTCACAACCATCCATAACTCCAGTGGGATCTTGAACCTTCTTCCTGCCTCCATAGGCATGAGGAACACACACAGTGCACATACATGTAGTCAAAACACTCATACACGTAAAAGGGTAACATTTTAAATAAAAAAAAAATAAAGTTAGTCACTATTCTTACTCCCACTTTATAGACGAGGAAATAGGCTCAAGCAATTAGGTGAATTGCCCAAGCACTAGGATCACAGGCATACCCACCACTCTCAGATTTAATCCATGATCTTAACCATGTGGTGTGAGGCAAAGGAAACTACACCTCAGGAGTAGTAAGCCAACACCTGAGAAGGAGGCTGATGAGACATTGAAACAGGTAAAATGAAAACATGAACTCCATCCACCAAGGAACACAAGAATAGAAAGGTCAATGAAGACCAACTCCATGGTGCATGGGGAACAGAGAAAAGAAAAAGCTGATGACTTCAAGAAATGTGGAAGAACAAAACAGATGAACTCTGGAAGGTGACAGACTGAGGACCTGAGGGCTGAGTGCACAGTGACTTGCAGACCTTCCAACGGTCAATGAAACAAAAGATGTTACCTGGGTTACCTCAGATAGTGGAAGACTCCAAGACAAATGAGGAGGAATAAGATGGCACTGAAGAAGGGAGGTGTGTAGGGACCCAGTGGATGGCATAGGGTTTCCATACTTACCCTTTGATGAGTCTGTAGACCACACAGCAGTCCTGATTGAGACCCCTCACCTTGAGGGCCTTGTCCAAAGAGTCATAGACAGTCATGCCTTCCCGGACAGTCACCTGTGTGTGTGTGTGTATATACAGAGGTTGGGGTCTTCAGTACCCAACAGGTACCCTAGCCAATTATTCCTTCCCTCTGCAGTAGCCATTCCCTACCCCTTGTCACCCTTCTGATCCCAGACTTACAGCTAGGATCATCTAGAACCCCTGCTGGCACTGCCTGAGTGACTCACCACCGTGCGTTGCTTGTTAGGCAGGTATACTTTGACAGTGCCAACTGCCCGAGATGGCTCAGCCCCACTAACAGGAGGGCCTCGTGGTGGTTCCATGTCGCCTAAGATTTTTTTCAAGATGGGCTGAGGTAGGACTGAGCAGCTGCCATAGGCCTCCTAGCAGAGGACAGAGGAAAAAGTCAGAGGTCTAGTAATGTCTGCCTGAAAGCAGAGTGGCAGAGGACATACAAAATTCCATCTCCAAGCTCCCACTGCTCCCTGAATCCTACTTTTTATCAAACAGCCCAGTGACACTAACCCTTCTCTGCTGAGAATCTCCTATTGCTTGTCTCACAGTTGAGCACCAAGATCTAAGACTCACTGCAGTGAGGAGACAGTGCACACGGTTCTGGACAATGCAGAACACAGACTCTTCTAGAGATTAATGGGGAAGTCAGTATGCATTGCACTGAGGATCACAGGGCTCAGGTACAAAATGGAAATGAACAGGCTGTCTTAGCTTGAGAGAATGGGTTATCACACACTATAGTGAAAGGAGTCACAGACAGGGAACAGGAAAATGGAGGATCATCAGACCTTGTCTTTAGTTTGGAGGAAATGAAGACTGTACCAATGACCTTAAAAGGTACTGTGGGCACTCCAGAGCACTGAGCTATAAGGCTGATGGTAGAATCAAAGGTACTGTCAGATAGTTAATACACGTCACCAGACTCGATGATGGGTTCACAGAGATTCACCAAACACTATACTAAAAAGATGTAATAGGAGTCACTATAGACTGAAAAACAGCTGGATAACAGAGCACATCACACACTAAATCAAATGCAGTGGCAATGGTGGCTCATCAGAAAATTATCAAGAGGAAAGGAAAAGGAAAACAATGGTATCTAGGTGAGGAAAATGGAGGTAAGGTTGGGGGATGGGTTTCCAAAATCTATACCTGATAACAACTACTGAGGGGGTCACAAACAGATTACTGGTGTAAACGCACTGTGAAATCATGGAAAGAGATTAGGGTGAACTTGGGATAATGAGGTGATCCTCAGACATTTTTTTTCCTAGATGGCGCAGAATATTAAGGGCAACAAGGAACCATGGGAGAGAGCTGCATCTCCTGGTCGTCGTGAGAAAACGTCATCAGGCATTTTAAGGGATTTAAGAATTCACCTTAGAATTTCGCACCCAAGCCCCAGACCCCCAGACCCAATTTGGCTCAGTCCCGCCCTCCCCAAGGGCTTCAAGCTCTGTGCAGTCGCACTGCCACACGCAGCAAGCGAAACCACCACTGCAGCCTGCAGGCCGACTCCTCCATCCACTCCCACGGTCGATGACGACGGTCTCGCCCAGGTCAAACCACTCCTTTGGTTCCAGGAGGGAGAACGCTGAGATTCAGACGGAAGCATCTTGGAGTTGAGCTTTCGGTCCAGACTTCATACCCGAGTCCCGCAGCCGCTCCAAAACCCGAACCCTACCGGACCTGCCCTCACCTGTCACACCGCTACCACCACCGCCTCCATCTTGGGCTTGTCTTCTTGTTTCCTCTCAGTCCACCGCCACCGTCCCTTGGCTTATTGCTATTGGCTCGCTGGGATTCGTCTCTCCATTCTTATTGGAGGAAGATCATGCCCATCAAGACAAGGCCAGCGGAATGTGGGTCGTGTTCCGGATTGGGAGGGGTGGGCTCAAATGGCTGTCTCCAGGGCAAATTCGCCTGTCCTGATTGGCGCGCAGGCGCAGTCAGGGCAACAACTGCGTATTAAGGACTTTAACCCTAACAGTGCTACAGAATAAAAAAAGCTTGTCCTTTTTTCGGTGTGTCAGAGGCACGACTCGATTTCAGTTTTGTTTTTTCTGGTTATTTGAGACTGATGTTACAGGCTTAAGGAATATGAGCAAGAGAAACCCTTAAATTCAATGTAAAGCACATTTTAAAGGATTCTTCATATATCTTAGTTTGATGGTCTTTAAAACAGGGTGGATTCAGACTAAATGATGTTCAGTATTTACCAGCTCTAGGAAACTGTAGTCATAACTTTTGCTAATTAGCGGATCTGTGCTGGAAATCTGGCAGTAGGGAGGGAGGCTTCCCCAGGAAAGGGGTTGAGGAATTTGAAAGACAGACCACAGCTGGCTAGGTGAAGAAGGGAGTGTTGTTCTGGAATGCAATACTGTGGCAGCCATTTGTGGACATATTTTAGGATGAATATAATTCTTAAATTGAACTTACCCAGGCATCAGAATAAGAAAAGGCAAAGGCATACACACACACACACACACACACACACACACACACACACACACACACACCTACATTCTTTTTCTTGGAGTATTTCTTTCAGAAAATTTGTATTTTCTCTGTCCATTTGAGATCTATGTAAATCTTCCTTAAAAGCTTAGTATGGTTCTAGGATTGTAACTCAACAAGAGAGTGAATCACAAAGTCCTGAGTTAAATTCCCAGCACACCCCCTTTCCCCCTCCAAAGACTATGGCGGTCTCTTGACAGTTTTACAACCACAGGAAAATTTGTTTTCCTTAAGGGCCTTGAAACTATCTCTTTCAAATGTAACAACACCCCTATCTCCCTGTCTGATGCAAGCTTCCTCTATGTGCCCAGCTTCAAGTTGTTACTTCTTTCTCATAAGATATGAGTTCTTGGTTTTCCTTTGGATAAAGTTAAGTAACAGATGGCCACCCTGACTATTAGATGAATTTAAGAGAAACGCCATGTCCCAAATGGTGCTGTCACGTTTTCTTACTTCAAAACAAGCTAGTGGTTATTTTGAGAACCTGTATGCAATGGGCTGAGTCTGTTGGTTCTATAAAAAGACAAGATTCCTTTCTTTAAATTCTCTGCAAAAACAGGACAAGAAATAATTTGAAAATCAATCAATTTGAAGTCCAACAACATCATTTCTAAGAGTTTACTCTAGAGAAATGAAAACACATACCCACACGGTATGCTGGTAAATGTTAACAACCAGCTTTTCGGGAAGAAAACAGCTGTAATTTGTAACATTTGTCAGTTGTGGTATAAAGATTCCTACAGTGGCTATTTCAAACTACCAATATGACATCACTGAACCAGAGTTAAGAGAGGCCCCAAATTGACTGTGGTGAGCCAACCACAGCATGTTACATATCCACACTAAAACATGTATGTACGTATTCAGATTAGCTTTATTCGTATTAGCAAAAGTAAAAACTAAAAACAGCCTTGGTATCCAACAAAAGAATTGACCACGAACTATGACAACGATCATATAATAGAATGTCACTCAGCAATCACAACTATAGAAGAGCATGGATGAATCTCCTAGACCTAAGTTTAAAAGAAAAAAAAAAAAAACAGGCACAAAAGAGTAATACTATAGTTTTCAATGGGATTCTAAGCCAGAAAAAACCAGTCTACAGTGAAAGAAATCAAACTAGTTGTCATTTGGGGAAGAGTAGAGAGGATATTACTATGGTGTGGATATGGTCTGTCTGTCCTTATCAAAATTCATGGTGGAATTTTGGTTGCCAATGCATGGATACTGATAGCTGGGACCATTCAGGGGTATTGACACCTTTCAATATGTGGATATGTAACATGCTGTGGTTGGCTCACCACAGTCAATTTGGGGCCTCTCTTAACTCTGGTTCAGTGTTGTCATATTGGTAGTTTGAAATAGTCAATTAGTTCTTGCAGCAGTGGGTTAGTCCTTGCTCTTCAGAATGAGTTATTGGGTGCTAGGGAGATGGCTCAAGTTGGCAAAGTGAGTGCTTCATAAGCATGAGTGAAGTACTCAGGTACTTCCCACATAACAATGAACCACGTGTGGTGATCTGTGTTTGTAATCCCAGTGAGAGGAGGAAACAGCAAGACCCCTTGTTTTTATATACATGTACACATATGTACAGCTGGACATTCATGAATTTACATGTATAAAAGACAATGGTGGATGCTGCTATACACGTTTGTATGGGTATATGCACATGTGCATGCAAGTTCATGTGCATGCATGTATGTGTAGAAGCCAGAGGCTGGCCTAGGATGTCTCCTTCAATTCATCTCCACTATAGTTTTGGAAGAGTGTCTCTCACTGAACCTGGAACTTACCCTTTTTTGCTAGACTGGTTTGGCCAGTGAACTCCAGGGATCTGCCTATTTCCACCTTCTCAGCACTGGGATCACAGACGTACCCTGCTGTTGTGATGGCTTTTATCCTCAGGTCTTCATGACTGCATGGCAAGGATTTTACTGAGCCATTTCCCCAGGCTCTAGGATGAGTTATACAGTGTTTGACCCACTTTGTACTCGCCTAAATAAAAAAGATTTGATTTTCTTTTCTTTTTCCCTACCATGTGTGTGTGTGTGTCTGTCTGTCTGTCTGTGTGCACACGCACACAAACACACACGCAGGTGCCTAGAAAGGTCAGAAGATGACATTGAATCCCCTGGAATTGGAAATGAGGGTGAGCTACCATATGTAGGCACTGAGACTCAAACTGGAAGGCAGCAAGTGCTCTTGACTACAGAGCTATCTCTCCTGCCTCCACTGCTCTCTTCTCTGCGCTCCATCTTTCCTTTATGGGGCTCTTACCACAAGTCAAGCATGTTCAGGAACAATTCTCTTGGATTCCCTTGCCTTCAAAACCATAAGCTCAAATTAACCTATTTTTGGACTAAGGAAGGCATAAAGACATTTTTAGAGACAATTGGAATGTTCTATGTGGATTTTTCAAAGCTTATTAGACCTTATATACTGAAAACAGTTATGCATTTTACTCTATGTACAATACACATCAATGAAAATGAATATATGCCTAGAGTAATAGTGAGTTGTTTGTCATATTTCAAGGACTGAGGCTCAATCCCCAGCACCACCAAGTTGTTCATGGGGAAAAAAAGCTCCAGACATAACTCTAAACATTTTAGTTTCTAATAAATTATTATGGATTGGAATTTTTTTAGAGTTTTCTTTTCTGAAATTAAATTTCTGGACCCTCAAATCCCCATCTCCCAGTGCGGGCCCATTGCATGGTAATGTCACGAGCAAGTGCTGCTGGAGCTCAGTGAGGGGGTCCACAATGCTTTGGGAAACCAAGAAAGGGATGTTTGTGTGTGTTGTTTTTTTATTTGAATTTACCTAGATATTATTTAATTTGTTTTATAACATGCTTAAGATTTTATTTTTATTTCTAATTATGTGCATGTGAGTGCCCACAGATGGCACAAGGGGTTAGATCCTCTAAAGTGCTGGGAATGGAACTTTGGTCTTTATCTTAGTTAGGGTTTCCATTGCTGTAGGACCAAGGCAGCTTTTATAAAAGATAACATCTAATTGGGGCGGCCTTACAGGTTCTGAGGGTCAGTCCAGTATCATCATGGTGGGAAGCATGGCAGAGTCTAGGCAGGAATGGTCCTGGAGGAGCTGAGAGTTCTATATCTTGTTCTGAAGACAAACAGGAGAAAACTGGCACAGCCCACCCCTACAGTGGCACACTTCCTCCAACAAGGCCATACCTATTCCAACAAGGACATATCTTCTAATAGTGTCACTCCCTGTGAGCCAAGAATTCAAACACATAAGTCTATGAGACCAAACCTATTCAAACCACTACAGTCCTCTACAAGAACCTTACTTACTTTTAACCTCTGAATCTCAATCCAGCCCCCTATCCACTACTATCTTCTTCCTCTTCCTCTCCTCCTCTTCCTCCTCCTCCTCCTCCTTCTAAGACAAGGTTTCTCTTTGTAGTTTTATAAGAAGACCCCAGACTTTAGTAGGCCCCTAGACCTACCTACTCCCTGATGAAAGTACCATTCAGGTTGTAAAACTCAGCACTTAGAAAGCTCCATCTGCCAAAACTAAAACAAACACCTAATTCCATCAAAGTCTATATAGGTTTTGGAAAGTCTCTAAATGTACCAACCTTGCTCTTTGGCTTCTGTAGTTCTGCTTCTGGCTAACTGTTCTTGTTAACTAAAGTATGTCAACCCAGGATATAGTTTTTGTATTTAAAAAATCTCACCTTGAGAAAGACTCCATGCTGCACTGGGATCCCAAACATCCAGTGTAATTGGAGGCAAGGAAACAGCCTTAAAGCTATGTCTGAGCAGTCTTCTCTGGTGGATACTCCACATTTCCTTGAACTTTTGGTCCTCTTGCCTCCAACTCCTGAATACTGAGATTATAGGCTTGGGAAATCACACTAAGTTTACAATGCTGAGGATTGAACTAGCGTTTCCCCCCATGCGAGGGGAGCACTCTACCCTAGGAGTTTTATCCCCAGTCCTAGAGATGAGACCTTTAAAAGTTAACTGAGATCATAAGAGAGGGTCCTTCATTGATATGGGTAGTATCTGTTTAAGAAGAAGAGGGGGCTGGAGAGATGGCTCAGCGGTTAAGAGCACTGACTGCTCTTCCAGAGGTCCTGAGTTCAATTCCCAGCAACCACATGGTGGCTCAAAATCATCTGCAATGAGATCTAATGCCCTCTTCTGGTGTGTCTGAAGAGAGCAATCATGTACTCATATGCATAAAATAAATAAATAAATCTTTAAAAACCAGACAAAATTACATAAAGTGACCCTGTGTCAAGGAAGAAAGGAAGGAAGGGAAAGAGGGAAAGAAGAAAAAAATGGGCAACATACAACATACATGTGAAGGCAAATGCAGAAGGATGGTTTTGAACTCACAGCCTTCCTGCCTCTGGTTCTCGAGAGCTAGGATTACAAACATGAGATTGCTTGGCTTGTTATTGCATTAAAGCCTGATAGCCTAAGCAGCAAGCTTAAAAACTGGCATTGTAGGTTGACTTCTGGAAGCAGCAGGCTCTTCAGTGTCATTTAGCATACAGACTTTATTAAGGTGTTAGCTTCCTAGCAATGCATATGGAAGGGTGAGGACAAGGTAAAGCAGAAAAGCCAGTTGACTTGTTATGCACTCCCTACATCAGTTTTTGCCTGATCCCAGAAGAAATCTCTGGAGCTAGCTAAATATATCATGTGTTTCCTGAGCTTGGGTAAAGATGAGATTCTCACTGATCCACTCATGAAGGTTGATGCCCTGGGAAAGATATACCCTTGAGCAGGGAGGCTTGTGGCAACTGAGCCACCTCCAAAAGGATTGACATCTGAGGATTGTTTACTCACATCACCCTCAGTTGCTGGGACAACAAGTCCCACCATGCATTTAGGACCCTTGGCATCAGGCTAGAGTGTCTGTTGGTCTTAGGTGACTTGACACAGGAAGACAATGACTCATCCTAATTGAGATCTTATCCTATGAGCAGGAACCTAGCATTTGATTAGAAATTTTCCCTCTGAAAAGCTATTGAGTTATTTATCTGTCCTTTTCTCTGATCAGCAAACACTTAGATGTTTTGCTAATTTTTATGAGTAGTTTCAGTATCTTTTCATTTATGAAGTGAATATTTGTTATTTGCTCATGGATGTTAGAAATTGGCTCCCACTGTTCACATTTACTGGAGTTCAAATATGGATACCAACTGAAATATTTGGAGAAACCTTTCACTAACCCTCAGGAATGGCCCTTGAGCTTAGGTGCACACAGATTTGCATCTTGCCTCATGGAGACTGCCTCTCTTTAAAGTTATTATGTAATACCAAGCTATTTCAAGTGATGGTGCGCCTGTTTCCACTTACATCTGACTTAAATGTTGGACATTCTGTTCGGTGTACAGTAATATTTTATTGTGGTTTGAGGTTGAAATTTCCTTATATTTGGACAGATTTATTCATATATTTGTTTATACATGCATTAATCTTTCTATTACTAGTAACAGAACATCACAGACTGGATATATATACTTGGAAAGTAGAGGCAGGGATGTCACAAGTTTGAGGACAGTTTGGATTATAGAGCTAGCAGAGGGCTACCCTGGGCTGCTGTATTTCAAAATATAAAACAGAAAGAAGGAAGAGGGAGAGGGTAGATAAATGAAAAAAGATAAAGAAGAAATAAGACAGGAAAGAAAGAATAAAGGAAGGATGGAAGATAGATCATATAGGTATGTAGGTAGGTAGGTAAGTAGATGAGTGGATAGACAGACAGACAGACAGACAGACAGAGCTTCATTATTCTGACCCCAGGTCAAGGGTCCATCCAGTATGATGCAATATGATGATGGCTTACATATTGGTAAGTGAGTATTGGGGTGTGTGTGTGTGTGTGTGTGTGTGTGTGTGCAAGTATGTCTTCTGATTTCATTCCCTATTCTTTTAAAAAAGATTTATTTATCTGTTGATTTATTTATTTAATGTGTATAAGTGTTTTTCTTGCATGTATGTAAGCATACCATATAGGTGCCTGGGCCCCATGAGGGTCAGAAAAAAGGGTCTCAGAGCCCCTGGAACTGGAGTTAGAGATGGTTGTGAGCTGTCATACAGGTGCTGGTAATCAAACCTAGTTCTTCTGAAAGCACAGATGGTGGTCTTAACCATTGAACTATCTCTCCAAACCTGCATTATACTTTTTAAAAAATATGAATGTGTGTGTATGTGTTTGTGTGTTTGTGTGTGTGTTGTTGTATGTGCTTCAGACTTGCTGAGCTGTCTCATTGTCCTATCTTACTTTTTATAAAGCCACCATCAGTGACCCTAACATCTAATCCTAATCACCTTCTAAAGTCTTTGCTGCTCAGATCTTTCCTTCTCTATCTGTTCCTCTAGATACAACCCCCAATATCACCCTCAGCTCTGTGGCAGAGAGCATGTTGTTTTCTCCCTTTTCTTTCTGACCCACTCCCCAGCTAATCACAGGGACCTTCGCCACCAACTTTCCTTACCCCAGCTTGTTCCACTATCCCAGCCTCCTACACCAGCAGGCATTCACTGGGAAAACACCAGCTGAGCAGTCCAGGGAGACAAGTAAGACAACTGAGGACTTCCACCACTCCCTCCTCCTACCACGTCCAGTCTTCCAGTCTCATTCCTAAATCTATAGCAAAACATCATCTGCAGCCTTCATTCTGCCACCCCACCCCACATACATCTGTGGATCCCACTAATGATCTCCTCCTGGCTTCTCTCCTCCAACTCTCTTTTTCCAGGCTCCAAATCCAGCAAGCACCCACTGCTAACCTATGGGCCGTGCCTGCCAGAGGACCAGGTAGGCTGCCTACAGTTCTTCTGATCACCCTATATTCCCTCAGGTCTAATCCCCTAGTCTCATCCCCAGCCCTGCTACGGAACACCTCTGGCATGCTTTCCTACTCCAACCCCGAGCACACCCCACCCATCTATTGTGGATCCCATGGATAGTCTCCTTTCGGCTTCCCTTCCCTCACTTGTTGCTGACTCGAGCCCCCAGCTCCAGCAGATACCCTCTGCTAACCTACAGCCATGCCTGTCAGAAAACCAGGTACGCTGCCTACAGATCTTCCCTTCTCCCTCTGTTCCCCCAGATCCAATCCCCCAGTCCCATCCTGAGCTCTGAAGCAGAATACCTGTGGCAGTCTTCCCTGCCACTTGTGGCCATCTGCTGTGGATCCCACAGACTTCCTCCCCCCTTAATTTCTTTCTCCCCACTTGTTGCTTTATCCCAGCCCCCAATTCCAGCAGGCACTCCCTGCTAACCCACAGTTCACGTCTGTCAGGGCAACAAGTTGGCTGACTATAGCTCTCCCTCTCTCCTTCAGTTCCTCTAGATACATTCCCCTAGTCTCACCCCCAGTGCTACAGCAGAGCCTCTGGGGTGACCTCCCTTCACTGTCTCCCCACTCCATTCCAAGGAGATGAAATAAGCAGATCATTGTTGAATACTCTGTTCTCCTTCCCCCTGTGAACTCCTGCCTATTTCTGTTCCTAAGTATCACCTCCCAATATCAAGAAACACGTTTTACCTGGAACCTCCAGTAGTCACAACTGTCAAGTCTAAAGAGGGTTCTTTATATCAGGCAACACACAACCATCACACACCCTGAAAATCCAGAAAAGAAACAAACCAAGGAACAAAACACCCACCTAACAAAGACAAATCTAGAAATCAGCACCTAGACCTATGATCATCCCAAAGCAGATGCAAAGCATAAAAACACAACCAATAACAGCCAAGGCAATACATCACCATTAAAGCCCAGCTATCCTACCACTGCAGGCCCTGAATATTCCAACACAGCTGAAGCACAAGAAAAAAGACCTTAAAATCGCCTCTATAAAAATGATAGAGGCCCTTAAAGAAGAAATGAAGAAATTTCTTAAAGAAATTTAGGAAACCATGAGCAGTAGGAGGAAACAAATAAAACTGTTCCAGATTTTAAAATGGAAATAGAATCAACAAAGAAACCCAAACTGAGGAAATCCTAAAAATGAAAAATTTGGGAATTTGAACAGGAACTGCAGATGTAACTATCACCAACAGAATACAAGAGACAAATCTCAGGTGTTGAAGATACAATAGAAGAAATTGATACATCTGTCAAAAAAAAAGTTAAATCTAAAAAACTCCTGACACAAAACATCCAGGAAATCTGGGACACTATGAAAAGACCAAAGCTAAGAATAAGAGGAATAGAAGAAGGAGAAGAGTCCAAGCACAGAGATCCAGAAAAGTATTTTCAACAAAATCATAGAAGAAAATTTTCCTAACCTAAAGAAGGAGATGCCTATAAAGAAAGGTACAATATTGTTGCTTTCCAAGAGACACTTGCTGACAGGAACCTGGTGTGGCTGTTCCCTGGGAGATTCTACCAGCACTTGACCAATGCATATGTGGATGCTTGGAGCCAACCATCAGACTGAGCTCGGGGACCCTGATGGGGGAGCTGGCAGAAGGACTGGAGAAGTGGATGAGGATTGCAACCCCATAGGAAGAACAAAGTTGGCTGGCCACACCATCCATTGCTCCCAGAGACTACCAACCAAGGAGAGTACAAGGAGGGGTCCAGGTCTCCAGATACATATGTAACCGAGGATGGCCTGATCTAACATCAATGGGAGGAGAGGCCCTTGTTTCTGTGGAGGTTTGATGCCCCAGCATAGGGGGATGCTGGAGCAGTGAAGTAGAAGAGGGTGGGTGGGTGGGAGGGTGGGAAAGCACCTTCATAGAGGCAAAGGGAAGGGGGAGAGGGCAGATATGGGATGGGGGGTTGTGGAGGAGTAACTGGGAAGTGGGATATCATTTGAGATGTAAACGAATGGAATGATTAATTTTTTAAAAAAGCATACAGAATACCAAATAGATTGGCCAAGAATTAAAACTAAAACTCCCCTTGCCACATAATTATAAAAATATTAAACATACGGATCAAAGAGAGAATATTAAAAGGTGTACAGGGAAAAGAACAAGTTACATATAAAGAAAGACCTATTATAATTACACATGATTTCTCAATGGAAAATCTAAAAGCCAGAAGAGGCTGGCAGGTGTGTTGCAGACTCTAAGAGACCTAAGAAGTAAGGTGGTGTAGCCATTTGAAATATCTAACAAAATAGACTTCAAACCAAAACGACTCAAGAGAGATAAGGAAGAATACTTCATATTCATCAAAAGATAAATCCATCAAGATGCAATTTCAGTTCTCAACATCTATGTCTCAAACACAAGGTCACCTAAGTTTGTAAAAGAAAAATGACTACAGTTTAAGTCCCACACTGATCCTCACACGCTGATAATGGGAGACATCAATACGCCACTCTCACCAATGGACAAGTCATCCAGACAAAAACTGAACTAAACTGGAAAATACTGGAGCAAGCAGACATTCTAAAGCAAACGGATCTAACAGATACTTACAAAGCATTTCATCCAAACACAAAAGAATATACCCTCTTCTCAGAAAGACATGGAGTGTTCTACAACGTTAACCACATACTCAGTAACGAAGAAAGTCTCAGCAGATACAAAATTATCGAAATGACAACCTACATCCTATCAGAATACCATAGATTAAAGCTGAGTACCAACAGAATGCTTATAAATGCACGGAAACTGAGCAACTCCGTCCTGAATGAAAAGTGGGTTTAGGCAGAAATAAAGAAAGAAGTTAAAGACTTTCTAGAATTCAATAAAAAATATACAGCACACCCAAACTTATGGGACACAATAAAGCATGCTCTAAGAGACAAGTACCTAGCACTAAGTGCTAACATTAAAAAAAAAATGGAGAGATCTCATACTAGCAACTTAACAACACACCTAAAAGCTCTACTACAACAAAAAATATAATCACACCCAAGAAAAGTAGATGGCAAGAAATAATTAAATTAAGGGCTAAATCAATGAAACAGAAACAAAGAACAAAGAATAATCAGCGAAACAAAGAGTTGGTTTGAGAAAATCAACAAAATAGAGGAACCCTCATCCAAAGTACCTAAAAGACAGAAAAGGAAATACACAAATGAACAAAATCAGAAACAAAATGGATAGAACAGTCGCCGAGGAACTCTAAAGAGCCTCGAGGTCATACTTTTAAAACCTGTACTCCACAAACTAAGGTGCAGAGGCAGGGGTATCACTCTGAGTTCAAAACCAACATGGTCTACAAAGAGAGTTCCAGGACAGCCAGGGTGGTTACACAGAGAAACCCTGTCTTGAAAAATTAAATCAAACCAAATAAAACAGAACTAATGCCTTGATCTGTAAATAAACCTAATTCATACATTTTAATTTACATGAACAACCATAATACTTTCAATATTAGTAGTAAAGTCAATAGTACTAGATTATCACTGATATTTAATTACAATTTAAGCCATAAAACTGGTAATGTTTATTATTAATGTAATTAGTAATTAGTTGCAAACTTTGATAGAGTTACTATTATTCAATTTCTATTTGTAACTAAAATTTGACTCATAATTTATAGATTATAGTAACCATAATATAAATATCAATATCTATATAGCCACTGAAATAATAACAATTTGATTTCTTCTCAGCATAAATGCTAATCATGTATATTGGTAACTTTAGTTTAGACCAGGCTGGCCTCTAACTCAGAAATCCACCTGCCTCTGCCTCCCAAGTGCTGGGATTAAAGGTGTGCACCACCACTGCCTGGCTGGGATCAATAACTTACTTCATACTTGTAGCTATTGGGAAATTTGTGGTCCTGGTTGAACATTCCTCATCAAAAATCTAAAATCTGAAATGTTCCCAATGCTGGGACATTTTGAGCACCGCCATGTGCTCCACAAGTGTCATGTTCTCCACATGACCTCATGTTCCAGGTAGCAGTCAATACATAGGCTTACTAAAAATACTTAGTAAAAATAAGAGTGAGTTGGAGTTATGTGAATAAGGCATATGTACTGGCTGGTTTTGTGTGTCAACTTGACACAAGCTGGAGTTATCACAGAGAAAGGAGCCTCCCTTGAGGAAATGCCTCCATGAGATTCAGCTGTAAGGCATTTTCTCAATTAGTGACCAAGGGTGGGAGGGTCCATTGTGGGTGGTGCCATCCCTAGGCTGGTAGTCTTGGGTTCTATAAGAAAGCAAGCTGAGCAAGCCAGGGGAAGCAAGCCAGTAACATCCCTCCATGTCCTCTGCATCAGCTCCTGCTTCCTGATGATCTGTGTGAGTTCCAGTCCTGACTTCCTTTGGTGATGAACAGCAGTGTGGAAGTGTAAGCTGAGTAAGTCCTTTCCTCCCAACTTGCTTCTTTTTTTTTTTTTTTTTTTTGTTTTTCAAGACAGGGTTTCTCTGTATAGCCCTGGCTGTCCTGGAACTCACTCTGTAGACCAGGCTGGCCTCGAACTCAGAAATCCACCTGCCTCTGCCTCCCAAGTGCTGGAGTTAAAGGCGTGCGCCATCACTGCCCGGCCTCAACTTGATTCTTGGTCATGATGTTTGTGCAGGAATAGAAACCGTGACTAAGAGACCTGAGAAACACTTAAAGACATATTCAACATCCTCAGCCATCATGGAAATACAAACGAAGAGTACTTTGAGGTTTTATCTTATACCTATCAGAATGGCCAAGATCAATAAAACACAGGCACATGCTAGCAAGAATATGATGCAAAGGTACACGTTTCCATTGCTGATGGGAGTGAAAAATTGTACAACCACTATGTAAATTAGTATAGAAATTCCTCAGAAAGTTGGGAATTGATCTACCTCAAGACTCAGCTACACCACTGTTGGGCATATACCCAAAGGATGCTTCACCCTACCACAGGGACACTTGCTCGAACATGTTCATTGCTGGTTTATTTATAATAGCCAGAGACTGAAAATACCCTAGATGTCCCTCAACAGAAGAATGGATAAAGAAAATGTGGTACATTTACACAATGGAGTATTACTCTGCTGTTAAAAAGAATGAAATCATGAAATTTTCAGGCAAATGGATGTAACTAGAAATAATCATCCTGAGTGAGGTGACCTAGACTCAGAAAGATAAATATGGTATGCATTCACTTTTATGTGGATACTACCCATTGAATAAATGATAATCAGCTTACAATCTGTACAACCAGAGAGGCTGGATATAGAGGAAGAGACTATGGGGAACACATGCATCTGATCTCCTTGGAAAGGGGAAATAGAATATATTTTATGGGTGGACTGGCGGTGGGGGATGGAAACAAGCTTAGGTGGGGACATGGAGAGATGGGTTTAAGGGAGGGATTGCAGGGAGAGACAGCTGTTATTGAAGGGCATTGGGGGTGGTATTGAAATCTCGTGCAGTGGAAACTTTCTAAAATATATGAAGGTAATCCGAATAAAGTGTCCTAATATTGGTTGAGATGAAGTCCCAAGTGGCTCCCTCTTGTCATCAAAGGAAGCTTCCAATACTGGAACCGAGCTGCATTCAGCTGAGTTCTTTGCCAAGGGGGTTCCACGGAAATCATCAAACAACCCAGGCTGCTGTCAAACTGACAACTGGGCCCCATTGCTAAAGACAACACCCACACAGCTTGTTGTACATGGAAAATTCGAGCTGGTGCCTACATGAAGACTTGACTCCTATGTTCTAGTCTCTTTTGTGTGAGAAAATACTCTGCAGGCTACCTAGAGAGAGATGCAAGTGCTAACGCAGGCACAAAAACCTTTGGCCTATATTCTGTTCTGCCTACAAGATATGGTAGGGCAATGTTGGCAAAGAACTTGTGGGAGTTCCCAATGAATGTCTGGTTTGACTTAAGGCCCACTCCATGGAAGGAACCCATACCCTGGCATTGCTTGGGTGACCAAGAACTAGAGACTAGATAGCCAATCAATCTGGGATAAAACAAAATAATATTGCTGGGGGTAAAAAGGATCAATAAAACGACTCCCGATAATATTCTGCTATATGCCTTTATCAGCCTTCATCAGAGAAGCTTCTTCTGCCAGCAGATGGGAACCGATGCATTCCTGCTTGTGCCTGCACGCACACACATGCACACAGGCACACACACACACACACACACACACACACACACACACACATCGAGAGAGGAGGCTTGGAACACACAACTGTAAATGAGATGATGTCTCTATGAAATCCTTTCCTCATAGTTCAGGGAAACCTTTGGAAGAGGAGGCAGAAAGAGGGGATGGAGAACAGCAGGAGAACGAGGTCTGCAAAAGTGAACAAGGCTCATAGGAAGTCCCCGAGAGTGAAGCAGCAAGCACAGAGCGTTCACAGGTCTGCAGCAGGCCTTCTGCATACATACTATAGCTTTCAGCTTAGTGTTTTTATAGAACTTCTGAGTGAATGAACGAGTGGATCTCTGACTCTTTGTTTTTTGTTTTGTTTTTCGAGACAGGGTTTCTCTGTGTAGCCCTGGCTGTTCTGAAACTCACTCTGTAGACCAGGCTGGCCTTGAACTCAGAAATCCCGGATCTCTGATTCTTATTCCTGCTCCCCAGACTCCTTTACTTCTGTTGGGTTGCCTGGTCCAGCTTCCATGTGGTGGATCATGTTTTATCTTATTAAACAGGATATAGTATATGAGAATAAGAATATATTTTCAATTTAAAATAAAATAATAAAGTTTTAATTCTAAATAATGCAGTCAGATTAAGTTTCCACTCTTTGATGAAAATTTAATTTTAATACATGAAGCCTTGGGAGGCAAATACAAATTTCATCCAAATGACAACAATATGTCATTTTTAAAATGTCGTAGGTTATGGGTTCTGTCCCTGTGCTACCCATTTCCTGCTGAGTCCTCAATTGGTTTGCAGTTTTACATTGTAAATAAGAGCTTTAATTCTTTAATTTTGTGGTTTATCTCTTAGACCTAGTTACAGTATAATTTTATGAAGAATGTATCTTAATATAATAAAATAAATCACCCCAATTTTGAGACTGTCTCTCTGTGCAGTCCTGGCTTGCTTTGAACTCACAATCTTTCTGGTTCCACCTCTCAGATCAGGGATTACAAGTTCAGGCCACGACTAGAGTCACCTCTTAATTACTTAATGTTTGTGCTTCAGGCTTCTCTTCTTTTGTTGAAGAAGAAATTCCTTAGTGATCCAGGCTCAGAACACAGTGCCACAAAGTCTGGAGAATTGATATATTCTGGACTCTCAGTTGAAGCAACGCTTTTCTGGCCTTGTCCCCCGCCCTTCCTCTTGCTTGAGTTTCCTAAGGCTAGCCATAAAATCGAGTCATTCCTCTTCTTCACTGCAAGGCACAAAACCTGGAAATAGTTCTCTAAGCTTCTGTCTTTCTATATGGGAGTCAGCCATAAATTTGAGAATTTGCCTTTTTAAATAGGGGCTCATGGGCCCACATTCCAGAGATACCCTACATCTGGGGAAAAGGAATAGACAGAGGCCAAACTGGATGGGTCCCCAAACTGGTCCATTGGCCCATTTATATACTAGTCAGCTTTCTATTACTGTAACACACACAGACACACACATTTCTGAGCCTAGGTTGGTGGTTCATGCCTTTTATCCCAGCACTTGGAAAGCTAAGGCAGGAGAGTCACAAGTTCTAAGCCAACCTGGGACCTACCTTATCTCAAAACAAGACAAAACAAAACAAAAATAAAAACAAGCTGTAATAAACCCAATTGTAATTTGTTCAATTTACTATTGTGAAATGTTTCTTAATGTGCATTCACCAAGCACTTATATATCTGTATCTTTTCAATATGTTTTTCTAAGCATTTCTATGTCTCTACATCTTTTCAGTATATTTTAAAACGAAGATAGGAATCTTAGAGGGATAAAAGCTACAGCAAAAATTACTTGCATGCATTTAACAGAATAGGACTCCTCCAGAACCACTAGTTATTTTTAGAAATCACGTCTATCTCCGCCTCCATGGCTGAAAGGAACTGCAGACACCATCTGTCCTGAGCTCGGCAGCTGGAACTGGAACCTAATAGCCCCAGCCTCGTGGGTGGAATGTAGGAGGACAGCAGTTCTCGCTGCTGATTTGCTGATTGTTGTCGCAGTGACTTTGGTGTATGCTGAGTGTCACTCAGAAAGTGGAAATGGGGCCCTCTGCTGGGCTATGCACCAAATTCCATCTAGGGAATTTTCTGGAAAAAGAAATTCGTCATAGTGAAGAGCAATATTCTAAGAGCCAAGTATCCATCTGAGCTTAAATGCCAGTTAGAAACAGCTTAGAAAATTTATTTGGGTAATCAAATTAGAAAGCTCATTCCCCCTCTCTCTTGTGTATGAGGTATATTGAATTTAAGTTTGTTTTTTAAAATGAATGACTAAAATTGTGATTTTTTTTAAAAAAATATCATTATTCTGAAAAGCAAAACTGTGGTTTTTAACATCCTTAACTTTATTTTCTTCAGAATATTAATAAACATTTGTATTTTAATTAATTCATTAATTTATTGTGCGTGCGTGCGTGCATACCAGGCACATGTGGAGGTCAGAGGACATCCCCAGGGACTCACTTCCCTCCTTCCACCAGTCGATCAGGCTTGCTGTCGGATACCTTTATCCACCGAGCAAACCCTTTGATACAGATGTTTAGAAATTGTTAGTGTCAGTATAAGGCTGGTTCTTCACTCCCCACATGTGTTATTAGTTAAAAAGAGTAGTAATTAAAGACATTGCTGCACAGACATCCACACACTCATTAAACACAGTCATTAAAAGGAATGTGATAACTTAGAAAGATGCTATTGTGTTATTTCCAAGTGAATAAAAATAATGTGCAGAAGAATGAGCGCTCACTAGTCTCATTTTCATTTAAAAAAAATTATCTTAGAGCCTGATTCTACAGCCCAGTGTCAGAGCAATTGCTTCCTATGTGTGACTCTGAGCTTGGTCTGCGGCACTGTAAAACAGAAAGAACTGTCTTAACAGAAGAACGACAGAAACTTCAGAAACACAGGAAATAATTAAATGTTAAGGAATTTAATTGTTTCTTTCATGACTAATGATTTGCCAATCATAAAAAATTATTTTTCTTCTTTTATTCTCTTTTGAAATGGGGGGTACATCTCACTAGGCTAGTCTCAAACTCAGGATCCTTCTGCCTTTATGCCTCTAAGATTGCTAGTCTCACTTTAAAATACACTTAAAAGATGTAGAGACATGGAAATACTTTGAAAAAAGATATTGAAAATGCACAGATGTATACATGGTGAAAATACATTAAGAAACACATCACAATAGTAAATGGAACATATGCACGCCACCATACACAGCTCTGTCCTTGTTTTTAATGTTGATTTTATATATCCACAGTGTTTTGTTTTGCATTAAAGCTTTTATCTTGTTGGAATTTTTTTTTTTTTGGTGTAAGTATTAATAAAATACATACCATATTTTCCTGTTTGTCTCCCTCAAGAAGCTACTAGAGTGGCCTAGAAACATTTGGAAGCTATTTGCCTTTCTTAGGAAAATAACATGGGGAGAAATTAGTAGAAAAGTGTTTTGGTGCAAGAATCCTGAGGAATAAAACCCTGGCTCTCAGAAATTCTAGACAAATCCTTCTATTGCTGAAGCTGTGCATCTCCAACCACAGTGACAACGTGTATGGAAAAAGTGTTCAAAAATCTTAAACTAATTCTGTTTTATAAGTGGGAAGATGCCCCCAAAAAGACTATAGAACAAATACTTTTATCATTAACAAAAATAGACCCATTTCAGGGCATCACTTGAATAAAGAAAAGGCAAAATAGTGTGGCATCTTAATGCATGCTATTTTGACATCCAAAGTTCCAAAGGACTCCATTGCCTTTATCTTACATTGGTAACACAGATGGGAATGACAGCTTATGCTTGTAAGCCTATCGTTTGGAAGGTGGAAGCAAGAGAATCAGGAATTCAAGGTCAGCCTTAGCTACACATAACAAGTTTGAGGCCAGATTATGCCCCATGAGACCTTGTCTCAAAAGTAAGGTTTGTAATAAATACGCCATTAAAATTGCATTCAAGAGGCCTGGAGTGATGGTTCAGTAGCTAAGAGCACTGACTGCTCTTCTAGAGGATGCAGATTCTATTCTCAGCACCCACATGGTGCCTCAAAGCCATCTGTAACTCCAGTTCCAGGGGATCTGATGACTTCTGGCCTTTGCAAGCACTGCACTAGTGTATAGATTTTTAATCCCAATCTGGAGTTTCTACCTCATCTTGATCATTCAGTTCCTGGATAAAAGACGCACAACTTGTATTATTTACAAACATGCATGTAAGCAAAACATAGTAGAGTACAGAGTACTGCAGTTGCTTGGACCAGAAGGTTGAGACTTAGTCTGAGCAACATAACACAACTCTGATTTAAAGTAAATAGTAACCGGGCAGTGGTGGTACACGCCTTTAATCCCAGCACTTGGGAGGCAGAAGCAGGTGGATTTCTGAGTTCGAGGCCAGCCCAGTCTACAGAGTGAGTTCCAGGAGAGCCAGGGCTACACAGAGAAACCCTGTTTTGAAAAACCAAAAATAAAATAAAATAAAATAAAATAAATAAATAGTAAACCAGGAGTGGTGATGTCCACCTTTAATCCTAGCAACCAAGGGGAAGAGGTCAAAGATTCTGTATTGTGCCCTTCCCCCAGGCCTGAGCAGGCCTGCAAGTCATTGACCACAGCAAGACCAAACAACAATAGGACCTAGAAGGAGGCATTGCCTTGCCAGTCTTGGCGCCCTGAGGTCTGCTACAGAGCTAAGAAGAATGGACTGCCTGCTGAGCTAGCCTTGACACCTTCCGGACTACTATCTCCTCACCTAGCCCCTGGGCGGTACCGAGAAGAGACTCTGGGGGTTGGGGCTTCCCCTTTATATGTGAAAGCAAATTATTAAACTTCGGGCCTTGATCAGAATACTTTGTCTTGGCCCCACGTTTCTCTCGCCCTCCTTCCCGTTAATTCCTAGGCTTCGTCTCAGGAGAACCTGGTGATCGTGGCTGCAGGCAGCTACACTGTATGAGTTTGAGGCCAAGCTGGTCTACATAGTAAATTACAGGCCAGCCAAGACTGCATAGTGAGACTCTGCCTCTAAAGAAAGAAGGAAGGAAGGAAGGAAGGAAGGAAGGAAGGAAGGAAGGAAGGGAGGGAGGGAGGGAGGGAGGGAGGAAGGCAAGAATGAATAGAGAGGCTACAGAGATGGATCAATGGTTAAAAGAGGTTACCGTTCTTCCAGAGGACCTAGGTATGATTCCCAGCACTCACAACTGCCTCTAATTCCAGTTCCAAGGGATGTGACACTCTCTAGTCTCTGTTTCATGGGCTGTGACACTCTCTGGGCTGTATAAGTATCAGGCATGAATGCACACACACACACACACACACACACACACACACACACACGGGGGGGGGAGAGAGAGAGAGAGAGAGAGAGAGAGAGAGAGAGAGAGAGAGAGAGAGAGATTTTTTTAAAAAATAGTACTTTAATTCCAGCACTTAGGAGGCAGAAGCAGAAGCAGATAGATGGATCTCTTCAAGAAACACTTAAAGAAATGTTCAACATCCTTAGCCATCAGAGAAGTGCAAATCAAAATGACTCTGAGATTCCATCTTACAGCTGTCAGAATGCCTAAAAACTCAAGTGACAGCTCATGCTGGTGAGGATATGGAGCAGGGGAACATTGCTAGAGGGAGTGAAAATTTGTACAACCACTCTGGAAATCAAATGGTGGTTTCTTGTAGCTAGTTTTTGGTACTTTGTGGGTTCTCCTTTTCCCCACCCTTTATCCCCACTAGTTTCACTCCCTATCACTAGAAAGGGGAGAAGGAAGAATAGAGTGGGAAGAAAGAGATAGAAATATCTGAATCTAATTTTTTTCCTTTTGTTTCTTCTTTGAGCATGAACTACTAACAAACTGCAACCAAGCCCCCTAAACTACCACTAACCACCAATCTTTCCTCTCAGAGCCCATTTATATACCCTCTGAAAAGTTCCCATAATTCCAAACATCACACAATCCCACAAACTATCTGCAGCTGGCAAAACCACACCTCTGCTAGAGCTCGAGGCAAATCAGAGTCTGCTGTAATCAGTCCAAAGCATCCCCATATTCCCACACCTGGGATTAAAACAAAAACACATTCTTATAGTATTTATGTGTTTTTTTTTAAAGAAACCAAAAATTTCAGAATTGTCAGTACAGTTCCTCAGAAAATTGGATATCAATCTACTTCAAGACCCAGCAATACCACTCTTGAGCATATAAATAAAGGTTGACCCATCGTACCACAGACAGACTTATTCAGCCATGTTCATTGCTGCTCTATTATAATAGCCAAAAACTGAGAACAACTTAGATGACCCTCAAGAGAGGAATAGATAAAATGTGGCACATTTACACAATGGAATACTATTCAACTATTAAAAACAAAGACATCATAGCTAGGCAGTGGTGCCTTTAATTCCAGCACTCAGTGGGCAGAGGTAGGTGGATATCTGTGAGTTCAAGGTTAGCCTGATCTACAGAGCTAGTTCCAAGATAGCCAGTGCTACACAGAGATACCATGTCTTAAAAAACAAAAGAAAACAAAAATTCCATTGCACCCAGCCTCATAACAAGCACTCTCTAGCTATAACTATACGCCATGAGCAAACTACATAGATGACCATCGTGCTGGTGGCCTCTGATATCACTTGGCATAATTTTAAAATTTGTTAGCCGGGTGGTGGTGGTGCACGCCTTTAATCCCAGCACTTAGGAGGCAGAGGCAGGCGGATTTCTGAGTTCGAGGCCAGCCTGGTCTACAGAGTGAGTTCCAGGACAGCCAGGACTACACAGAGAAACCCTGTCTGAAAAACCAAAAACCAAAAAAAAAAAAAAAAAAAAAAAAAAGATCACGTTGGAAAGCCAGTTCTCTTCTTCCATCAGGTGAATCCTGGGCATTGAACTTAGGTTGCTATGCTTGGCGGCAAACTGCATTACCTGTTGAGCTTCTTATAAACCTTGTTTTGTTCTTTAAAATTTGATTTTTTTTCTTAAGATTTGTAAGATAATGTTTTATACTTGACTGTGTCATGAATCAGTACTGGTTTGCGTGAAATACAGATGAATAAAATACAAGCCAAATCATTAAAATCAGACAGTTCATGTCGAGGACTTGGAGTTTTGAATCTGAAGGCTGACACTGATGAGTCCAGGAGATTAGAAACTGGTCAAATAGTTTTCTGCCAGGATGGAATCCTTGTCCCTGCCATTGGTCAGAAGGTGGAAATGGCCTTGGTTATGTCCCAGGTACCCCAAAAGTGTTTGGAGGGTTCTAATTTCTGGTCTGTTTCTCTTTATATTTCTTCTATTTTATAGCTGCCTGGAAGCTGTACTTGATGACATAACTAAACCTTTAGTCTAGACACCCATAGTTTTTTGGTGAAGAGGCTTGGAATTGGATCTCTGACTTTTCTGAGGTCTGTGGCATTAGGAGCAACACTTTTAGTCTTGGGACCTTGCACACTCAACTGCTGTCTTAATGTCATCACCTCTTGTTTATTGTCAGGAGCCATAATGGAACAAGCTAATAACTAGCAGGTGATCATCCTCAAAAGGCCTGCCTTGGATTATTATATAATCTGTGACATGTGTGTCATTATGCTAGGCTGTAAGGGATTGATTTTTAGGAAAGATTCCTGCTATCAATATGCATTTACTATTATTATTATTAAACAGATATAACAATCACTACGCAATAGTACACCCCTTTGGAGCAGATGTCTGCAGATCCATGAAGATGTACTGTCTTGTAGTGACACTATATAAGCATATAGATGACTTCTTAAGTCTTAATGATGATCCTATAAGAATTCCTAAAATAATATCAGTGACTATTAAGCTCTTTTATAGTAGGGCTGCTATTAGGTCCCTTTCTGATAATCAAAACTGCAATGAGAACTCTGCCAGTCTCCCAGTTAATTGCTCTTAGATAGTAACCGGACTTTCTCCTGCTCAGAGCACATTCCAGGAGGTTGTAAAACAATTAACCACAGGTCACTAAAAGGGAACTAACGATTTATTCTAGGTGCTAGGACAGAAGATAGAATATTGTCTGGGTTTATCTATACAAAACTTCACTAATAACTTAGTTATAGTTTTAAACCTTCAGTAAACCTAGACAGGTGATGAATGTTAGCCAGATAATTACTCCTAATGGATATGCATGTAAACATTCTCTGTTGTAAACTTCTATTTCAATTTATGATTTAATTTTTTTGATGTGAACTTGTGATGAACTTTGTAACATGTGATCATGTCCTCTGAACGATGTATAAGTACTGAGGACAAACACAAAAGAGAGCAGCAGCAGTCGTTGTCATCGTCGTCGTCATTTGTCCCTTCTCTAACTTTTCCCCTGCCTAGAATTTTTTTTCCCTTAGAATTTTTCCCTTATTAGAATTTTTTCCTTTTCTCCACTTAGGACCTTTCTGCTTTTCCCCTTAGATAGCTTTCACAGGAAACTTTCTATACTTAGTAATAAACTCTATAATAACTTCTCTAAGTATTTTTTCTTCCTGCGACCTCAGACTAGCAGGCATAAGTTAGAGCCCAGCAGTTCCTGCTGAGACAGTACAAAGGCTATTTACTTATCCTTTGCTGCTTTTAGGATGAGGTGCTAAGTGCCAGAGACTGCAGTTTCTGGCCTCAGAGGATCACAGAAGGCAGGTCAGCTACAGTAGCATAGTAACTTAGATTAGTAAACTTTTATTATACAGTAACCCTAAATATCTTCTAAGACAAAGTCTTACCCCCGCCAACACTCTTCCCCCTCCACAGCCTCAAGAAGAACCGATGAGAAGAAAGATGTTCCCCAACAAGAGCTCTTTCTCGACCGGCAGTTTATCAACCCCCACTCAGAGGCTTTTGCTGTGTCCTTACTGTCTAGGTCCCCTTGATTCCCCATCCAAGGCCTGACAGTCATAGAGAGCAGAGACTCAAAACCTTCCTAAGCCCCATTTGCTAAGTTATTTTAGGACTTCAATTCTTTTTTTTTCTTTTTTAGTTTTTCCACTTGGAAATTTTGAGTTTATTTGTTCATTTACAAATCTGCACCCACGGGCGGGGCAGTGGTGGCGCACGCCTTTAATCCCAGCACTTGGGAGGCAGAAGCAGACAGATTTCTGAGTTCGAGGCCAGCCTGCAGAGTGAGTTCCAGGACAGCCAGGGCTATACAGAAAAATCCTGTCTCTAAAAATAAACAAAAAAAAAAAAAAAAAAGAAAGAAAGAAAGAAAGAAAGAAAGAAAGAAAGAAAGAAATATGCACCCTCACAGCTGATAAGGTCACCACAAAATCCTTGTTCTTTCTGCTGTTTGCCAGCACTGACACTGGTCTTTGATGTCCCCCAGCATAATCCAAAGCCTCATAGATCATGCCAAGGCCAGTTGTCTTGCCACCACCAAAATTGTTTCTGAATCCAAATACAAAGACGACATCTGGTGCGGTTGTGCATATTTAGCTCGCCTTTCCTAAAGTTCTATCGTTGGCACTGTTACCCTCCCAGGATGATGGACTTTAGTAATCATTCGTTGTTTCCTCTGAACCAGACAGTCATGAACTTCCTGGTCTGCGTTATTACTGTGTCATGCTTGATGGCAGAGGTCCCTAAAAGCTGCCAAATGCCTCAGTTCTTAACATGGGTGGACGTTCCAAGAATCGTACTTAGAGGCTACTGAGGATGGACCCCTCCCTTATGATCTGCTTTGCTCACACTTCTCATTTCCCTGGTAACTAGAAAGGGAAGCTTCGTGATTGCCCTTCCTTAGGACTTAAAATGCCATATGAAAAGATGGAGGTGCCAGGGGTTTGCTGCTGCTCATTCAGGGAAAGCTATTTTTTTTTCCCAGTCAAAGGAATGCAATCTGAGTTCTACGTCTGACCCTGGGACACAGAAACAAGATTATTTTATTTGCTCCGAACATTAGAACATTACATACTATTATCTCCTACCTGAAGAGTTAATACAACTGAGTCTGTCAATCACCTTGCCAGGAGACCACACCTCAAGAAAACCGATTAACCTGAGATCATGCTAAGGTGATGGGAGGAACAATTATTCCCATAATGAGGTAATGTAAATCTGCTTCCCAGAAGCCCTTCCTCTAATATAGATACTTCCACTATGCACTACTAAGTCTGCCTAACACAACAAGTATAACTTTTCCATTTCTTCCTTTCTCTCTTTTTTTGGATACTGACCAAAACCCTAAGCATCTTTTCCTAACACTTTGGGCTTTCTCACTTGCTTTTCTGAAATTCCCTTCTTTATCTGCCATGCAGCTACTTGCCAACTTTCATCACTGAACACACCATCTGTCTTGGACCCTGACTCTCCCTTCACTCGGCAGCTGGCGAGATCACAGCTCACCTGCTCTGTTGTTTTTTCTCTTAAGCTCTATAAAATGGTCCTCGAGCTTCATTCTC
This sequence comes from Rhabdomys pumilio, assembly GCA_030674055.1. NCBI lineage: Eukaryota > Metazoa > Chordata > Mammalia > Rodentia > Muridae > Rhabdomys > Rhabdomys pumilio. The sequence goes on along the minus strand of JANHMN010000005.1, from coordinate 120,461,901 downwards.
AGTCTGCTTTAAAATTCTTTTTGTTGTTATTTGTTTCGTTGGTTTGTTTTGTTTTTTGAGACAGGGTTTCTCTGTGTAACCTTGGCTGAAATTCTTTTTGTTAAGGAGACTAAGAATCCAAATGAGAGTCCCAATTTCCCCAGTGACACTGTATCAAGTAAAATTGTGAGAAGACATATTTGTGTGTGTGTGTGTGTGTGTGTGTGTGTGTGTGCGTGCGTGCTTTCCTTGTGTTAACTACTCTTTGGCTATAGGGTGTTGGCCTTTATAAAATCTGAGAAAGGTAGCACCCCTTTTCTATCCCCAGCCTTACAACAGGTCTTCTGTGGTCCCTAACTGCACTTGAATGTGATACAGCCCTGTCTTCCTCCCCAGAGCTCTTCTTATACCCTTTTCATCTCAGTGGCCAAGGAAATCGACACATGTGATTGTGGAGACAGATGAATGAAGATGACCTAGCTAGCCCAGTTGATAGAAATGGGAAAATATGTGTGGATTCCAAGTCTCTGTGAGCTCCAATCAAGTATCCAAGTCCTGAGACCTAAACTGTTCCAGTGAATCAGTGCCTTGGCTGGGATTCCTAGCCTCAGTATTCATAGGTTGCCTTCTCTCCCGGTAGCTGCACAGTTGAACTGGCACTACTGTTTACATCGGTAGGTCCCTAGAGCAACAGCTTGGTGGTTTCTAGAATCAACCTTAACTTTTGTCTACTGAGGGTCATGTCTTTTGCCTGGAAACCCGTGCTGTGAGGTTTGGGTCAGGTCATACAATCTTTGGCCCCAGGGTGGCAGCAGAGATGGTCTGGTCCAAGCAAACAGAGGCTTGCAGAGGCACTGCAAAGCATGATTTTAGATGAGATGGAACGTTGTTTCCCACTTGAAGTGATTTCCTACCGGATTTACGCAGCACTGGGGGCAGTGTGTGTGTGTGTGTGCTTGTGTGTGTTGAGTAAAACCCAAAACTAAACAGGATTAGACTTGAGAAAAAGAGGAAAGGGAATGCAAAATGGATGAATAGGGACGGGTATTATCTGGTTGAAAAGGACTTGGGAAGGAGACTGATTCCTAGCATCAACGACCCCCTCTGCTGGCTCTTGAATAAACTGTCTTTCCATCTTGAGATGCCATTTAAGCATTTATGGGGACATGAACCCAGGAGCGGCAAATTCCCGAGCCCAGAGAGTTCTGGACCTCCCTCACATCCCAATTTTTTTGCCTGCAGATAGAGGAATGGAGTACATGACCCTTCAAGCGCCACAATCGCCAACCCCCCAAAAAACCGTTTTATTCTTTTGGTAGCTCCTCTTAGACCCAGAAAGCAGAAGGTGCTGCTTCATTCCAGAGGTTTCAGCCCGGAGGTTTCCGGGCGACAGGTCCAGATTAATTCCCACTGCCGCAGTACCCACAGGGGCTTGTATCCTGGGTCCTGCTGGCCAGCCATTCCGGGCTTTTCTGTCTGCCCATTCTCTAGGCCTAGAGACACCAGCTAGTTCCGCAAGAGTGCCCGCGGGAGATGACCCTGAAATTAATACGAGGGGGGTGGGGGGCTCAAGGAGGCAGGGGAGAGAACGGCCAGGAAAAAGCCCAGGAGATGCAAAATGGAAGAGGGGGTGGGGGTGGGGGAGGAAACCAGGAACTGATGGCTGTAGTATGAACACCAGGGGGCGCCAGAGACCGCCTGAGACCAAGGCCAAACTGCAGCAGCAAGGGCGTTGCCATGCAGTCCGCAGTGCCAGGGAGGGGCTGCCTCCCTACCTCGCATTGCAGTGGTGACGACAGTTCTGCCTGCCTAAGAGCCACCATCAGGATCTAGGTTTGCTACGTGGACTAACCATCTGTTCCATTTCCCACCTCTTAGTATCTTCTCCATCTTCTTTTCCATTCCCATTAATAATATAAAGGTAGATATTAATTAATATAGATATTAATTGAAATATATGTTTAAAAGTACTTGTATTATTTGTAAGAGGAAATATTTGAATTCAAATATCGTATGCAAAAGTGTGGACTAAGAAATTATGAAAACCGTAGATGGTTTCTCTAAAATGTTATGAAACCATCAAATATATTACTGACACGTTGTAGCAACACAGAAAGATTACATTTAAATCTAATCCTGTAACAGGGGAGACTAAGGCAGGGAGATCACAAATTTCTGGCCAGCGTAGGCTATGTAGTGAGTTCTAGGCTGACCTGGGCTACAGAGACCCTGTCTCAAAAATCAAATAATAATGAAAAGGGAAGACAACAAAAAAAACTTCAAACTACAAAAAAAAGAAAATATTTTGTAGATGTTGAAGTACTTTTCCATGTGTTTAAAATTGGTAGGCTGTGGATAAAGTCATATTCAAATGAAATATGAGCCTCCCTTTGTTTACAAATGAAGAGATGGAAGCTGCATCTTGGTTGCTATAGGGGCAGGGCTTGAGGAAAACATGAGGGTTCCCCATTAAACCTCAGCTGTCAGGGAGACACATCTGTTTCCTTTGTGCTTCTACCCAGGTATTCCATCTTTTGACTAACAACGCCCACCTCTTAGCCCCTATACCAAATCTGAAAGTCCTAGGCCTCCTGATCTCCTATTAATATTTCTCTGCTGAAAAAAGCTAAGAATTTCTCAATCTAATAAATTGAGCAAATATATTTACATCTGGCACTAGAAGCACAGACATTTAGGCTCCAGTTTAAAGCTTCCTAGAAACTACAGACACACACACACACACACACACACACACACACACACACACACACATGTATCAGACAAACAAGGCAGCTTGCCACTCCCAAGTATCCCTCCCCTGGAGGATGGTACTCAGAGGAATCTGTTTCCTACCAGGGAGCTTCAGAGCACCTGTACAACGTGGCTTTTGGTGCGATAAATGAAACTTAAAAAGACCCAGTTGAGCCGGGCGGTGGTGGTGGTGGCAGCGCACGCCTTTAATCCCAGCACTTGGGAGGCAGAGGCAGGCGGATTTCTGAGTTCGAGGCCAGCCTGGTCTACAGAGTGAGTTCCAGGACAGCCAGGGCTACACAGAGAAACCCTGTCTCGAAAAACAAAAAAACAAACAAAAAAAAAAACCAAACCAAAACAAAACAAAAGACCCAGTTGATATGTGCTAGGCACAATTTAGTGTTCAATACATCGTTGTGAAAAAAATAGACACTAAAATGGCACTGTGGCAAGAATGGGGACACTACTCAGGAGGATGATTTCCTAGGGACAATCTGGGGTACACTGAGAGTACATATGACACACATGTGTAGCACCTCCTCCCCAACCAAATAAGCACCGATCACTTTCAGGAGTTTCCTAAGCTAGTCCCTTCTACTTGATCACTTGACTCTATATGGGTGAGGGTACAGGACCAGGGGAGAGATCTGCTTTCGAACCTCCCCCCACCCCACAAAGGTCCAGAAGGAAAACGTCAGCAGACAACATCATGTGAGAGGAAGCCTCGGCATCTTTTATCCAAATGTGGAAAAACATTCTGTCTTGTTCCTTTTGACTGAAAGGTCAATGGAATGACGGAAAGAGTGGCCTATCTCTTGTACTCTTGACACACATGCTTGCTTGCAGCTGGGCTGAGGTCTATGTCTGTCAAAGCTGCTGAGTGAACTTGTCCTTCTCCCCACCACACATGCCTGGCTGGCCTGGGGTCAGAGAGGACCTGGCAGCAAGATGCTGGAGGAGTGGAGATGAGAAGTGGAACCACCCTGACTCATTCCTGTCCCTCTTCTACTCAGGAAAGTGCTGACCCCTTTTGTTCTCTGCACCTGGCATGGCCTCTCTCTTCCAACTTGTCACCATGACTTGACTTAATGGAGGGATGAGTCAGGATCTGGAAGTGACTCAGGCACTGAAGGGAGGGGGTAGACACGTCTACATTACTTCCTGTTCTTGTGCCAAGCTCCAGGGCACAAATAAGACTTATGCTTATCAAGGGGACCAGGAAATGACATCTGTCATTTCCCCTACTTCCTAAAACTATCTATGGCAGCTATTTTTGCTATATGCCCTAGGCTGTCCTGACACCCAACCACATTGCCCTAGTATCTGGAAGAATCTCCCTCTCACTTCACCTCTTCATCAGAATGTCAGAAGGCATTAGATGGGAAATATGTACTTCAGAACCAAGAATACATGACAGTTCTTCAATTGTCAAAGCTAAGGTAGAAATGGCAACTTGAGACCCACATATTTAAGTGGAGAAATCTCGCCTCTGATCATGGTTGTATCCTCCCACTCTGTTTCTCCATCATTTTTAATATGGTCCTCTCCATCTATGGGTTTCATATCCACAATTCAACCAACTATGGAGTAAAATTTGGGGGAGTGTTTTTGTTATTGTTTTTCGATTTTGTTTTGAGACAGGTTCTCACTGTGTATCTCCTGCTGTTATGGAACTTGCTGTATAGACCAGGCTGGCCTCGAACTCAGAGATCTGCCTGCCTCTAGAATTATATGTATATGCCTCCATGCTCAGCTGTAATATCCATTCTTAACTGCTGAACCATCTCTCTAGCCCAACAAGTATTTTAAAACTTATTTATTTTTTTACTTAATGTGTGTATTTTACCTGAATATATGTATGGGTATCATGTGCTTGCTTGGTCCTCCTGGGAACAAGCAAAAGAAACTTACTATAAATATTACCATTTCATTTTCAGACTCCATTTAGTCATAAGGAGAAACTAAATTCAAAGTCCCAGGCCCCAAGGACTTCCCACTAGTTGAACAGCTTCTGTTGTAAGGAAACGATTGTCTGAGTCTAGACATCTCAAGGACAACTTTTCCATCTTGCTGGCAGGGTCAAACAAGTCCATGTTCCCAAGCCCAGGAACCTACACCTATCCTGATGTAAACTCCCTTGCTTAACCCTCTTATGTCAAAATATGACCGGACAATGCCACAGCGCATCCTACTGCCCACCATTATGGTTTTTTCTTTAAATATGCTGTACAATGTCCCCTCAGGGTATCAATTCAGCTCCTGACTCTGTTCTGTGGCCTCAATCAATCAGTAGGGGCTTGATTACGATAAATTTTTGTCATCTGTATTGATCTGGTATTTGAGTTATGTTGGATTTAAGCGGACCTCACAACAAGGCCTGCAGAGGCCAGAAGAGGGCACTGGATTCCCTGGGACTGAAATTGTAGACTGATATGAGCCAAAACATGGAGGATAATAGAGCCTGAGTCCTCAGGACAAGCAGTCACTACTCTTAACTGCTGAGTCATCTTTCAAACCCCAACAAGAATTTATTTTTCAAAGACATCTCCTCAAGACAGGATGTGGTGGTGCATGCCTTTAATTATCAGTGCTCTGGAGGCAAAGGCAGGTGTGTCTCTGTGAGTTTGAGGCCAGCCTGGTCTACATAGTGAGTTCTAGAACAGCCAGGGCTACATAGTGAGACCCTGTCTCAAAACAAACAAAATCTATTGTGATTCACCATAGCCACAAAGTGGAAATGACCCAAATGAATGTTCATCAAAAGAGGAGTGGATAAGTGAAATGTCATGTTTCCATACATAAAAGGAATTAAATGCAGATATATGCTTCCAAAACATTGTGCTAAGTAAAAGAATGAGCCAGACAGGAAAAATCACATATTATATGATTATATTTATATGAAACACCAAGAATCAACAAAGTCACAGAAACTGAATGCAGGTGAGTGAGGGTTTTGGGGGGCTTTTTGTTTGTTTTTTGTTTTTTTATCTTTCATTGCCTTTTTAACCATTTTAAAATTTTTTTAAAGAATTATTTATTTATTGTATGCATATGAGTACATTGTCACTCTCTTCAGACACACCAGAAGAAGGCATCAGATCCCATTACAGATGGTTGTGAACCACCATGTGGTTGTTGGGAATTGAACTCAGGACCTCTGGAAGAGCAGTAAGTGCTCCTAACCACTAAGTCATCTCCCCAGCCCCATTTTAAAATTCTTAATAGGTTACTTTTTAATTTTAATTTTAAAATTTTATACATATATATATATTTTTTTTTCAAGACAAGGTTACTCTGTGTAGAACAAGCTGTCCTGGAACTTGCTTTGTATACCAGGCTGGCCTTGAACTCAGATCTGCCTGCCTCTGCGTCCTGAGTGCTGGGATTAAAGGCGTGCGCAACCATGACAGGCCTTAAATTTTTATTTTTTAAATATTTATTTTTATGTGTTTGGGCATTTTGCCTGCATGGATTTCTGTGTACTGTGTGCATGTCTGGTGCTCACAAAAGTCAAGAGAAGGCTTAGGATTCCCTGGAATGGAGTTTCAGCCAGTTGTTAGCCACTCTTTGGATGTTGGGAAATCGAACCCAGGTACTTTGAAAGAGCAATCAATGCTCTTAATTGCTATGTCATCTCTTCAGTTCCTGTTTTACATGAAAATTGTCTTATATGTGTATATATGCTTGTCTGTGTGTGTCACATATGTGCAGCGTCTACAGAGGCCAGAAGAGAGTGTGGGATTCCCTGGAATTACAAGCAGTTTTGAGCTACCTGATGTGGGTGCTGGAAATCAAAACCAAATCCCTTACAAGAGCAGCAAGTGGTCACTCTCAGCAAAGAATCTCAGTTTCCTGCCATTATTACCTGCCTTTCCTCTGAGGATAAATTCCTGTCCCTGGGTTTCCGGTCACTGCTTATCAACTCCTGTCACTTTATTTCTCTGGGTTCAGGAAGCTCTTGGGACAGTTGCCATCAGCTGCAGTATTCATACTGAGTTCTCTGGATGATACTGTTTCTAGGAGCCCCAATTCTGGTATTGTCCATGGCCTAAACTGGAGATGCTAGGAAGATCATGTAAGCTCTTGCTGAGAATCTGGCCCAGGGATCATGCAAAAAGTCCAAGATATGTGGAAATCAAATGTCACTCAGTATAAACTGCCCAAGCATTAAACATATACTGGATATAAGATGATATCAAGGAATTGTTGGCTTTAGTCATGATCATGTTTTTATGTTAAACATTATTTTATACATACGTTATAAGGTAAACTGTTTATCACTGAAATAACATCTGTGATTTTTCTTAATACTACTTCAAGGGCAACATGGAGTGGTGGAAAGAGGGATGGAAGGATGAACCGGTGTAAGCCAAGGCTGCACATATAAAATAAATATGACAAAATATGAATTGTAGGTGGTAGGAATATTAAACATCTGTGTGTGTTGGACACTTTGCATAGTAAAATGTTGGGGAAACACCTTAATAAGAATAATCCACAGAATATATTAAACAAAATACCAAATTGATGATAATGGTTAAAATAAAGATTAGTTCATAGGAATTTATCAAACCGTCTTCTTTTGTATATTTAAATTTTTCCAATTAAAATGATTTTTTTAATTTTTTTTTGAGAAATGATCTCATGATCATTGAGGCTGGCCTCAATTTCATTATGTAGCAGTGAATAACACTGAACTTCTTAATTCTCTTGCCTCCCCACCCTGAGCTCTGAGATGACATCTGTGTGCCACTATGCTAGATTTATCTGGTGCTAGGGACTTTGTATAAGCTAGGCAAACACTCTATTAACTAAGCTACCTCTATAGCACCTGAGAATGAAAAAATATATATATATATATACATATATATATATATATATATGTTTTTTGAGACAGGATTTCTCTGTGTAGTCCTGGCTGTCCTGGAACTCACTCTGTAGACCAGGCTGGCCTCGAACTCAGAAATCCACCTGCCTCTGTCTCCCAAGTGCTGGGATTAAAGGCATGTGCCCCGACCACCCGGCTGGGCAATGTCTTTTATAATGGGCACAGTATAGAAAGCTAAGTGTACAACAATAGGCCATTGATGGTAACTATTATCTACAATAAGGAAAAAAAACAAAAATGTATTTCATTTATTTGTGTTATATTTCTTTATTTGTGTTATACTCTATGTGTCTGTGCACATACACACATACCACAATAAATTTATGGAAGTTAGGAGACAGCTTGCCAGAATTATTTCTCTTCTACTCAAGTCATCTGACTCTGTAGAAACTGTCCTTACCTGCACTACTTTTTTTTAACTATAAATTTTTATCTGTAATTCATTTATTCCATACCAATGTGTGTGCGTGCGTGCGTGCGTGCGTGCGTGTGTGTGTGTGTGTGTGTGTGTGTGTGTGTGTGTGTGTGTGTGTTCAATGATGCAGAGGATAGTAAGATTGAAATATCTCATATACTTTATCTCTCTGTGTTGGAACTCCCAAGATAGATAGAGTCTAAAGGGTGCTGTGTACAAGCACCCTCTTGGGAAATCTCACTACTACCAATAACATTTCAGCAATACATGCCGCATGCCCAGAGAAGCTCATCAGAGATTTGGAGCAAAGAGTTTTCTCCCTTTGTTTTGTGTTTACTAAAATTCTAGGTGATCAAACCATAAACACATGACCAACATAACCTACCATTTGTGTAGTTTAAATACAGTGCGCCATCCTTAGCAGAAAAGAAACACAGGGAACATTTCTTGAGGACAGCTAAATGCCACCCTTCCAAAGTATTGCACTGCCAGGAAAACCAGTCTGTCCCTTGGCTGATGGATAAGGCATTTTTGACACGCACATCATCAGCCTGTGCAGTCTGTGTTGACTGTGAAATCCAGAAGAGCTCCTCTCGCCTCAGCCTCCCTAGAAGCTGGAACTATAGGAGTGTATTTTGTGTCCAGGTAGGTGACCAAGGTATCTTTATAGCACAGTTATTAGTAGGAGCCCAGCAACAGGATGAGGCCATACTATAGTATTGACTTCACCTTGAAAGAAATACCAAATATGAGTCTTTTCTATCCAATACTAAAAACAAAACAAAAACCACAACAACTTGTGTTTGGGACAAGGAATTAAAATCTTTTTATCTCCCACACCACACTTTTATACAAACTTTTTGAGCCCTCACCCCCCCACCCTTAGTAAAACCTTTGTTTACACAAAAGCCCACTTCACTATTCTATGAAGTTAATGGCCTGTCAAGTGACCTTTTTCTTCTGGTAGCGATGACCCATTTCTCATTCCTTCATTTCCTGGGTGCTAATTCTTTCAGACTAGCCAAATGAGCAAGACTGTGAGATCAGACCTCAGCCAATGGGTGAAAGACACAACCACCACCTGAGATAGAACATAGAGCAAGAGTATTTCAGCCTTTCCTCTTTCCATAGCCCATCTTCTTGAACAAGAATAAAGTCTGCCTTGTCTAGGCACTTCAGTTGGAATGATGGTCTCTTTCTTTGTGACCCTAAGCTTACTTATTTTTAACAACTTATAACCTCCAGGGGACCTAGAGTTAACCACTTAAAGCATATGTCATTAGCCACAAAACTCTGCCTTAGAAAGCCAGTGGCTTTCTTCTTAAATTTCTTTTTTTTTTTCCTGGCCAAATCATCCAGTGCCAAGGCTAGACCAGCATAGGCATGTGCACATGCAAGCAGAATTCTAGAGGCTACACAAAACACAATGTACACTGGTTAAGTATTATGGACTATTAGTTTCCAGAGGAGCCTGCCACCCATTTCAGTTCATATAATTCAGTTTAATTATTGGCTTCAGAGGAACTGTCTGAGGATAGGCAGGTTCCATCAGTTTGGCTTATCCATCACATTGGTCCACCTTCCCATGCATGGAGGTGGCATCATGAATTGTGTGCTAAGAGCAGGTGTAAGCATCACTCCTGTCTCATCTCTGTGCTGCCGATCATGAGTGATAGAAGGCTCGTCAGCTGTATTTAGTATAGAGTGCTCAACAGCAGGTTGGAAACAAGGCATCAGGCAGGCATTCTTCTACAGAAAGAAGGGAAAAATTCAAGGAGGAGGAGGAAGAAGAGAAAGAAAGAGGAGGAGAAGGAGGAGGTCTGGAAAAAATAAAGCTTAGCATTGGCTCTCTCCTCTGCTGAGCCTCCCAGGATTTCCCACTTCAGTCTGTTGTCACAAAAGCAGTCAGTTTCTCTGTAATTCGAACTTCAAATTTCCTAATCATTTAACTTTTACTGGAAAACACCCTTATGCAATTTAATAGGAAAGACATATTAATATTCAAGAATTGCTCAGGAAGAGTCCTAGATTGTTTTACAACAGGTTTCTTTAACTTCCCATTCATTTTGTCCCAATCATTTGCCCATGGAGAAGACTAATAAATAAATAAATAAATAAATAAATAAATAAATAAAGGACAATACAGCTCCTTGCTATGGATAATCATACCTTAGGAAAGTGTGCATCCCAGGAAAGAGACAACGGAGAGGCTATCAGTCTCTTAGTGTGAGATGTAACTAATCTACAAATGAAATACAAGTCAACAGCTAAGAGACATCTCCAAGAGGAATCCCAAGTCTGATATGTGGGGAATGAGTACAGGGATTGCATTCCATGTGATGTGTCCTCCCCAAAGGGAGGTATCGCGGGTTAGGAATGTTAGTTATCTTTTAGCAGACTCTAGAGTCATTCAGCACTGCAATTTCAGATGGTGTTCTGGGAACCTGCCCTTTCCTGTCAGCATTTGTCTGTGACCCAGACAGTTCCATCAGCATCCATATTTTTGTCATTTATGGCCCCGCAGAGTCTGTGTCAGGCTGAGTGCTGTTGTTGAGGTGACCTTTCATCTCTGTCCTGCTGCACAGGGGCAGAAACAGCACAGAACACACTATCCGGTTTCAGCTGAGTCAAGGCCAGGAGCTTTGATCTGTCAATCCAAGACTTTAAAAATGCAGCGGCTTAATTCCCATGGCAGCAAAGCAGACACATAAGGAGGGCCAGACAGCTGTGTTTGGGGCACAAATAACAGACCAGGTTTTCCTAAAAGTTCCGTTGATCTTGTCAGTCGTGAAGTCCAAACCGACCCACTCAAAACACTCCTGTGAGTCTGTAAAGCCTTCAGCCACTGAGAGCAGACATTTCAGGGCAACAAGAACACATTACAAAACTTCTTTGAAGATTTTAATGGTTAATTGTGATGTGGAGACTTCTACGCCTTTCCCTTTGTTTCTCTTTTGCATGAGGCAACAATACACGGAAATCATTACTAATGGAGGTTTGTTGTGTTTCCAATTCTCAGTTCAAATTGCAATCCTCCCATGGACAGCAAAAAACAAGGGAACCCTCTGAGCCACGCACACTGTTTTTGTTGTTTGTTTGTTTGTTTTGTTTTGTTTTTCTCACCAGCTTTATCAGAATGAGCCAGTATTCCATAAAGTGAAGCATATACCATTTTACATCGATTTGTATTGTACATCCAGTAACACAAGATACAAAGCCTTTTCAAAGATTCTCCTCTTTGCTCCTCAAAACCTTAACATTTACAGGTTTGACGGTTTAGCAACCTTGAAATCTAAGCTGAGTGCAAGCAGAGGGTGCTATGTTGCAAAGGCACCTGCTTAGCTTGGTTTTGTTCTTTGTTTAATTTTAAAGGTTTTGTTTGCCTTTCTTCACACAGGCTCTTGCTGAATTGCCCAGGCGGCCTGGAAATCATTAAGTAATTTAGACGAACCTCAGACTTGCAGGCCTCATGCCTGACTACAAGGATACAGATGCTTACCATTATACCTGGCTTTTTTCTCTCTCTCTGTCTGTCTCTTTTTCATTTTAACCCTTTAAACCTCTGGTTATCCCAAGCCTTGCTCTAGTAAGGAAACTTGGTTTTGCTGTTTTTCTTCCAACTGGAGAAGAGAGCAATGCAAACTTTTGTTTGTTTGTTTGTTTGTTGTTGAGAAAGGGTCTCACTTGTATCCCTGGCTGTCCTAGAACTCACTCTGTAGACCAGGCTAGACTCAAAACTCACAGAGATCTACCTGTCTCTGCCTCCCAAGTGCTGGGATTAAAGACTTGCACCGCCATACAGCAAGTAATGCAAACTCTAAAAGTTTATTTGGTTTTTGACACATAGTCTCACTATGCAGCTGTAGAGGGTAAGAGCTCTCAGAAAAGCACTAGAAAAACCAGAATTCTTAAATACCCAGGCCTTTTTCTTCAACAGAAGAAATTGACACCTATTTTCATCCAGAAGGCTATGAATGGATGGGTTAATACTTGGTAATCTGTGCTATTCTGTAAAGCCAGCCCTCATAGAATCCTGAAAATAGAAAACACTGAGCGTTGTTTCTCAGTCAATAGGACCTATCCTCATGAAAGAGGTCCGATGCACTTTGCAAGAGAATTTGCTGTTGTGTTTCTTATAAACCCTCCCTCCCTAGGCCCAGACTCCTGAGCACTGTTTCTCTCCGTCAATAGAACCCATCTTTATGGTAAAGGTCATAGGTGCTCTGATAAAGAGATGGCCTATTATACAAGAGAGTTTCGTGCCTAAAGTTTTGTTGTGATAATTGTCATGTAGAAACTTTCCCCCAAAGTTTTACTGTGTTTAAACATGTAAAGACATAAGCCACTTGCTGTCAGACTCCAGATGTTTTGACCTAGCATTGGCTAACTAAAGTCAAGCTGAATCAAGTTTCATTCTTTTTTTTTTCCTTTCTTTCCCGAAACAGGGTTTTCTCTGTGTAGTCCTGGCTGTCCTGGAACTCACTCTGCAGACCAGGCTGGCCTTGAACTCAGAAATCTACCTGCCTCTGCCTCCCAAGTGCTGGGATTAAAGGCGTGCGCCACCACTTCCCAGCCTTGAGTTTCTTTCTTACCTCACCTGGATCAGTTCCTGCTGTCTGTAACACTCTCAGGGGATCCCCCCTTCCCAGCTACATGCAACTTTTGCTGGCATGGAACTTTCTATGTAGACAACCCTGATTTAAACCCCACAGAGATCTCCCTGCTCTTCCTCCAGAGCACTGGAACTAAAGGTGTGCACTGCCACACACACCCCACACCCCCCCCCACTTAAATATTTCTGATTCTTCCGAAGCCCACCTTCTCCACCAATTACTGCAATAAGAGCGGCTACAAACACACTTTTATTGTTGTTAACTCACTGGAAACTCTTTCAGGAGGGGCATTAGGGTCTTTCTCCTCTCACATAGAAGAGACACTGAAATGTTGAGCCCCTGTAGCCTCGTAGAGTGACACTATTGGGACGTATGAGCTTGTTGGAGTAGGTGTAGTCTTGTTGGAGAAAATATGTCACTGTTTTGGTGGGAATTTAAAGTTTCAGAAGCTTTAGAGTTTCACTGTCTCTTCCTGCTGCCTGTCGATCCAGATGCAGAACTCTCAGCTACCTCTCCAGCACCATGTCTGCCTGCGTGCTGCCAAGCTTCTCGCCATGATGATAATGGACTGAACCACTGGCACTGTAAGCCAGTCCCAATGAAGTGTTTTCCTTTATAAGAGTTAGCATGGTCCTGATGCCTCTTCACAGCAATAAAACCCTAAGATATGCTTCAACCCAAAGTTATCATTTGAGTTGTATTTTCTCCCCCTTTTGAGCCAGCAAGGACAAAAATGCACAAGGGATCCAGCAAGCCACTGTCGGTTATTGGATTTATCATTTCATATTCCATAAACAAGATCTGGGTGTGGTGGTGCCAGTAGAACCTGCTACTCAGGGGGCTGAGGGAGAAGGAGCTTTTAACCCAAGAATTTGGGCCAACCTGGGCAAAATAGTCAGACTTTTTTTTATTTGAAAAGAAAAAAAAATCTTTGGTAACTTTTTATGTTTATAAGAGAGATTAAAAACCGTTTAGGGGGCCGGAGAAATAGATGGCTCAGTGGTTAAGAGCAGCAAGTGCACCTGCTGCTCTTGCAGAGAACCTGGGTTCGGTTTCCATATCCACATGGTGGTTCACAACCATTTAACTTCAGTTCCGAGAGATGCAATGCTTTCTTCTGGTCTCTGCAGGCACCAGGTTCACACACGTGCAGGCAAACTCCTCATACACACAAAACAAACGAATATTTTCTACTTTAAAATAAATGAAAATTTATTTTTAAAAATAAGTTAATATGTTGCTGATTTATAAGTATTTATAAGCGCAGCCATTTAGTCACCAGGAATTTTTCATCTCCCGCCTCTCTTTCTTTCTTTTCCTGCCAGGTAACTCTGTTGCCATATTTCAGTGATGTGGGGCAGCCTTTTAAACTCATCGAGTCACTAGATTCCAAATCACCCCTCATTTAGTGAACTGTTCACTACAAGGAGTTGGAGAACTCAGTACATGTTAGTACTTACTACTAAGGTCTCTAACAGCTAAAGAATATGAATTAGAATTAAATTACCAAAGCAATAGGCCCAGGCAGCTAGGCTTGGTAGCTCACACCTGGAATACTGAGGCATCAGAGGCAGAAGAGAGAACTTCGAGGCCTGGATTATGCGGGGGAGTCTGGAGAAATCCATGTGCAGGCTTTCTGGTACTGTCACCCTCACAGAGGACACAGAACTCCAGGAAGAAAGAAGATGAAGAGCATAAGGCCACGTAGTCAACATGACCAAGGCAGTGAGCCACTCTGATTAGATTAGGATCAGAAGCACTTCAAATTAATGTTTCCAGATGCTGGCCAAGGGTCAAGTTTCTGAACAGGCTTTTCCTGGGATATCAGTCTCAAGCCTGCTCTTAACCTTCTAGGCAACCCAGATAACAATACTAATGTCATTGCTATGGTTACTGAGAATAGTTGAAAATGTTACTATATTCATCTCATTATCTTCTAACAGTTTTTTTTTACAGCTATATAGTAGCTACTGTACCAGAGCCATTACCACAAGCCTTGGTTTTGGTTGGTATTGCCTTAGCTCTTGATTCAGTGCCTATCATCAATCCAGACGTCCTGATCTTTAACAGACCCCTCAGGAAAGACTGACAAAAACAACAGACCTTGCGCTCTTGAATGTTGTGCAAGTCCTCTACAGCTGAAAGGTAGTTTCGCTTGGTATAAATCGCTTGGTTCACATTTACTTTCCTAATATAGCCTGTGATTCCAGTTCATTCTGGTACTAAGGATTGCTGTCAAACTTAATGATGGTCTAAATTGTAACAATTGATGAGAATAGAACTTCTTGCTGTTCACTGTGGATAGTTATTTTTATTCTCAGGTTCACGTTATCTCAAATATTTTCTTATGTCCCTTACACCCCTCCAACAAACCTCTCTGTGGTGGTTTGACTATGTTTGGCCCAGGGAATGGCACTATTTGGAAGTATGGCCTTGTTGGAGTGAGTGTGGCCTTACTGAAGGAAGTGTGTCACTGTGGATATGGGCTTTAAGACCCTGATCCTAGCTGCCTGGAAGCCAGTCTTCTGCTAGCAGCCTTCAGATGAAGCTGTAGAACTCTGCCTGCCACCATGCCTGCCTGGATGTTGCCAGGCAACATGTATCCTTGATGATAATGAACTGACCCTCTGAACCTGTAAGCCAGCCCCAATTAAATGTTGTCCTTATAAGAGTTGCCATGGTCATGGTGTCTGCTCACAGCAGTAAAACCCTAAGACACTCTCCCTCCCCGCAACACAGACTTGGACTCATCCCACAGCTTGAAATTCTGTTCAGTGTTTGTTCTTTTACCTTCTGCACGCCAGCTTGGACAGTTTCTGCTACTATGTTCAAATTCCCTAAGTCTTGCATCTGTAAAATTAAATATACTTTTAATATCATCCAACTCATTGCATTTTTTTCTATTTGGTCTTTCAAAATCTCTTTTGAACTTGTGGAATGGATTTATAATGAGTTTTTTAATATTCTTGATTATTAATACTATGTAGTCTATGTTGATCTCAAACCCATGTAGCCTTGAACTCTGCCTCTGCTTTCTGTGTTCTGGACTACCACTCTGGATAGGCCCCTGGAGAGAGAGAGAGAGAGAGAGAGAGAGAGAGAGAGAGAGAGAGAGAG
>JANHMN010000005.1:120427251-120446128 GCA_030674055.1 Rhabdomys pumilio | reverse complement strand
GAGAGAGAGAGAGAGAGAGAGAGAGAGAGAGAGAGAGAGAGAGAGAGATTGATTTGGAACCCAGGGCCTCACTCATACCAGGTAAGCAAGCACTTTACCACTGGCCTACATTACCAACTTGGTAATAATAATCTGGTTATTTATTTTTTTTATTTTATGTGCATTGGTGTAAGTGTGTCAGATCACCTGGAACTGGAGTTACCAACACTTGTGGCTGCCATGTGGGTGCTGAGAATTGAACCACAGTCCTCTGACAAAACAGCCAATATTCTTAACCACTGAGTAGGGCAGTGATGTCTTTAATCCCAGCGCTAGGGAGACAGAAGCAGGCAGACCTCCAAGTTTGAGGCCAGCCTGCTCTACAAGGTAAGTTCCAGGACAGCCCAGGCTCTGTAGTAATACCATGTCTAGAAACACCGAATTTAAAAAAAAAAAATAAATACTTTTCCTATTACCTTTCTAGTTCTCTTTTTGAGTTTTATTACATTCCCCGGGCTGTCCTTGAACTCACTTTGTAGACCAGGCTGGCCTCGAACTCAGAAATCTGCCTGCCTCTGTCTCCCAAGTGCTGGGATTAAAGGCATGTGCCACCACTGCCTGGCAACCTACCATTATTTTACAGTTTCATAATGTTAATTAGCTTGTTCCAAATAGCTCGCTACAATTTTGCTGTGTTGTAAGCTAGTATCTCTGGCATGTGTTCATTGTCTCTAACAATGGCATCTTTTCCCTTCCTCTCTCATTCTTATAACTGCATTTGTTTTACTCTTCTTTATATTAAATTAATGTTCCTGAACTTTCTGAAGAAGATGGGGTTCAGGGTAGATTTTCAAATGTCAGAGCTCCCTCTTCTGTTGTTTTTGCATAGTGCTAAAAAATGTGCAGCTTAGTTTTGGAGATTTCTTGGTTCTGTTCCCCCATGTTGAAATACACATTCTTTTCTCACTGAGGTAACACAACCCCCAATAGAGATCCATATCTTAATCCCTAGATCAATTGTCCTCACATGACAAAAAGAGTGTTCCATTGTGATTGCGTCAAGCACTTTGAGATGGAAAAATTATGCTGAATTATCGAGCTGGGTCCTAAATACAAATCACAGGAAAAGGGCAGAACTAGGTGATATACATGGAAGAGGAGAAGTGTGACTACAGAGACAAAAATTGTGGTTATGTGCTCACAAGCCAAGGACAGCCAGTGGCCACCAGAAGTTAGACAAAACAAAAACTAGAGAGAATGTCTAAGCTCAGCCTGGGCTATATAAGGCCTTATTTCAAAAACAAAACAAACAAAACTCAAATAAAATCAAAGCAAAAAAAACTCCCCCAGTAATCCCCCACTTACTTACTTTGTGGGTTCTTCTTTTTCCCACCCTAGTTTTACCCCCTATCACTAGATGGGAGGGAAAGATGAATAGAGTGGGGAGAGAGAGAGAGCCCTGAACCTAATGTCTTTCCTTTTGTTTTGTTTTTGTTTTTTGAGCACAACTACAAACAAACTGCAACCAATCCCTGAACAACCACCAACCACCAACTGTGGGAAGCCATGGCAAGGCCTTACTCTTGGCAAACACTCACCCTTGGCTCTCTTATCTACTATTCTTCTTTCTGCTTACCTTCCATGATTCACTTGTCAATTCTCAGAACTTCAAACAAGGCCTCATAGCAACCCACCTTAGTAACCCTTCCTCCTGATCTCTAGATTTAGCCAACATCCTGCTAGATAGATGTTTTGAGAACCCCTGGTAATGGCAAGGCTTTGTAAGAATAACTTAGCCTCCACAGATGCAGCTAGCTTCCTCAACCTGCAAGGCCCTCTTTCCTTTCCTACCCCTCCCCATATCCTGTTTTTAGAGTATATAACCTGTGTGAACAATAAAATCTTTGCCAGCTTGATCAGACTTCTTGACTTGCTGTGCCTTTTTATTTTCTCGCACATCTCAGTCCTCTCCACAGGGTCTAAGGGTTCCACTTGTTTGTTCAGCTGGCCTGGACAACCCACCATTCCTATTGGGGCTCTAGCATTTATATAACCTCTGAAAAGTTCCCAGAATTCCAAATGTCACGCAGTTGTAGAAACTACTTGTCACTGGCAAAACCATACCTCTGCTAGAGCATGAAGCAAATCATAGTCACCTGCTGTGGTCAGTCTGAAGCAGCCCCGTATCCCCACACCTGAGATTAAAATGAAAATGTATTCTTATAATATTTTTGTGGGTTTTTATAAAAGAAAACAAAATTTCAGAATTATCACTAAGCCATTCCCCAAAGAAATCCAAGACCCAAAGTATCCAAAAGCTGGGCATGGCGGCCAAGCAAAAAGATCAGGAATTCAAGAACAGCTTCAACTATCAAGTGATACATAAAACCTTGTCTCAAAAAAAGCAATCTCTCCAAAACCAACACTAGCTCTAAGTCTCCCTCCCCCCCCCAAAAAAAAAACCAAGCAAATAAACAAAAAAAGAGGTCATGAATGTGAAGAGCAGGAAGGGGTATATAGGAGGGTTTGGAGGAAGGAAAAGAACGGGAGAAATGTAAATAAATTGTAATCTCAAAAAAATTTTAATTAAAAAAAAAATCAAAGGTCAGAAGCATCCAACAGTCAGGTACGGTGAGGCATGCCTGTAATTCCAGCATAACAGAGACTAAATCAGAATTGTGGTGAGTTCAAAGCCAGTCTAGTATATATACTAGACAGTGTCAAGCTAAGTATGTACCTCAAATGACAGAGTGCTTCCCTAGTATTGTTGGGAACAAGCAAAAGAAACCTATTCTAAGTACTACCATTTCATTTTCAGATTCCATTTAATCGTAGGGATAAACTAAATTCAAGGTTCCAGGCCCTAGGGGAACTGGAGACATCTCTATAGCTGAACAGCTTCTTTTGGAATCAGTTGTCTGAGTCCAGACATCTCAGGGACAACTTGTAAGAAGACAGTTGTCTGAGACCAGACATTTGGAGGACAACTTCTCCATCTTGCTGGCAGGGTCAAACAAGTTCATGTTCCCAGGCCTAGGGAACACCTATCCCACTTCTCCAAATGTTTTCTTAATTGTCTGTTAACTATAAAGAATATAGAAATTGCTGTTATTCCAACAATGTTGCCCTATCTGGTCTCCATGGGAAAAGCTGTACATAATTTGGCAGAGACTTGATGCACTAGAGTGGGAAGATACCCAGGGGAGGCATCCTCAGAGGTGGGAGAAGGTCTTAGTGAGGGGAAATAGGGAGCAGCACTTGAAACGTTAGTTAATTAATTAAAGAAACAAAAAGAGAAATTGCTTTTATCTAAACCAAGGTGTATATGCTGTAAAAATATATAACCAATTGCTTATTATGCTAGAATTATCTACATGCAGCTGATTTGCTCATTCGTCCTTTTTATCACTCTGAGCTTTGGACCTAATGTGTAGCAGAATGAATTAAGGACCCTGAAGCCAGGCACACTGAATATGACCCAGTCTCTAACGGCACTCCCTTGCTTGTACTTTTATCAAAATACAGTTGGATAACACTGCAGTTCCCTACCAACTCTCTCCTTGCTTTGTGTTCCTATCCTTTACAAATGTTGTACAATCTCCCTTCTGGGACACAGTGCAGATCTGGAACTGGCTGCCTCCTTGAGCGCACAGAAAATAAAGTTTTTCAGCTTCCACTAGAAACCAACATTATGTGCAAGGCCAGGGGCTTCATTCCCAGCATCTGCTTAGGTCCCCAAGTCAGCCTACTGAAAACATTTCACAACTGCCTCTCACTTTAGCTACAGGGGATCTGATATCTTCCTCCGGCCTTGTAGACATCTGCACATACACGGCAGACACACAGACACAGGCACTCACATACATTAAAAATAAATGAATCTTTTAAAACTGCCTATCAATTTTGGTTAATTCTTTGTGTAGTTACTTTTAGTTTCTCAATAATATCAACTATAGATCACATTCTCTTATCTAATAATTGATATGATTTTTTAAGATTTATTTTTTATTTATGTGTGTACGACTATTTTGCCTGTTTAGATGTATGTGCATCACATGTGCTCCTGGTGCCCACGGAGCTCAGAAGATGGTGTCCCATGCCTTAAAGCTAGATTTATGGATGGCTATGAGACACAATGTGTGTTCTTGTAACTGAACTTGGAACTTCTGAAAGAGTAGTAAGTGCTCTTAACTACTGAGCCATCTCTCCAACTCCATTGCTTATTTTTATTTTTTATTCTTTTGAGACAGGGTCTCTCTACATAGCCCTGTCGGTCCTGGAACTCCCCTTTGTAGGCCATGCTGTCCTCGAACTCAAGAGGTCTGCCAGCCTCTGCCAGGCTTAGTTCTTTTGTTACTGTATTAGTTCGATGGCATCTTAGAAATCTGCAAGCATCTCAAAACCAAACAGAGAAGGCTTTATGAAAGGAAGGAAGAAAACAAGTATGGTGTTGCACACCTTTAATTTCAGCACTGGGGAGGAAGAGGAGGTGGATCTCTATGAGTATGAGGCCAGCCTGGTCTACATAGTGAGTTTCAGGCCATCCAGAACTACATACTGAGACTCTGGCTTGAAAAAACGTAGGTAAGATGGAGGTATTTCCTACATGTTTGATTTATCTCTGCATACCTCCATCTTACCTACGATAAATCAAACATGTAGGAAGAAACTAGATAAACAAGGAAAATGAATGGTGAATTCTGACAGGAAATTATCCCTCTGAAATATATTCAATTTCAAAGGAATTTTGTTCTTGCAAATTTGTTGTTGTTTTTCCAGACAGGGTTTCTCTGCATAACAGTCTTGGCTGTCCTGGAACTCCCTTTATAGAACAAGCTGGCCTTAAATTCACAAGAGATCCGTCTGCTTTACCTTTCGACTTCTGGAATTAAAGGCAAGTTCCACCAGTAAATTTATTTTCAGTACACTCTCAGAAGTTTCAAGCCATGCTGTCACATTTCAAAATGAATGTTCCTCCAAACCACAACAAAATAAAACTATTATGGGCTGGAGAGATGGCTCAGTGGTTAAGAGCACTGACTGCTCTTCCAGAGGTCCTGAGTTCAATTCCTAGCAACTACATGGTGGCTTACAGACATCTGTGGGATCTAATGCCTTCTTCTGGTGTGTCTGAAGACAGTGACAGTATACTCACATACATAAAATAAATAAATAAATATTTAAACAAAAAAGAAAAGAAAAAACAAAATTCACTTTGTTTCTTCCATACCTCTGAAACCCAAGCAATGCCTGTAAGTCTTCAGCTAGTAATCCTTTTCTCTGTCTCTCTTGTTTCTCCCCTGCCTAGTGATAAAAAGGAGGTTGAAACCTATGGTTGTGAGGGTTGCGGAGACAAGTTCTCACTATGTTGTAATCCTGGCTGATTTGGTCCTCTTACCTCTGTGGTCCATGCATTTAATAGTAAAACTCCAAAGTATCGGAAGCAGAAGTTGACTGGTACAAGGAAAATACAACTTAGTAGCAACAATGAGAAATATTTATCTAGAGGCAGGTGGTGCAATCCTTTAATCCAAGCACTCAGGAGACAGAGGCAGATGGATGCCAGAGTTTGAGGCTAGCCTGGTTTACAGAGCAAGTTCCAGGATAGGGAAGCCCTGTCTTGATGGAAATAAAAAGCAGAATATTTATCAGGTTCCACAGAGAAACCCTGTCTTGACAGAAATAAAAAGAAGAATATTTATCTGTAACTCATAGTTAATAAGTAAACATAAATAAATTTTGTGGTGCTAGAGTTTGAATTTAGTATTTTACATGTTAGGCAATGCTAGACCACTGAGCTACACCTTTGGCTTCAGCTTTTTGACATGGAGTCTTGCTATGTTGCTCAGGCTGGCCTCCATCTGTAATCCTGTCTGCACCTGTGTGTCCCCAAAGCCAGCAAGATAAGGTCAAGTTCAACAGCCCGGCTACCATGTGTACACAATGGTGAACCCAAAAACTGAAGACAGTCTTTTTGTTGTTGTTGTTTTTGTTTTTCAAGACAGGGTTTCTCTACTGTAGCCCTGGCTGTCCTGGAACTCACTCGGTAGACCAGGCTGGCCTCGAACTCAGAAATCCACCTGCCTCAGCCTCCCAAGTGCTGGGATTAAAGGCGTGTGTGCCACCACTGCCCAGCAAGACAGTCTTTTTAAACAAAACATGAAAGAGATTTGAATACTGGCCCTGTACTGGACACTTCAGAGGAGTTTCATCAAATTTCATATTCAGTATAATTCAGGCAAACTTTCAGACCACAAATCAGGTTAGAAATAACTCACATAGTAAGGACTTTACTTCCCACTCCTGCCCCCCCCCCAAAAAAAAACCAATGTCTTCTCTATTTTTCCATGCTGGCCTGAAACTCGTGATCATCTGCCTCAGCCTCTAGAAGCACTGGAACTACATGTGCGCACCCCTGTGCTGGGAACAGAACTAATGTTTTATTTGTTTTGCAAATGAAACACTGTGTTAGGAACTGTAACATTTCTGGTATTCCCTCTACATTTTCTTTTGGACATTAATTCTGAAAACAGAGACGCCATAAACTGAAGTAGGCCAAATCAGGAACAGCTGTCATGCGTAGCATTTTCACTCCTGCAGCCAAAGGCCAGTGAACACATCTGCACTTAACTGCTTTTCTTTTTCTTCTGTTCATTCTCTACCTTGCAGAAAGCACTGATTCCCTTGCCCTTTGAATCTTGGAAACGTTTTACAAGTTTTGCATTAGGCTGCTAAATAATTCAGGGGTCAAAAAGGGTGGGCAAATGGTTAGAAATTAGCACTTGAAAGCGAACTCTTGGGGAAAAACAAACCAGTTTAACGTAATACATTTCTGTAAAAAGTGGATCTTTAAAAAAAAAAAAAAAACGTTAGCCTTAGTGCTTAAGAAAAGGAACAGAAACCCAAGAGGTTTGTTGTAACTGGAATTTGAAAGTGAGTAAGGTAGCCTCGCCACAGCTATTACCCACACCCCATGACTTCCTCCACAGGTCCTTGGTCCCCAGTATGGAATCACCTACAATAGTGAAACACCCACTGCCAAGGACTTCAGTATCCCGACATAAATCCGAAACTATGACGCCTCCTCTTTTCTCCTGCTCTCCACCCCCCCCCTCCCCGTACCCCGCACCTGGCAACGACACAGTTCTGTGACTGCCCAGATGCTAGTCCTATCTGGCATAAAACCCCTTCTATTTGTGGGTCCAGTCAGTGTCAGAGGTCTTAACGGTGGTGCCGCCAGGTGGGCTCTGTGGGCTGAGGCAATAGCTGCGGGTGCAGAGGTGTGGGCTGCATCTGGTAGAACCCGAGCTGCACGGCGGGGTGGGGATGGGGTGGGGTGCAGCGGGGGATATAGGGCCTCGGCGCCCTGAGGCTTGAGTCAAGCTCCTAGCCTGCCTGCCCTGTGAGGTAACTGACGGCCAGAGGCTGGGGCAAAGTGACGCAGACCCCATGCTGTCTGCCCCGAGAAACCCTACTAGGGAAGATGGGGTAACCCGAAGCACAAGTGCTCATCCTCCCAAGATGGCGGTTCTGGTAAAGATTCTCCCAAGAGGCCAGTCACCTTCCTAGCCTGACGAAAATCACCGAAGAACCTCGGAAAGCCCGCCTCTCCTCCGACTAGCACTCGCACATCGCTAGAGTGTACGTGCCCTGTTACTATTGGCGAGCGATGGCTTGCTTGTTGGCACTGAGCATGTGCCCAGTGAGTCCAGGGATGCAAAGGCCCCTCCCTCCATGCAATGTGGAGACCCGAATTTAACAGATTTAGGTCTAGTTAAGCACTGAGATAAGATCTTTACTTGGCCCTTAGAAGCTACGCCAGAGCCTAACCAATACAGATGCGGATGCAGGCAGCCAGCTATCCGACTAAACACGGGGTCCCCCAATGGAGGAGTTAGAGAAAGGACTGAAGGAGCTGAAGGGTTTGCAACCCCCATAGGAAGAACAGTAATATCGACCAACCAGACCCCCCAGATCTCCCAGGGACTAAACCACCAACCAGAGAATACACATGGGGGAACCCATGGCTCCAGCCGCATAGGTAGCAAAGGATTGATTACCTTATCTGTCATCAGTGGGAGGGCAGCCCCTTGGTCCTGTGAAGGCTCCATGATCCAGCGTAGGGGAATGCTAGGGCGGTGAGGCGGGAGGGGAGGGAGTGAGGGTGGGGGAGCACCCTCAGAGAAGCAGAGGGAGGGAGGATTGGATAGAGGGTTTAACTGAGAAGGATGACATTTGAAATGTAAATAAATAAAATAGCCAGTAAAATAAAAGAAAAAATTTTAAAAAAAATCTTTACCTAGGGGTGTTGGAACATGGACTTCAAGTTTCTCAGAAGTCCCTGGTGGGAAGGTAACAATGGGTTGGTGGGTTAGTGATGCAGTCATTTAGTGTCTAGGATGGGAAGGGAACCTGGACTAAGTAACCCAAGGTCTTTAGGGTGTTGTGTATCTGTGAGTGAGCATGAAAAAGCCCTGGAGTCATTGCAGGATGATTGATAGGTCTGTGAAGTGTGGGCTTGGGTCCATTTTGTGTGATTTGGAGAGAAACTGCTAGGAGTCTATGGAATCAGATCTGCACCACGTAAGGGGTCAGTAACAAGTGATTTTTATTTCTGAGATAGTGGTTGATGTTTGTTTGTTTGTTTGTTTGTTTTGTTTGTCTTTATTTGTTTAAAGGTTTAGCTTGGCTGATCCTTAAATATCTTTACCTTGTTATAAATTTCTGCCCTGGTGGACAGTGGAAGCACACGCCTTTAATCCCAGCACTTGGGAGGCAGAGGTAGGCCGATTTCTGAATTCGAGGCCAGCCTGGTCTACAGAGTGAGTTCCAGGACAGCCAGGACTACACAGAGAAACCCTGTGTCAATAAATAAATAAATAAATAAATATTTTAAAAAATGCCTGCCCTTGATTATATCTACTCTTTCATTTCTTTTGCTTTTTTTCCTTAATATTTTATTCTTACCCAGGACCTTGAACATGCTACTTAGGTTCTCTTAGCAGTTTTGTTTTTAGTTATATTTTCTTTCTTTTCTTTTCTTTTCTTTTCTTTTTTTTTTTTTTTTGAGACAGTCTTTTTGGCCCAGATGGTTTGGAACTTTTTGTATAGTCCAACCTGACGTCACATTTGGAATCCTCCTGTCTCAACTTCTCAAATGCTGGCATTATAGGCCTGTGCCTCCCATCTGGCTTAGGTTGCACGTTCTTGTTTGTGATGTGCACATGAAAATACGCATGCATGCCACCGCACAAGTGTGAGAACAACTTTTGGGACTTGGTTCCCTCCCTCCATTGTAAGTTCTGACTCCAGTGGTTAGGTTTGCCCAGCAATTTTATCTTTTGAACCATCTCACCAGACCTACAAGTTTTGACATGTAATATTTCCACTACAGCTTATTTTTATTGCTTTCTGATTTCTGTTGTGATGATTCAATATCACAGATCCCCCTAATCCCTCATTATTTAAATATGAGATCCTCCCGGCTTCTTCAGGGACTTGCACTCACATCCACACCCACAAACAGGTACAGCATTAAAAATAATAGAAATAACATTTTAAAATAGGGGGAGCAGGGAGATAGCCACTTGGTAAAAGTATTTACCACAGAAGCCTGATGATCTGAGTTTGATCCCCAGAACCTACATAAAAAGCCAAATGCAGTGGCTTGGTTTTGACTCAGTTAGTTTAAACAGAGCCATTTAAGTGACTGTCCAATTAGAACTATCCATTGGACCCCTGGTGGTTTACGAGGTGGGTTCACCAGTTGGTACACAACTAAAGGGAGTGGTTTCCTCTCTCCCTGAATCTATTAGTAGTAAATACTTCAGCAGGGTGCGGTCAGTGGAGTCCTTGAGCCACGTCCATGACAGATTGTTGGTTGATGTGTCTATTTTTGTTCAGGCCTAATGTAGGCATCCACAGCTGCTATGAGTTCCTGATTGCAATAGTTGTGTCTTGCCTAAAAGATAACATTTGCAGCCCTTCTCCCTAACTTCTGGCTCTTATACTCTTTCTGCCCCCTCTTCCATAATGTCCCTTAGGCCCTAGAAGGGATAGAGTATAAATATCTTGTTTAGGGCTAACTACTCTTTCTCACCACTTTGTGCAGCCACGGCTAGGCATCCACCTTTGTTCATTGGACTCTGATTAAGGCTTCTCTGATTAAAGTTGACCTGGAACTCACTGTGTAGCCAAAGGTAGCCTCAAAGTCATGATTCTCCTGCCTCTGCTTCTCAAGTGCTGGGATTGTAGATATGTGCTACAATATCCGGCCAACATTTATTCTTTTTTTTTTCCCGAGACAGGGTTTCTCTGTGTAGCCCTGGCTGTCCTGGAACTCACTCTGTAGACCAGGCTGGCCTCAAACTCAGAAATCTGCCTGCCTCTGCCTCCCAAGTGCTGAGATTAAAGGCGTGTGCCACCACTGCCCAGCACATTTATTCTTTTAAATATGATTTAAAAAAAAAAAAAAGGGCTGAGAAGATGATGCATGCTCAAAGGTATTCTCAGACTGAGTTCAGATCCCCAAATCCCATGTAAATAGCTGGTTGGGAAATTGGGTGTGGTAGAACAAGCCTTCAGTCCCAGCACTGTGGGTGACAAAGGCAGGGAGATTTCTGTGAGTTCAAGACCAGCCTGGTCTATATAGAAAGTTGTAGGCCAGCCAGTGATACTCTTGTCACACGCACACACACACACGCACACGCACAATCTGCCAAACAAACCAAAACCCCCAAACAAGCCACAATGCACACTTTTGTTGTATTTCCATAGACAAAATCTGTGGATTTTTTTTTGTAATTTTATTTCTTGTCCAATCTAATTATCAAAATCTAATATGAAAATTAGTTGCTTTTGAGTTTGCAGCTTTTCCTGGATATTATATCACATTATGTTAAACATGATAATCTTATTTTCAAGTACTTATTCTGATAATGGCATCTTGGATTGCATTCAATACTAGAGTGTTCACAGCAATGTTGAGTCATACTTGAAAGAGAATATTACTGCTTATTGTTGATGTTAATGAAAATAATGAGCATTTTTATTTGAAAGTAAAAGGTAATTGTTTACCTATTCACTGACTTATCCATTCAGCAAAAATTTGTTGAATATTTGCCCCGTGGTACATACCAGATTTGAAATCCTGTTCAGCCACTTACTGGCTCTATGGTCGCCTACAGCAGTATTGAATTCACCTATCGTACAATTCACCTATCAAAGGACTGGTGACATTTTACCCTTTGAGTGCGCTGTAGCAATGTTATTAACTATAGGTATAGTGTTGCCTTGTCCACCATGACACTAGAATTTAATTATCTTGTACAAATGAAACTTTGACTTTGTTGACATGATTTGGATGTGTTTCTCTGTTTAGCCTTGGCTGTCCTGGAACTCACTCTGTAGACCAGGCTCGCCCTGAACTCAGAAATCCACCTGCCTCTGCCTCCCAAGTGCTGGGATTAAAGGCATGCGCCACCACTGCCCGGCTGTAGGCTCTTAAATAGCCTCTCTTTCCTGTCTGTTCTCCAGAGAGTTGGGCATAGCCTAATCTGTCAGACCGTTCTCTGATTTGTCACTTTGTCTGCCACTCTATCACTTTCAAACATGATTGCTTCCTTCTACAAACTAACTTTACCTTCATTGTTTGGATAAAAGATGTGTACTGAGGGTGTGTCTGTATTACAGACAAAGGGATTGAGGCTGAATGCTAAAGGCTGAGCCAGACCACACCTAGAAGCAGGGTTTTTTTTTCAGTAAATAACATAATTTTGGGGTTCACAATGTAATCAAATACACTGCAACACATCTGATAAAGCTTATTATATAGACATAGATTTTATTTCCCCTTGGGTAGATGCCCAGGAAGTTGTTGGTGTACATTTTTTTGGCTAGGTCTGAAAGTCTGGCAGGAGAAAAAACATAAATATTTATTTAATATAAGTTTTATAAGGCATAGTAGCCTTTGTAAAGAAATGAAAACTGAGTGCAGTAGTGAATGTGTATAATCCCAATAACTGGGAGGCTTAGGGAAAAGGATTTGGGGATTGAGAATTCAAAGCCAACCTGTACAACACAACAAGGTGCTGCCTCCAAAATTAAAAAAAAAAAATGTCTGGGCTAGCAATGTAGTTTAGTGGTAGAACATTTGCCTAACACGCACCACAAAGGAAAAAAAATAAGATCTGAAGAAGTAAATTCAATGAATTATACTAGGTCTGGGACAAAGTAAATTATAAAAAGTAACAATAATGTGGGAAGGCTTAAAATATAAAACCTGTATAAAATTCCCTGGGTTTCAACAGCCTGTTAATAAGAATATTGTTTTTTTTAATTATGTTAGATTTATTTATTTTATGTATATGAGTGTTTTGTCTATATCTATGTATGTGGACCATGTGCATGCCTGGTCCCCTTGAAGGCCAAACAGAGTTTTAGGTAACCTGGGAGTGGATTTATGGATGGTTGTGAGCTACCATGTGGATGCTGAAAATTGAACCCTGATCCTCTGCAAGGCCAACAAATCCACTCTCCAGCCCCACTGCTATTCTTTTTATACCATGTTTTCTTTTCTAAAAATTACTTTGTTGAAGTATAATTGACAAAGTAACAAAAATGTGTTTATTGAGGATATATATATATATATATAGTGAAATAGTAACTATACTCAAGCCAATTGGTATATCTATCACCACACATTTGCCAAGTACGCCTATGTGTCTGTGTAAACATTTAAGACACTCCCTCTTGGCAACTGTCAGTTATACAAGGTATATAGCATTATTAGCTCTAATCACAATGCTATATATATTATTGGATTTTCAGGTCTATTTCATCTTGAATAACTGAAGATTGTAACCTTTCACCAACATCCCCCTATTTTCCTCATTCTGCATTCCTGTGGAATCCCTGGTATCCACCACTCTACCTTTTGCTTGTGTGAGGTTTACCATTTGAGGTTCCCCATAAAAGAGATTATTCACCATCCCTTGTTATTGTTGGTGTTATTGTTGGTGTTTTTTGTTGTTGTTTGTTTGGGCCATCCTAGTAGGTATCAAATGGTATCTCATTGTTGTTTTTTATTATAGGTTTTGATGGGGCAGGTGTACTGAGTATTGAACTCAGGGGCTCACACATGCCAGACAATTATTCTACTACAGAGATATAACCCCGGCCCCCACAGTGTTTTAATGTGCATTTTCCTATTACTAATGTATGGGTTATATTAGTAACTCATGGGTCTCTCCTGTATTTATTGTGATATCTGTACATCCTCTTTGGAAACTGTCTATTCAGATTCTTTATCTTTTTCCCTTTGAGTTTGGG
The DNA here is from genome assembly GCA_030674055.1 of Rhabdomys pumilio. NCBI lineage: Eukaryota > Metazoa > Chordata > Mammalia > Rodentia > Muridae > Rhabdomys > Rhabdomys pumilio. The sequence continues at coordinate 120,432,820 of JANHMN010000005.1, read as the reverse complement.
TTTTTCTTTTAAGAATTTATTCTTATTTATATATAATTGTATGTGAATACCATATGTGTGTAGGTACTCATGGAGACTAGAAGAGGATAGCAGACTCCTTGGAGCTGAAGTTACAAGCAATTATGTACCTGCCAACATGGGTGCAGGGGACCAAACTTGGGACCTCTGGAAGAGAAGCCAGTGTTTTAAACAGATGAGTTGCTGGTGAGATGGCTCAGTGTTTGACTCCCAGGTTACTGATTGCTCTTCCTAGAGGTCCTGAGTTCAATTCCCAGCAACCACATGGTGGCTCAAAACCATCTGTAATGGCATCTGATGTCCTCTTCTGGTGTGTCTGAAGACAGCTACAGTGTATTCACATACATAAAATAAACAATAATTTAAAAACCGATTATTCATCTCTCTGACCCCAAGACAGAGCTTGTGTGATTAACTCTGTATAGTTCAGGCTGGACAGGACACTGAGATCATTGTGCCTTCCTGTCTAGAACCTCCAACTGCAGTCCTGCTGAGGTAGAACAGCAAGACAGGGAAAACTGAGGGGACATGAAAAGGAAAAGAAGCCTCTTACTCTGGGATCTAACTTGCTGTTTTTGTGGACTGACAGTCAAGAAACTTTAACCTAACCTATACAGTCAAAATCCCCTGCAGAGACAGTGCATGTTTTCAAATGGGGGTATGAGTGACAAAGAAACTGTGCTTTCTCAGTCAGAATATTTGTAATTTGGAGTTATTAGTACTTCTCTCTCATCTCTAAACACAAGCAGGCTTGCCAGGTCTGGTGGCCTATGCCTTGAATCCCAGCACTTTTAATCTCAGCATTTGAAGAGGCTGAGGTAGATGGATCTCTGACTTTAAGCCAGCCTGGTCTTCATAGACAGCCAAAGCTACATACAGAACTAAACCCTGTCTCAAAACAAAACAAAAAAAGGATAGTCTTTAAGTATCTTAGTTAGGGTTTCTATTGCTGTGATGAAACACTGTGGCCAAAAGCAAGTTGGGGAGGAAAGGATTTATGTCACTTATATTTCCATGTCTCCGTTCATCATCAAAGTGTAAAGGCCCAAAAACCACTGAAGGAAGACCCCAGACTCAGATGGTATGCAAAGACAAAGAGCATTTATTCTGTAGAAACAACCAGCATGCAGGAGTCAGACATTTTTTTAAATGGTGACTCCAGACAAAGGAGTGCAGGCCTTCTCATAGGGAACTGAGGGAACTCTCTAGAAGGATTAGGTAATTTAAATTTCATTGGTGGGTGCTAGGGAGTCACAAGTGGTCAGCAGTCTGCATTCCTATGTCATAAACATTTAACCATAGGATGAGATAGGGCTGCCTGGCACAGACGGCTCATTCTGAGGATAAGATAGTTCCCCATTTCTGTGGTTATCTCCAGGCTATTCTTTGGGAGGGGATTTTTATGACCCTGTCTCTGTATTTTATGGTCTGTTCCTGGAGCTGGTTCCTATGGCCTTCTTTTCAGAGTCAGGCCTGGTTCTGAAATGGAGACAAATGGGGTTTATATCACCCAGAGCTGGAGTAGCAGACACTTGTGAGCTGCCATTTGGGTGCTGGGATTGAACCAGGTCCTCTAGAGAAGCATCCAAGTGCTTTTAACTGCTGAGCCATCTCTCCAGCACCGAGGGGTACAGTTTTCGTGTGGTTCTGGGGAATCAGAATCCAGGCCTTTAGGCTTGTGCAGTACTTACTGCCTTTTTCCCACTGAGCCATCTTCCTAGACTTTCAGCACTATTTCTTAATTGAAGTAGTTATCTTTTAACTGTATTTCCTGATTTTATAGGATTTTACTCAATAAAGTTGACTACCAAAATTCTAATTTTTAAAAAAATTAAGGGGCCAGAGACATGAGTCAGTGTGTAAGAACATCTACTGACTCCTCTTCCAGAGATCCAAGGCTTGATTCCAGCACCTACGTGGTGGCTCAGAAGCAACTTTAACTCCAGTTCCAGGGGCTGTGATGCCCTCTTCTGCCTTCTATAAATATATACACACACGGTGCACAGATAAACATGCAGGCAAAACTAATAAAATAAAATAACTAAATCTTTTTTTAAAAAGGAGATGAGGGTTGTTGTTTTATTTTTAATCCAGGTCATATATTTTTTAAAAAGGAACACCTGTAAACCATGCCATGAGTTGAAGAGAAGAGACTATAAGAGATTGGTTTTAAGAGTCCTTGTAAATACACAAATCCATGGATGCTGAAGACCTTTATATAAAATTGGCTGGTGTTTGCATGTCACCTATATACATCTTTCCACATACTTTAGATAAAATTATATCATCTAATGTAAACACTATGTAAATAGATGTACAGTTATTGTTTATGGAATAATGGCAAGAAAAATGTTATTGTTCGGTACAGTTGTACGTATGGTCAGCATCCCCACATAGCACACATCAGCAATAGTACAGGGTTTTCTTTAAACACAGCTTAGTTGTATAAGGCACTCTCTTCATTAAAATGCTTATTACATCTTGATATAATAAAGTGCAGTCAAATACTGTTTAAAAGATTTGACTAGAGCTGTGTGGATAGTTCTCAACTGCAGTCCTAGCACTCAGCAGGCTGATGTAGACCTGTTGAGTGAGTTCAAAACTTGCTCTTCATAGCAACTTCAAAGCCAGCCCTGTCTCCAAAAGATGGGGAAAAAAGAATTTATTTATTTATTTATTTATTTTGGTTTTTTGAGACAGGGTTTCTCCAAGTAGCCCTGGCTGTCATGAAACTCTTGCCATAGACCTGAGAGGCCAAACCTAGTCCATCTTGAGCCCAGCCTCCATTTTAAAGAAAGAAACAAAAAGCCTGAGAACTTGACCTGTACCCACATACCAGGAAAGACCCCATGGCTTGTCCTTGGCCAGAGTTACTAGCTACTTCCTAGCAACAATTAATCAAGGATTAGTCTGATTGTTTCAGACGTACTTTCAGACTGTTTGTGATTGTATACTGTCTTGCTTCAGAACACCCACCTGTCGGCTTATAGTCATCCTATTAGATGCTTCACAGACTGGACATCCGCTGCCTCGTCCTATTTGCTCCTATTTTCCTATAAAAACTTGTCTTGCTGAGGGTTTGTGGCTGCTCTGCCTTCCCTTCCTGTCCTGCTGTGTCAGGGTTGGGTTGGAGGAGAGCCCAAGCCCAAACTTATAATAAAAAGACCCTAATACTATTACATAAGAAATGGTTCCTCAGTGGTCTTTTGGGGGTTCACGGAACCCTTCCTGATACAACAAACCAAGCTGGCCTAGAACTCAAGAGATCGCCTGCCTCTGCCTCCCAAGTGCTGGGATTAAAGGCGTGCGCCACCACTAAAAATAGCTGGGGAAAAAGGAATAGCTCCTCAATTAAAAAAATGTTTTCAAACCACCAAAACCAGCTCAAAACAACAGAAAACTTGAGCTATAGTAAAATCAAGTCGTTCTATTATCAGCACACAAAGAGGAACAAGATCAAAACAAAGCCAGAGCAGAGAGAGAGAGAGAGAGAGAGAGAGAGAGAGAGAGAGAGAGATACAGACAGAGATACAGAGAGAGATACAGAGAGAGAGAGAGAGAGAGAGAATATGTAGTGGACAAACAATATCTCAAATATATCAAGAGTTTTTATAAATCAATAAGAAAAGGCAAGAGAATAAGGAACAATGGTAACCTCATTTGATCTAAGGAGCAAATAAATAGATGGACAAAATATAAATTAAGCTACAAAGTAGTCTCCATTTCCTCCAGAAATTAGTAAAATGCATAAAGAAAAAGAACAATATCGGCTGTGGTAGCAAACACCGTTAATCCCAGTACTCGGGAGGCAGTGACAGGCAGGCAGATAGATCTCCAGGTTCAAGGCCACCCTGGTCTACATAGTGAATTCCAGGATAGCCAAAGCTACACAGAGAAACCCATCTCAAACAAACAAATGAACAAAGAAACAAACGTAACAACAATATAAGAAGAAATAAATAAATAAATCAACAAAAATATTCTTTTGGAATGGGTCTCCCACAATGGACAAGGTAGTCTTTACAGCAAGTGGTGTTAGATCATCTCAAATCACAACCAAACTATAAATAAAATCCCATGTCTATTTCTCTACATATTATGTCATCTTCTCCTAATGAGAACAAGTATTTGGAGTTAGGGCCAGGCTGTATGACTGGAGCTTCAGTAACAATGCCACACACCAAAAAACCTTCTTAGATTTCACATTACAATGTGGAAAGCTAAAACAATATTTTCACTTCAAAAATGACTTTATGTATTATTATTGGAGAGGGATACACATGGGTGTGAGATCAGAAGACAATTTTATGTAGCTGGCTCTCTCCTGTACTTACTGGGGTTCAGGGGATCAAACTCAGGTCTTTTTCTTTTCTTCTTAACTTTTTTTAGACTTATTTATTTTATATATGTGAGTAACACTGTCTCTTCAGAGACACCAGAAGAGGGCTTCAGACCTAATTACAGATGGTTGTGAGCCACCATGTGGTTGCTGGGAATTGAACTCAGGACCTCTGGAAGAGCAGTCAGTGCTCTTAACCACTGAGCCATCTCTCCAGTCCCCCAAACTCAGGTCTTTAGACTTGCACAGAAAGTACATTTACCACTAAGTCATCTTGCCGACACATTGGTAAAACATTTACAAGAAAACATTAAATATCTTTATGACTCTGAGGTAGACAAAGATTTCCCGACAAGACATTCGTGCCAACTAAAATGATAAAATAATATTGTATACTTTTGCACAATTCTTTGCATTTTTACATACCCTTAATAGTAAAATAATTAGGTAAAATTTCATATTCCTGTCAGATTCTATAATTACCTTTGTGTTAAGAGCTTTTAGTTATTTAATACATGTCCCCTTATTTTGTAATACTGAGGCTTGAACATAGGACATTGTCTATGCTATGCTATGCAAGTGCTCTACCGTGAACTACACCCCAGCTCCCATTTATCAAATTCTCAAATACACCAAAACAGCAGCTGTAATCCTCCTTCTATCTGTAGAAATCTAGACTTATCATGCCTTAACTACAGGCATGTCCCTTTTGACCCACAGCTCACCATTTCCTTCCCTTTAGACACTCAGTCTCTACACAGCAAAAGAAGTAATGAATAAAATGAATGTAGTTTATGGATCAGAAAAAAAAAAGAGATTATAAACCAATATCTGATAAGGGGTAAAAAATTTAGACTATACAAGCAACTCATAAAATACAGAACCAGAAAACCAAATAACCTGAGTTTAAAACATGCAAAGGATCGGAATGAACATTTTTCCAAGAAAGGCACAAAAGTGATCAACGAGTATGTGAAAAGGTATTTTTTACGATGAAAAAAATGTATATTTAGAACTAGCCAGTCAGGCAGTGGTGGCACACGACTTTAATCCCAACACTTGGGAGGCAGAGGCACGCAGATTTCTGAGTTCGAGGCCATCCTGGTCTACAGAGTGAATTTCAGGGTAGCCAGGGCTACACAGAGAAACCCTGTGTCAAAAAACCAGAGAGAGAGAGAGAGAGAGAGAGAGAGAGAGAGAGAGAGAGAGAGA
>JANHMN010000005.1:120406461-120427241 GCA_030674055.1 Rhabdomys pumilio | reverse complement strand
AGAGAGAGAGAGAGAGAGAGAGAGAGAGAGAGAGAGAGAGAGAGAGAAGAAAAGGAAAGAAAGATTGGCATTTGCAACAACATGGATGGCCTCTACATTAATCCTGTCTATTTAGCCCCTCCAGGACATTATACTGTAGGGTGTTTAAATATGTCTTTTTAGTAATGATTATATTAGCGCTAAATGCTCAATTGCATCATCTTTCTTTATTCAGATTCAGTGAGTTGCAAAGGCAATTTATCAAAATTGCTTTCCTCTTATTTTGATGTTTCTGTTATTTAGATTATAGTTGTTTAGATGATGCCCTAAAATAGTTTGAGATAGGAATACTGGCATATTTTGCTATGGATGCTTTTATATATAAAACTGTATTTGGGGCAGCTGAAGAGATGGTTCAGCAGTTAAGAACACTTACTGCTCTATCATGAAGTCCAGAGTTCAGTTTCTAGCATCGACATAAGCCTGCAACTCTAGCTCCAAGGGATCTATATGTCTTCTACATGTATGTATATATATATTCACACAGACACCACTCCTACACACACAAGATAAAAATAGGAGAATTCCCCTTTTAAGATTTATTTATTTTCTTTTTTGTTAACATGTATTTATTTTATTTATATGTATATACTGTAGCTGTCTTCAGACACACCAGAAGAGAACACCAAATCCCATTACAGATGGTTGTCAGCCACTATATGGTTGCAGGGAATTGAACTCAGGACCTCTGGAAGAGCAGTCAGTGCTTTTAACCAATGAGCCAGCTCTCCAGCCCCTAAAATAAATCTTTTAAGAATTGTATTTTCAGGGGATGCTGAGAGAACCTAGTGGCCAGGTCTGCTTTGATATGTTAAATAGGCACCTCAGCCATTTGTCTAAGATTTGAAACCTAATAGTCCATCCTTTTGTTAATAATAAGAGGCAAAGCAATCTCCCCTCACTGTGTCCTGCTAACATTGGGGCATTGGGGTTGCTGGTGTGGGGCAGGAAGAGAAAGCTGGAATGCTTATTCATGAAGAGCAGACTGTTCAAACTCTATGGGCTGGCGGGGCTAGGAAAATGCAGGCAGAGTTTTGGAGCAGTCTGTAAGGCTGGACCACCTGGGGCTAGCCACTTTGAAGCTGTCTAGGATGCAGATTTTAAGGGAACACCTGGAGCTTGCAGTCTGTAGTAGATCTGAAATCTGCTGGGACAGATGTCAAGGGAGAAAGGGGAGTTAAGGATTTCAGGGAAATTCTTCTTTCTTTCTTTCTCTCTCTCTTTCTTTCTTTCTTTCTTTCTTTCTTTCTTTCTTTCTTTCTTTCTTTCTTTCTTTCTTTCTTTCTTTCTTTTTAATCTACGGTGTACTTTGAAACTTTCAGGCCCATGGTGTGGTCCTGGCAGTTGGGTGGGTGGGTGGAGTCCCATGACCAGGGGAGAGGGAGAAATCCCATCCTCAGGAATAGGAAGTAGGCAGGAAAACTTAGGTTGACAGGAGTGCTTATCTGGAGTTCATTTGACCTGTGAGAGATGAAGCCAAGTGGATTCCCTAAAGCTTTTAAGATTTTTTTTAAGTTTACAAAAAGAGATAAGTGTTAGCTATTTTAGCATTACAACTGTTTGTAATCTCTACTGAAATGCACATTGTAGATTCATGCCTTTGAGTTGTAGTAAAAGTTTGGGCACTCAAAAGTGATTTGGGAGTTAAAAGTATGACCACTCTTTCCTCTGTCCAGATGAGGGTGAATATAGATTGGACAGGTGCTTTAGCACACTGAGAAGCTCTTTAAGTCTATACTTAGAAGACAGCCAAAGGAAACATAAGACCTTGAGAGTCTGTGGTTATGATAGTATGCTTTACCAGACCCACATTAATAGCTTGTCAGAACTCCACTGATTAATGTCGAAACTGAACTTTTGAAATCTTTTCATTATTTTAAATGTAGTACTGTGCCGGGCGCACGCCTTTCATCCCAGCACTTGGGAGGCAGAGGCAGGTGGATCTCTGAGCTCGAGGCCAGCCTGGTCTACAGAGTGAGTTCCAGAACAGCCAGGGCTACACAGAGAAACCCTGTCTCGAAAAACCAAAAAAAAAAAAAAAAAAAAAAAAAAGTAGTACTGTGTGCATATACACCTGCTTGCCAGAAGAGGGCATCAGATCCCTTTAGATGGTTGCTGGGAATTGAACTTAGGACCTCGGGAAGAACAGCCTGTGTTTTTAACTGCTGAGCCATCTCACCAGCCGGTGAAATCTTAGTTATAACAATAGCATAGTGAGAAAAAGAAATTTGAAGCATTTTTCTTTCATTTTTTTATATACCTTAAATCATTTTGTTCTACCTTTACAGATTGTATTTACACAACTTAAAACACCGTCCTAGAATTTCTAACCTACCTAAGCTTTCATTTTTATCTAATTATTTACCACGAGACACACGTGGTTGATAATTTAGACCAATCACTGTAAAGCAAGTACCCTTAACTAGAGGAAGAGTAAAGAGTTACTTTGTGAACTTATCTCTTTTTAGAATCAGGTAGCAAAGTAAACTGTTTGCCTGTCACAGCTGGAGGCCTAAAAGCTCTAGGAAAGCCTCAGGCTTAATATTTGCATATGAAGAGACCTGAGAAGCCAGCTGAAGCCCTGAGGGGGAAGAGCTGAGTACGTGCTGCTGTTAAACCTAGAAGTTAGTCAATCACTAGCCTAGAGATCTGAGAAGGATAAATTCTAGCTGGACGTATAATCCAAATACTCTTTGTTATCAGTTAAAATGTCAAAGACATTCCCATTACCGGCTTACCTCCGGGTTGTGTAATCTTAATAGTTTCCTTGGAGTCATACAGAGCAGCAGTCGAAGAAATTTGTTCTGTAGAGGAGCTTGGAAACACTGACCTTACTTTTTGATCAGGCAAAGTAGAGCGATCAACCCAGAAATGTCCATAGTTTGTGTAGGGCCCTGGCAGCAGGTGAGACTTGGGGCAGTTTTCCCCGGGAGAATCCAGGTAGAGTCACAATGCCCCATCTGTGTTCTCTAGAAACCATGGGATTCCCACTAGGAAGAGGCATGTCTATTATGGAAAGCTTAAACTTTGTGTTTTTCTTTGGTTTTTCGAGACAGGGTTTCTCTGTGTAGCCCTGACTGTCCTGGAACTCACTCTGTAGACCAGGCTGGCCTCGAACTCAGAAATCTGCCAGCCTCTGCCTCCCAAGTGCTGGGATTAAAGGTGTGTGCCACCATCATACAGCTGTTTTAAATGACATATTCAGTAGATCTCTGAAGAGTCTGAGGACCACCTATTCAGTATACCTTATTTACTTGCTTTAGGCTTAACTCTGAAAACACATTTAAGAGGCTAAAGAAAACTTCTCATTAAATGAACAGTTCACAGAGTAGAAGTTTATCAAAGTTACCGAAGACAAAGAAGCCAGACAAATAGTACTGTGAACTAGGAATTTATGAAGCTTCATTATTAAATATAGCTTATCAAACATATGTTGTTAGTTATGTAAATTCTCTGGAAGACTGGTGTTGAGCCGTTAGCAAAGATATAAGTAATTATACATCTTAAATCAGCTTTTGTTAATCTAAGTAGACACTGTTGGTGGCAACTTTGACAAACAGTTTGTGTTTAGTTTCCGAACCCAACAAGGGGCTGAAATGCATATCTCACATACCAAAGTGGACCTGGCCCTGGCCTCCTACAGGTTCTCCCAGCATCCCTCAGTCCCTACCCTGCCCCCAACCCGGAACTTTCCAGCCCAAGGGCTAGGCTGCCCTTCCCCCATAGGCTCTTCCGTAAATCTCCCTCTCCCTCCCTCCCTCTCCTCCCTCTTTCTCTCTCTCTCTCTCTCTCTCTCTCTCTCTCTCTCTCTCTCTCTCTCTCTCTCTCTCTCTCTCTCTCTCTCTGTCTCTGTCTCTGTCTCTGTCTCTCTCTCTCTCTCTCTCTCTCTCTGTGTGTGTGCTTGTGCGTGCACATGTGCACATCCTTTCTTTCTCTTCCCCCTCTCCCCTCCTTTCCCATGGCGACTTCCCTGGTGAACTGCCTGAGAGCAGCTTCCCAATAAAGCTGTGTTTAATGTAATGTAGTCTGGCTTACATTGATGAAATTCTCATTTCATTGGTGGAGAAATAACTTATCATTTTGGACGGATCATTCTGGAGCCTGAATAGGCCTGCTAACTTTCAGGGCCTTAATTTTTAGTTTGGGGGATTTATCCATAGATGAAAACTAGGCGTTGAAGTTACTCATTATTAATGTGTCAAGGTCACATGTCAGAAGCCATGTCAGCTTGCTTTTGGCTTCCATGTACTTAATCAATTGAGTCCATCCTTTGATTCTGTGGGTGTCTTTGATGGTGATTGTATTTTTTAGAGACAACAGAGAGTTGTATCTTATTTTCTTAATCTAATCAGAGAGTCTGTATTTTTACTGGTGAGTTGAGACTGTTTGCATTTCTGTTTCTTACTGAGAGGGGTTTACTAGTTCTGTAATTTTTGTAGGCTGTTTTTCTGGTTGTTTTGATTATTGTTTCCTATTCCCTCCACTGTTTGTATTAAGGCTTTGCTGACATGATTATCTCTTTCCCAGTCATTGTTTGTTCATCAGTTTATCTCATGAAAGTTTTTCTTTCCTTTGCTGTTATAGTTGAGTTGCATTTCTTTCCCCTCTTAAGTTTGGTGGCAGGAGAGGGATACCCAGCTCTCACAGATTGTCCTCTGACTTCCCTCTGCATGTGTTCTGTGGTGCATGAGCTCTCGAGTGCTTGATTTGCACGCATGTGCACACACATACATATATACATACATGAGAAACAAGAGTAATTAAAAATTTTAAAGTGACCCAAAAGTATGAAATAATGCAGAATTTTAAAATTATAATATCAGTTAATACTTCTTCCTTGTTTGGGTGAATAGTTTTCCTCACATCCTAAGGGAGTCTTTTAAAAATGTTTATTTTATGTGTGTGCATGTATGGCTATGTATACCATATATGTGACTCATGCCAGCAAAAGCAAGAAGAAGATATTAGATCCTCTGGGACTAGAGTTATGAGCTGTCATGCAAAAGCAGCAACTGCTCTTAAATGCTGAGCCATTTCTCCAGGTCCCAATCTATGTCTTGCCACTGATTTTTGAGGTTGATAGTTTTATATACTTAAAAATTAGATGAGAATGTTTTTTATTCACTATTGGAGAATGTTTCTGCATGAAACAGCTCTTGGTAGGCGTTTTCCAGTCTTCAGCAAGGATTGCCACTCGACCCTAGTACCTAGCCTGTTTGGACAGTTCTTTCTGATGTGATGGGTGATTGTGTTTTCCAAGCCTAGTTTTCAGTATTCTAGGCTGAGGGTGGAGGTGGGAATGAAAAGGTAGGAAGTGGGCAGCTATGCTTGTTTTACCATTGTTGCAGGATACTTGAGACACATCATGACCCATGGTGCTTTTCCCCAGAGACTCACAGTTTTTGCTTGAGTATAGTTGTGGCTGCAAGTGTGTGTCATGTTTTAATTCACTTCATGTATTCACATGATTATCAGAATTGTTGTGAAAATAATAAATTTAAAAAATTAATTAAGAACAAGCTCATCTGGGAGCCTGTTTCTTATTGTATGACACAGTTATCTAATCAGTACAGGGAAACTACACATTAATTTGAATAAAGAAAAATTTTCATAGAGATTTTTAGATATAGTGAGATGTGGTATATTAAAATATTACCTAATAAGGAACCTTAAACAGTAAAGAAATAGCAGATTCAAGGCATAACCAATTTCTTCAGGGCCATATGTTAGTCAATTATCTATTAATGACTAATATACTGATGATTAATACTAGAGGTAATTTATAGCCAAAAGAAGTGTGTTTGTCTGAAATTTTTAGAGAATGAAAGTCCAAGATCAGACTACCCCACGGATTCAACCTCTGCTGAGGGTTTCTTTGGCTGGTTACCGCATGGCAGATGGCATCATGGTAGGAAAACATTTGTGAGGGAGATATTAATTACATGGTAAATGGGAAGTAGTAAGTTGGAAGGGACCAAGGAGTGGTCATTCTTGCTCTTGTATAATAATCCTCTTGTGAGGACCAACCAAGGTTCCATAAGAACTACATTAATGCCTGTCAGGATCAGTCCCCTAAGTGATGAGGTCACCTCCCACTAGGCTCCAGTTCTTTAAGGCCTAACCCTTCAGAGCCCAGTGCAATGTCTCATGTGTAACTAAATCCATCCCTCTCCCCTCTATATTTTACATGGCTTGTGGTAAATCCTGCTGCTTAGGGAAATTTTCCTCTTATGGAACAATTCAACGAACTCTGGTAACAAGTTCAGAAGAACCAATCAATAATAAATTATATATATTTTTTTGTTCTTTAACTTTGTATTGATTCTTTCGTGAATTTCACACTGTGCACTTCAATCTCACTCATCTCCCTGCCCTTTATACCCACTCTTTGCTCTTGCAATCCACCCCCCAAGATAAAAAAAAAACTTGTGCTACCAACCAGCCAGAGCTCCCCAGGGTCTAAACCACCAGCCTGGGAGCACATAGGGAGGGACCTATGACTCCAGCTGTATATGTAGGGGAGGATGGCCTTGTCAGGCAAAGGTGCTGGAGGAAGTCCTTGGTCCAGTGAAGGCTGGATGCCCAGTGTGGGGGAAATCATGGGTGGGGAGGTGGGAGTGGGAGGATAGGTGGGGGCACATCCTCATAGAAGCAGGAGGGGGGGGTGGGATGGGGGTTTCTGGTGGGAGGGAAATGGGGAAAGGGGATTACATCTGAAATGTAAATAAAATATCCAATAACAAATTAAAAAAAACTTGTTGTGAAAGCTGTAGTGTTTCACAGTGTGTCCCACAGTCCAAGCTTTTCCTCCTATTGTCCTCACTTTTTGTGAATGTTCATTGCAATGAGTCATTGGTCTGGCTCAAGGCCTCTGGCTTCCACTAACCTGGTTTTCTTTTTCTAAAGGTGACCAGGGCAGTCCAGTCAGTCAACAGGCTCTCCAGCACAGGAGTGAGGATTAAAAAGAAAAAAGGACAATTAGACCACATTGTAGCATGATCCCAGTCAATTCTGAGACTGAAGGTGACTTTATTTTTTCCCAATTTGCTTTTATACCATTTAAATTACATGCAAGTATTGAGGTCAGTTCTAGGTTGAGGAACTAGCAATACATTAGATGCAAATAGTCAAGGAACAAACAAGACAATAAACACAAATAGTCAAAGAATAAGCAAGGCAATAAACAAAAGTCCCATGATCACTCCCACAATAACTGTTTCTAAGGGCTTATCAGGATGACCAAAATATCTGAGCCCTGTCCTAGCCCAAAGTCATTTTCATGCCTGAAGCCTACTTCTTGTTCTAGCCTAAAATTTAGATTCCTGTCTGAAATTACTTATTTGTTCTAGCCTAATAGTTAAATTCTTGCCTGAAATTACTTCTCTGTTTTAGCCTAAAATTAGATTCCTGCCTGAACTTACTTCCCTGTCATGGCCCAATGTCATATTCCTACCTAAAGCCCATTTCCTTGTTGTTGGCCAACATCAGATTCCTGCCAAGCAGTCCAAAAGCTCTCCACATAAAGACAATTTATTTCTTGTCTTTTATGTTTTGCATGCATATGGGTGTTGGGTCTGCATGTGTGTTGCTGCACCATGTGCTGTGCCTAATGAGTGCCTCCAATGGTCATCAGAGGTCAAACCGCCTGCGACTGGGGTTACAGGTTGTTGTTAATGTCTAAACGAAAACCCCAAACTACCCCAAAGGACAGGCCCACTGACTTGGCCCCCAAAAAATTGACAGTCTTTGCTCAGCTCACACTGGACTGACTATAGGATTGCTGGTGGGTACTTTCATCATTCCTCAAAAACCTGTGAGACTGGTTTCTATCTGCCTGGAAGAGCCACTTCCTTGTTTCCCCTTCCTCTGGTGATGAGGTTTCTGACTCCCTATTGACATGTACCAATGCTAGCCGATGCTAGCCAATGAGGGTTATAAAGGGCATGGTACACCAGGTAGGAACTGGCGGATGCTGGGAGAACCTGTATGTAGGAGGCCAGGTGTGCTTTGGTATGTAAAGTATGCACCTCATCTCTTTGTTCCAGAGTGTAAAGCCAACATCTTTGCTTCTTAAAATTTCTATCTTATGTTGGTTGATGCCTTCTTTGTTGAGACTCTATCATTTATTTCAATTTTGTTCATATTTGCACCCTGAGATAATTTATAATGTATGTTTTTATTTATTTATTTATTTATTTATTTATTTATTTTGGTTTTTTTGAGACAAGGTTTCTCTGTGTAGCCCTGGCTGTCCTGGAACTCACTCTGTAGACCAGGCTGGTCAAGAACTCAGAAATCTGCCTGCCTCTGCCTCCCAAGTTCTGGGATCAAAGGCGTGCGCCACCACTGCCCGGCTATGTTTCATATTTTAAAATAATTCTATGTAATTTTGGTATTCACATATATTGTATTTTTCCATTCAATTTGTGATCTTTCTGATTTCTAGTAAAATTCTATGAGCTCTTTTATTATCATTGCTTTAAAGAGGATAAAATATTGGTTTTTATGGCATTTTTCCTCACATAACTATCACCGTCCCTCATAACTTCTGCCCTGTCTGTTCTCCTTTCTTCTGTCAAACCCTCCCCTTCCTGCTTCATGTTGTTACACCATCACACACACACACACACACACACACACACACACACACACACACACTTGGCTTTTAAGATTGTCAAGGTCTCAACGGTCATTTTATTTGAAAGACAATGAACAGGACTACGAAACAACCAGGCATTCAAAGAATAGCCAGAATACAAAACAAAAAGTTGCCCAAACAAAAACAAACAAAACAAAGCATCCCACAAGTCAGTGATAGCATAATCCTAATACAGGACTGTGAGAATGAAACATGAAACCTGAGTGGCCACGCACACCTCTAATCCCAGCACTCAGGAAGGTGGATCTTCGTGTTCAAGGCCAGCCTGGTCTACAGAGTGAATTCCAGGATAGCCGGGGCTTCATAGAGAAATCTTGTCTTGAAAATTAAACAAGCAAACAACCCCCCCTCCAAAAAAAAAAAAACAAAAAGAAAGGAACACAAGACAGATATTTTAATTAAGAAATATGGAGCAGCTGACATGTTCAGCCTAATAGGAGGGAGCAGCCTAATGTCCAGCTGTGGGAGGGAGTGAGGTGGGGTGCATACTCCATGCTAGGGCATTACTACATTTGTAATTGAGCTTCTGAGAGTCAAAGACCCTCTATCTCACGGCTATTGGATGACCAGCAAGGTGACATTAGCATGAACTCTGCTACGGGGTGGGAGCTTGTAGAGATCAAAAATCTGTACTCTGAAGCACTCGGTGTGGCTCAGTTGGTAGAGTGCTAGCCTGCTGGGCACAAAGGCCTGGGTTTGATCTCCAGAGCCACATGAAAACTGGGTGTGGTGGCACATTCCTGTAATCCCAACAAGTACGAGGTAGAGGCAAAAAGAACTGAAGTTCAGGGTTGTCCTCGGCAAGTTTGAGGCCAGTGTGGGCAGCGAGAAACCCTATCAAAAAAACAAAAGTTGGGGAGCCAGTCATGTGGCTCATAAGATAAAGATGTTTGCTGCCAAGCCTGACAATATGAGTTCAAACCCCGGGACCCACACAGTGGCAGGGGAGAGCCAATTCCCTTTGTCCCCTAACTTCCCACGTGTCTTGTGGCATTCACTCTGCAAACACAATACACAGATATTTGTTGGCTAGCACATCTGTAGAATGGAGTAGCAAATACAATAACCTTAAATGAACATATAACTCTAGAATGGACCAAATGGACTCTAAGGGGCTACAGAGATGACTCAGTGGTTATGAGCATTAGCTCTTCCAGAGGACCCAAGTTCAATTCCTTGCACTCACGTAGTGGCTCATAGGTAGTCCCAGGAGATCTGATGCCTTCTTCTGGCCTCTGTAAGCAATATGCACCCATGTGTTATGCAGATACACATGAAAGCAAAGCACTGGTACACATGAAAATTTTCAAAATTTTAACGAATCTGATTACTTCCTTTACAGAAAATCCAAATTTAAACCATGAGGTAGCTACTATGGCTCACAACTAACCACCACTCATAAAGAGTCCTGTCATCATGGGACTGGATAGCAGCAACCTCAAGCCTCACAAGGCTTGGGGACAACTGAAATGGGTAGATCTAGATTGAGATATAGTGAAGATACTATGAATATATTTGGAACAAACAGAAAGGTGAACTAGATACTACCTGACACTTGGTGGTGTATAGACATCTGACCAAACAGGTGCTGATGACAGTAACAGACAAAGCTGTGACAATACAGATACCTATATATGCACAGCACCAATGTTTATAGGGCTATTTGAGTACTGAAAACAACACATACCTCATTGAAACATCATACTGAGGCCTATATATAAAATTATAAGGAAGCCACAGGTCTTCCTTTGAACAAAGGGGCAGGAACAGGCACTAAAAACATAATGATTATGCCCATACCTAGCAAAACATGCATTACTCAACACCTAATGCCCAATTAAGATTAGAGATCATGGTTATGACATCAAGTCACTATGGACCACTGAGCCCACATAAAATAATTTTGTTCCACTAGGATTTTGGACAACTAAATTACAATATGCAACCAAAATATGCCCCCCCCAGAAAGTATGTTTGGCTAACTTGTAAGACATTAAAACATGTGGTAAGAGACTTATTACAGTCAAGTGCATGCTGCCTTTGTTTCCCTTGATAAAGTTAAGTCTCAAACAACTGGCAAGAAGCCAAATGACAAACTTGTTACCTGGTATTTACAAGGTACACTCAAGGCAGAGGTGCTGGCTTTAAAAGCCTATCACACTCTGCATATAGGAGAGGCACAAAGTGGAAAACGATTTGCTGAAATTCAAGCTAAAGGCAGAGTATATCTTCCCATGCCAACTTTGGGAAATGCAGTCCTGCCTGATTAAATAATGTACACAATGCCTGGTTTACACACAGATCAGCCTCAGTGACCCAAAGAAAAACATAATGGAAAGCAGTGTCCAGAGACCCTAGAACAACATGGTCCTCAACAAACAAGGTACTTCACCATCTTCAATGACATATAGGACCCACAGCAGTAGTGTTTGCATCCAGACAACTGAAAATTGAAAAATATACCAAAACATTTTACATATTAGAAGCAATTACAAATGGCACAGCCCTGTGAACATAGGAATGTGTACAAAATGACCATAAAATAAATGTCAAAGACTTAGAGTCACACCAATATTGAAAAATATATATAAAAAAAAAATCTTGCCGGGCAGTGGTGGCACATGCCTTTAATCCCAGCACTTGGGAGGCTGAGGCAGGCGGATTTCTGAGTTCGAGACCAGCCTGGTCTAAAGAGTGAGTTCCAGGACAGCCAGGGCTACAAAAACAAAAACAAAACAAAACAAAAAACTCAAAAAATTAACATCAGGGTCACACCCATATCAACACATCTGAAAGATGACTTAGACCATGTGTGATGGCTCACAATTTAAATCCCAGCACTTGAAACGCAAGAGGCAAGAGGCAGATGAGTTTGAAGCAAGCCTGGTCTGTAGTGCCAGTTCCAGGCCAGCCAGGGCTACATAGTTAGACCCTGTCTCAAAAGGGGGAGTGAGGTAGACACAGAAAGATAATTAAAAAACAACTAACAACCAAGTAAATATGTTAACCAAAAGTATAGAAACACACATCAAAACACCAAAATTATTTTTCCTGAGATTTGTGCCATCAAGCTCTATATCAACGTTTTGTACAAAATGCAAGCTCCTGCTCTCAGCAATCAGAGCAATCAAGAGCAATCATGGCGAGGCTGTGCTCTGTCCTAAGTCATTATGTATTGTGACTTTTGGGCTAAGATTTGCCCCCAAGTGACTTCATTTGACAAAAGCACCATTTGGCTCCATTTTGCATGGAAATACAGAGGTGAAATGAATTTGCATGTAATTGTACATAGAGATGTCTAGCACCATCCATAAGGAACAGCCTGATAAGTAACTTATTCCTCAAAATGAGAAGGTACCAGCTATCATTAAAGTGGGAATGTATGAACACGTGGGTGCATTTAAAACCATATCGGAAGGCTGGGGATGTAGCTCAGGGGTGGAGTGCTTACCTAGTATGCTCAAGGCCCTGAGTTAAGTCTGCTGTATGGCAAAAGAAGAGAAAAGATGGCCAGACCTGGAGCTCCAGGGGACTGAACCACCAAACAAAGAGTACGCATGGAGGGAACCATGGCTCCTCTGCCTGAATATGTGGCAGAGGATGGCCTTGTGGGACATAAGAGGGAAGAGTGGCCCTTGGGCCTGAGGGGGTTCAATGCTCCGGTGTAGGGGAATGCGAGGGTGGGAAGGCAGGAGTGGGTGGGTAGAGGAGCACCCTCATAGAGGCTGGAGAAGGGGGATCGAATAGGGGGTTTATGAAGGGGAGACTTGGAAAGGAGATAACATTTGAAATGTAAATAAAGAAAATATTCAATAAAAAGAGAATAAAAACAGAAAAAACAAATCTTTAAACTTTCTGTAGCCATTCTATGACCAAAACACATACACACACACACACACACACAATCTCTCTCTCAACTTTTCTGTAGCCATTCTATAACCTACACACACACACACAACCTTTCTGTAGTCATTCTGTAACCCATACAAACACAATCTAACGCATCTATCTACTCATCTATTGTATGCTCTAAGAGTTAATATTAGTTGCCCCGGCCCGCAGGGATTCGACAAGACCCTAGGGAAGGGGGCGAAAGAATGAAGAGACAAGAGACACAAGGAAGAAGCATCAGTCTGAATGTCTGATCTAGTGCTTAAATTTTATTGTTCAGGCTGCCGTTATAAAGGCAAGCAGGCAGGAGAGTCATCTGACAGTCAGGGTCCAGGGTCATCCCGTAATTGCAGAGTTCTCTAAGCCCACAAGAATTCCTAGCCCAAATTACTTATCTAAATGTTTTCTCACAAGCAAGAAGGCAATTAAAACATTTCTCAGCTCGAGTTGCTTATCTGATTAATATTTTCTCCCTGGCAGAAGGGCAATAAATAAAGTATCCTTTAACTCAGGCTGTTTACTTAACTGACATGTGCTCTCAGGCAGAAAGGGGTCTTGGCTCCCAGCAATTAGTAATTAAAATCAGAGTAAAATATAACTTTTATTCTCCGGATGCAATTGTCTAGGCAGCTTACTGCCTCAGTCTGCAAACCTGGACCTAGTCCTGGAGGCTTCAAGCCTCTATAATCTAATCTAGGCCTAGAATCTTTTCAGCTTCTGAGACGTACTGCTGAGTAAGTGTACCCCTTTCTAGCTCTTTCTGAACTTTGGCTGGCTAGTCAACTCAGCTGTTCTGGCTCAAACTCCTCTCCAGGCTGACTGATTTAATCTGGGTTCTTTCAGCTTCTGACTGAATTGCTCTGCTTGGCCTCATAGTACCTCTGGCAATCTGTTCTAATCTGGCTCCTTCTCATTCTCTGGCTCGTTCTTTCTTCACCCTCTGCAACCTGTCTCTGTACAACTCTCCCAGTAAAAAAAAACAAAAAACAAAAAACAAAACAAAACAAAAAAAAACCTGCCTCCTTTCTCTCTTCTCTCTGCAGTGTCCCTTAAGTAGCTTCTCTTTTCTCTCTCTTCTCCTGAAAGTTGGCATATCCTATTCTGTCAAATCCTTCTCTGATCCATTGTAAGGGTCCATGATTCGCCAAAAAATGATACCCCAGACTCAAATAATATGCAAAAGTAAAGAACATTTATTCTGCAAAATTTGCCAGTATGCAGGGATCTCCACCCACCAAATGGAGACGCTGAGTGAACTTTTAAAGCCTGTTAGAGGAATTCCAAGGAGGAGTGGGTGGCCCTTTATCTTTCTCTACCTTGATTGGTTGGTTCTATTTCCAAGGTTATGGGTGTCCCAAGATTGGCTAGGGCTCTGGGGAGTTTCAGGGAGTTCCTAGAACCATTGCTGATTAACTTATTTTTGGCTCCTGATAGGCTGACTGGGAAGGGTGGTTTTTCCTAGAATTGACTTGTTTTGAACTTCTTCAGTATTGGAAAACAGAAACTCAGGCCTGGTCTCCCAAACTGTCAGTTTGCAGCCTGTCATGGAGTCAGCCTAGCTCTCTCTGACTCAGTCCTCTCATCATCACGGTGGGTGTCTGTCACTCAATTAGACATCACTTTCCTTTTTTCTGTATTTATTATGTATGCAGCATTCTGCCTGCATGTACACCTGTACACCAGAAGAGGACACCAGATCTCATTATAGATAGTCCTGAGCCACCATGTGGTTGCTGGGAATTGAACTCAGGACCTCTGGAAGAGCAGACAATGCTCCTAACCTCTGAGCCATCTCTCCAGCTCCCTAGACATCACTTTCAAACATGGCTGCTTCCTTTTACAAACTAACTTAACCTTCATTGTTTGATATTAAAGGTGTGTAGTAAGGGTGTGCTGGTATTCTACCCAGAGGGATTAAAGGTGTGTGTTAAGGACTGGGCCATAACTGGAAGCAGGGTTATTCAGTAAAGAATACAATCTAGGGGCTCAAAGTGTGATCAAATATTCTGCAACAGTAAAAAAGCTGATTGCCAGTTACCAAGAGGAATTGAGACTATCTAGTAAACTAGCAACACACACACACACACACACACACACACATATTGAATATATTATTAGTCAAATTCTGGCATGGTACAAAGACATGGATGTGCCTATGTTTCTGGTGTACCATTCATGACAGTTTCTATATGAAAGGAAAGTCTGTATAATAATTTTTCAAGAAGAAAATGATTCTGGGTGAAATGTAGAAAATATTGAAGAGGCTCAAGATGGTGATTGTGTAAAACCAAAGGAATGTTGCTCACATAAATGGTTTTATGGGTCAATGAAGTGGCTCAGCAGGTAAAAGCGTTTGCTGTACAAGCCTGGCATCCTGACTTCAATTCCCAGAATCCACACAAAAGTAGAAGAGAGAAGAGACTCTACGAAGATGTCCTGACCTCCACGTGAGCTCTATGGCACATGCACCCTCTCACCATAAACACACACAAACACCCACACACAATTTTAAATAATTTGTGCACACACATCCATATTATATCATTCTATTTTGAAATATCTGTATGTAGACATGTAAATAAGCAAATTTGTTTTAAAAAATTGAGGCCTGATAATACAAGATGGTAGCTGTGGAAAATGGAAACTTTCTCACACTGCTCTATTGCAATGCATACAACTTAGGGCAGAAAAAGTCTAATACTTGCCGGGTGGTGGTGGCGCACGCCTTTAATCCCAGCACTTGGGAGACAGAGGCAGGCGGATTTCTGAGTTCGAGGCCAGCCTGGTCTACAGAACGAGTTCTAGGACAGCCAGGGCTATACAGAGAAACCTTGTCTCAAAAAACTTAAGAAAGCTGAAAAACTTCTGCATCAGAGCCCAAGCAGAACAAAGAAACCATATCAGTTATTTTAACACAGAGAATCATTTCAAATAATTTATTGGCTATGAAATTGTTAACCACACAGATAAAAGAGAACATTTAGGATACGAGGGAAGTAACAACGCAGAGGGCAGCTGAGCAAGCGCGGCAATGGCATGGGAGTGAGGGGTACAGAGTCTCCTTTTGACGTTCATGGTCATGCCGATAAAAGAATTTCAAAAGACACACAAAGAACTGAAGGACATTTATTGGAGTCAGTGAGAAAAAGAAAACAGAGCGAACAAGGTAGAGCTCTTAGCGGCTGCGCTAAGGAGATGGAAAGGTGTGAAAAAGAGAAAACTACAGGTTTTTTGGTGCTTGGTTTTTGGTTTTTGGTTTTACGAGACAGGATTTCTCTGTGTAGTCCTGGCTGTTCTGGAACTCACTCTGTAAACCATGCTGGCCTCGAACTCAGAAATCTGCCTGCTTCTGCCTCCCAAGTACTAGGATTAAACGCATGTGCGACCACTGCCCGGCTATATGTAGCTTCTTATTAGCCAAATTCTAGCTGGGAGCAGCTGACAAGGCAGAATGTATTTCAAGAGACACAAAGCACACATGATCTAGAAGGGTAGGCTTACAGTAAGAACAGAATAGCTTAAAAACTGACACAAGTCCTATAGTTATCAACAGAGACAGATCTTAGGAGGGAAACGTCACTCAAAAACAAAACAACTGCCAAGATTTTACCTACAGTGTGACACCATTTCTGTAAAAATTTAACAATATAATATTATACATTGCAGGCTGCAGACTATACCAAAAACATCTCACAGTAGATTCAAATTTAAAATGTTTAAAAACAGTCTTAAGTTTTGAAGAAAGTATACATAAATATCATCACCTTGAAATAGACAATATGTGAAACATAAAAGTTCAGTACAAGGAAAAAGTTAACAAATTAAAGAACCATCTATAGTCTGAGAGAAGATACTGTACCATATGAATGAATGGCTTTATATGCTTACATAAAAAGCAGTAACACCAATGACAACATTTAAACTAGAACTAAAAGATAAGCATCCCATTGTAAAGAATATGAGCAGTCAGTACACAAAAGAAAAATATTGAGCCGGGCAGTGGTGGCGCACGCCTTTAATCCCAGCACTGGGGAGGCAGAGGCAGGTGGATTTCTGAGTTCGAGGCCAGCCTGGTCTACAGAGTGAGTTCCAGGACAGCCAGGGCTACACAGAGAAACCCTGTTTCAAAAAACAAAAAACAAAAAAAAACAAAAAAAAGAAATACACTGAAGTAGTTCGTGTGTGCAACAGATGCTGGGCACAAAGACAGAGGCACCGGGCTTGCACAAGAAGCTTCAAATTCTGCTTAGTGTTATCTGACTGTATTTCACTTGGAGAAACAGTGTTTTAAATCCCCATAACAAAAATATTATGTCCAGGCTTGTGATGCAGCTTAATGGTGAAGTGCCTGCCTTAGCATGTGCAAGGCGCTGGGCTTCATTCTTAGAACTGCAAGAAAAAAATTTAAAGAAAGATTACCATCTAATTGTGTTTGGGTATCTGCTATGCAATTCCCCATTATACCCTCATCTCTCCACCTTCCCAGACTCTAGTAATCCCTATTGTACATTCCAATTAATCTTTACAACATCCACACATGAGAGACTAAATAAAATTTCTTCATTTGGCTTATTTGCTCAATATAGCGTCCTTTGGTTCCACCCATTTTGCTGCAAATGACAGGATATATTTCTTTTATGTCTCCTCAGCACTCTAGCTCAAGGAGTGCACTGCTCCCTTGCAGTGTACCCTGTACTGTCTCTTTAAATAAAACATCTAGATGTTTTGCAAAAAATTTTCTTTTATGGCTGAATACCACCACACTTTGTGTGTGTGTGTGTGTGTGTGTGTGTGTGTGTGTGTGTATAGTAGTAGTCCATGTATACACACACACACACAAATATATATATATATATATATATATATATATATATATATATATATATAATTTTAGCTATTCAAGTACTGATGAACTCATGATTGTTATATCATATATATACATATATACATATATATATGTATCAAATTATCACATACCAAGTACCAAGTCAATTTATACAAATAAAATAGCCCTATAATATGTTAGGCTCCAAGTTTAAACCATAGCCCTACAAAAAATATACTTTAAAAAAAGAGTAAAGAAAACAGGTTGACAAGACTGCTTTAGGCACTTGGGAAGCAGAAGCAGAGGCAGGTGGATTTCTTTGAGTGTAAGACCAGCCTGGTCTACACAGTGAGCTCCAAGCCAGCTAAAACTACACATAGTCAGACAGTGTGTTAATAAAGAAGAAAAAGAAAAGGAATTTTAAGAGAATGGGGAAAACAAGCAGTAGAAACAGTTAAGATGTTCTCTAAGCACTGAGTGCAATCGTGTTCCATACACCATGGACTACTACTTAGAAATAAGAATGAAGAAAGTATTGTGTCACATACAGCAATCTGATGAACTCGCGGAGAATTATGCTGAGTGAAAAAAGAGAATCCTCAAAAAGTGTGGTCCGATTACATTACATTGTTGAACTGATTCGCCTGTACTGTATTCGAGAACATACTAATGGTTGGCGTGGATTAAAGGGAAAGTGGAGGCAGAAAGGAAGTGGTCTTGGCTTTTAAAGGTAAAATAAGAGACACTGGTGCAGCTCAATAATAGAGTATTGCATAGTCTGTACAAGCCCCAGATTCCCCCCCTCCACAGGGAAAACAGGAGAGATCCTTATGGCCATAGAAATGTTCTCTATGTGAGAATCCAAGAAATCATCTACAAAGATTTCATGGATCACCACTGGGAGAAACTGAGTAAACCATACTCAGCTGAATCTATAATTATATAAAAGAAACACAAACCCAGATATGGTGGCACACACACCAATGATCCTAGAACATTGGAGACTAAGGCAAGAGGACTGCCATGAGTTCAAGGCCAGCCAAAGTACACAAGACCCTGTCTCAAAAAAAAAAAACCCAAACAACATTTCTCCATTGTAGCCCTTCCCACTATTAGGAGTCCTTTCTTACTTTTCCTTAATAAACCTATGCTTAGCCCTACTTAAGAAAAAAAACAAAGAGAAAAAGAAAAACATCTAAAGAAGTACCAAGCCCAAGAAAGCAGCATGGTTATAAAGCACTTCTATAACCTGCCTGGGACCTTGGGTTCTGCCCCAGCCACTGCAAAAAAAAAGGGTAAAAGAAAAAACAAACAAATGGGAGGGAATTCTTACCTCAATTGATCTACTAGGTTCTTCTGGAATCAAGGCAGAAAATCTCTGGGGTGATTCTCATTCGATGACATGTTTATCCAGGGCCTCAGCCCCTTCTTCAAAAGCTGAAGAGTGTAGAAGATTCTGCAGCCTCTAATAAGGTGTGAAGTTTAATGGCTCCACAGAGACATAAAGAACCCCTAAAATAATAGCATTACTCACTTATTACTGTGAGGAGACATCATGACCAAGGCAACTTAAAGTTGAAATTTCTGGTTTCTTTGGAGACTCAGTTAAGTTATAATGATGTTTTGCTGGGGCACACAGGTGAAAAAATGTTTTGCTAAACCAGATATGTGAGAGAAGGTTTTGCTGAAGCACACACAGGTGAAATGATGCATTACTATAGCAAACTTGTGAAAGGATGCATGGTGTTTAGGAAGAATATAAGTATGACCCCACAGACACTGGAAGCTCGAGCATTGGTTAGCTTTGCTAGTCTTCACTGATGACACGCATATATTGGTTTGCCTTACATTGTGTTGCTGAGCTCCGCATGTGGTGACTTCACAAAGAGAAACTCACCAAAGAACTTCTTGTGAGGTTCTGAAGCTTCCTGCCACTTCCTCAGACTTGGACTGACTGGCAACCCTTGAGCCTTGCAGTTTCTTCTGGATTGAACTGCCTTTGCTGATTCATGTGTGATGGCTGCCAAGTGGATTGGACTGCAGCTGCTGAATCGTGTGGTGTTTGGAGCAGACTGGACCGAGAACAACAAAGATTGGAATTGCCCCCAAAAGAACTATTTCTAAACAGGTCCACTTCCCCTGTATTCTAATAACCTTTCTTTTCCACTACCTCTAGAGGATGATGGGCTACAGGGGAGGTTGAACCCTTATTAAAGTAAGTTGTCAAAAATCTATGCTTACAGCAACATAGACTAAAGGATTTAACTGGGACTTGCTTATAGTTTCAAAGGACTAGTCCATGACCATCGTGGTGGGGAGCATGGCAGCAGGCTGGCATAGCACTTGAGCAGTAGCTAAAAGCTTACATTTGATCTGAAAGTAGCCTGCAGAGCCAGAGGCTGGGCCTAGTGTGGAAACCTCAAAGCCCATCCCTAGTGATACATCTCCACTGAGGCCACAACTTCTCTAGCAAGGTCATGCATCAACTGGGAAGCAAACAGGCAAACAGAACCACCACACCATGTAATTTCACACGTTGACCTCACACCAAGAGATGTGGCTCAGATTTACAGTGAGTCTTCCGACCTCAAATTATCTGAATTTAGAGTGGATCCGCTACCTCATATATAATCCAAAAAAGAAAAATCCCACACAGGTGTGCTCAGATGCTTGGGTTTTTATTAATTCCAGATATAGTCAAGTTGACAAACAAGAATAGCCATCACACCCTCTTTCCAAAAGAAGATGGTTGACTATTAATGTTATCGTTATTATATCAACAAATCAAGGGAAAATGTGCTACTATTGACTTAGACCAAATAGAGCATCTTGTACAATTCAGCAACCATTATTAATAAAAGTTCAAACTAAGCCAGGCATGGTAATCTCAGCACCAAGGCTGCACAGGCAAGTAGATCTTTGTGAGTTCAAAGCCAGCTTGGTCTACAGAGAGTTCCAAGAGAACCAAGGATACAGAGAAACACTTGTCTCAAAGAAGAAGAGAAGAAGAGGAAGAGGAGGAAGAAGAAGAGAAGGAAGAGAAAGAGGAGGAGAAGGAGGAAGAAGAAAGGAAGAAAGAAAGAAAGAAAGAAAGGAAGGAAGGAAGGAAGAAAGAAAGAAAGAAAAAAGAAAGAAAGGAAGAAAGGAAGGAAGATAGGAAACAAAAGTTCAAACTAAAAGCTAAGCAACTCACATGAGGCAAAAATCACTTATGAAACATTGCCCAAAAAGCAGAATTACAAAGCTGCTGTTAGTGAAACTGGTAAGAAGGGCTAAGGGTGTAGGTCAGTCGGCATGAGGCTCTGGATTTAGTTCCTAAACACACACACACACACACACACACACACACACACACACACACACACA
>JANHMN010000005.1:120379268-120406451 GCA_030674055.1 Rhabdomys pumilio | reverse complement strand
ACACACACACACACACACACACACACACACACACACACACACACACACACACAAAGTGTAACTAAAAAGAGGCTAGAAAGAACAACCATAGTGGTGTACATTTGCACATCTGTAATCCCTGTACTACAAAACAGCCTGGGCTACATGGAAAGGCCCTTTCTATTAAATTAAATTAAATTAAATTAAAAACAAACAAAATCTTAAAACACCAAAATCGACACATGTAAAATGCAGTCCCATAGACACAGCATAAATTGATTTATAAAAAGATGTCAACCCTTAGCAAGGCGCATGTCTAGAGTCCTACCTACATGGGAGGCTGAGACACAGGAGGACCACTTGAACCAATAGACTAGCAAAACTTCATGCCAATAATAATAAGATGATGATAATCGTCAACATCTCCCAAAAGTACACTAAAGAGTCAATCAGAGTAGTGAGGGATGATGAAAGTCTGAAGACCCAAGTTCAATCTCAAAACCCATGTAAAGACAGAAAGAGAGAACCAATTCAACAAAGTTGTCCTCTGACTTCCACATCTGCCCTTTGACAGGAGCTCCCCTCTCTACAAAATTAAGACAAATTTTGAGAAGAATCAGTCAATAAGACTGACCATAAAACTCAATAATAGTAAGATGATGTATACAAAATATTGCCAGAAATTTTGTTTTATTTTTGTGTTTCCTGAGACAAAATCTTGCTGTGTAGGTTGGTCAAAAATTGCAGCAATCCTCCTGCCCCAACCTCCCAAGTGCTGGGATTGTAGGCTAGAAAGATTAAAGGAGAGGTTTTTTTTTTTTAAATAAAGTTGAACATTAATTAATTAATATTTAATTTATAAGTTACCAAAAGATAAAATAGTACAGCTTAATGTCAAAATCTAGAGAAATAGAAACTAGAGGCTTGCCAGATGTAGTGGCACTGAGAACCAGTCTCAAGAAAAGAAGGATGGAGAAAGGAAGGGAGGGAGGGAGGGAGAAAAAGAAGGAGGGAGGGAGGGAGGGAGGACGTCAAAGAGGAGCAAGAAAAACCAAAGTCAAAAATTTGTTATTTGAACTAAATCATAAAATTAGCATGCTTCTGTACAGACTGATGAGGAAAAAGCCTAACAGTACCAACAAGACAAGGTATTTATTGGACGCTAACCTAAACACCACAGAGGTCCTTATTCCTGGCGTACACAGATTCCCGTTCGCTTTCATTCACCACCAGTGTCACCCAAAACTGGCAATTCCTCATCTCCCGCCCCTCTCCAAACGCGACAAAGACATCATTTGAAAATGCTGAGCAATTGTCACACCAGACAACCTCTAGCACCCGCTTCGGGGGCGGGGGTGGGGTGGGGTGGGGCGGTGCTTTTCCGTTTCCTGTCCTTGCCCCTATATAGCACTTTCTAGAGCCTTTGGTTTTGCTCACAATTGTAAGGGCTGAGTGGTTGCAGTCTACTCACACTGAACAAGGTGCAGTTAGGGACCTGCAGAGACTTTGGCTGTGGGTGACATTGTCAGGAGACCAGCATGGCCGCGCCAAGACAGTTCTCTGTGAGGGCCGCCATCTAGACACGCATTCCGTACAGCTTGCTGGTCACAGAAGGCGGGGCGACAGGTGGCGTTCAGGGATAGAAGCATCTCTCCGGAGGCAAGCTGCCAGAAGAAGCTGGTCTTAGACACTGCGCTCTGTGGGTCTGTGCATGTGCAGACTTTAGGGAAGCAAAAGGAATCCCCTTAGCCATGGGCACCGATGTGTATCCTAATCTAAAAGGGAGGCAAATGGAGCAAGTGCAGGTAGGAGTCAAGGTGGTACAATACTCTCCTTGAAGGTACCACTGGGATGAAGGGGTGAAGTATTGGTCCATATGGACGATACCACTGAAGATGGAGACAGGGGTCCAGATGATAAAATACCCTTTAATTGGGCCAGAACGGCTAGGAAAAAAAGACTCGAATCTCTTACAATGTCCACAACCACCATAACAGATAAAAGCCAAAAGTGATAAAATGCTAGCGGCCTCTGGCATAAACAACTTGCGTTTCTCAGCACACTGCTGGTTAGAAAAATAAGCATACTTTGATGAAAATAAGCAGCAAACCACACTTCTTTATCCTCTTTTCTTCCTTTCTTTGTTTCTTTCTTTCTTTTTCTTCCTTCCTTCCTTTCTTTTTTTCTTTCTTAAATTTCTTCTTTTAGTTTTTAAGACAGTTACCCAATCCTGCCTTGATCTTGTTATACACACACACACACGCACACGCGCACACACACACACGCGCACACACACACACACACACACACACACACACACACACGCTTCCTCGATGCTCCCTAGAGCTAAGATTGTAGACACTGGTCACCATGCTGTGAAAATCTTTTGATTAGATATTCACAGGCCTCTTTTAGCAGACGTCTGGAATTTGAGTTCAAACTCTATCTAAGGGTCTTATGCTTTCTTATCAGAAGCATCAAACAAAGGCGCAGTTCACATTAACGAGGCTTTTTAGTCTTATGATCCAGTTCAAGGGAGAAAGCATGTCAAAGGAAATGTCTCAAAAGCTGTCTCAAACAATAGAAAAAGAAAACAAGACTTTTTCAGTTTTTCCCAAGTGGAAAAGACCTAGTGAGCATGCACTCTCTTATTGTGAGACATGTTAAACCCTACCTTGGCTGTGATTTTTATTATTATGAGGTGTATTTACTACAATACTGGTAATTATTCTACACATGAGTGTGTCACTCACCCTGGGGAATGTCCTTAATTTTTTTGTTGCCATTTTCTTTTCATATATAAAACAGGCTGGGCCTGATTGCAGAAACCAATAATCTCAGCTACCCAGGAAACAGGTGGAAGAAAATAGTAATTTCCAGATCAGCCTAAGATACAGAGTAAATTCAAGACCAGCTTCAACAACTTACTAAGACCCAGTCTCAAAAAACAAAAAGCAAAAAAAGTGTGGGGGTGGAGAGATGGCTCAGCAGTTAAGAACATTGGCTGCTCTTCCAAAGGACCCAGGTTTGAATCCCAGCTCCCACATGGCAGCTCCCAGACATTTATAATTGTAGCTCCATGATATCTGACGCTTTCATCTAGCCTCTGCAGACACTGCATACATGTTTATCCATACACATAAAGATAAAGAAAAAGTGATTTTAACCTCTACAGTGGTGGTGCATGCCTTCAATACTAGCACAAGGGAGTTCAAGGCTAGCCTGATCTACAGAGTGAGTTCCAGGACAGCCAGAGCTACACAGAGAAATCTGTGCCCTTCCCCCAGTCTTGAGCAGGCCTGAGAGACCTTGTTTACCACAACAGACCAAGTGATAGGATCTAGGTGGAGTTACCCACCTTAGCTGCACGAATTTAGAAGAACTTACTCTGGGCTTGCCTTGAGATATCTCTGCTGTGACCAAGAACAGATTATCCCACCCATCTCCAGGTTAAACCAGAAAGGGTTTTGGTGGAGCCTTTCCCTTTAAATTGAGAGCTGAACTTTAAAGCACTGAGCCTTGATCAGAGAACTTTGTCTTGGTTTCATCTCTTTTTGCCCTCCGTCCCTCTTTCATTCCCAGCCTCTCTTTCAGGTGAACCCAGTTGATTCGTGGCTGCAGGTGGCCACAGAAATCCTGTCTCAGAAAGAAAAAAATTAGTTTTATTACCTTATTATGTGTATGAGGTTTTTGGCTACATGTATAGCGGCGCACCATGTGTGTGCCTGGTGCCCACGGAAGGAAGCCAGAAGAAAGCATCAGATCTTCTGGAACTGGAGTCCCAGATGGTTGTGAGCTGCTCTGTGGGTGTGTCATGTGTATATAGATAAATAATGTGTGTGCTTGGGGTTGCATGTCGTACAGAGAGCACGTGGAGGTCAGAGAATGACTTTATGGAACTGATTCTCTCCTTCCACTTTCATGTGGCTTCCAGGGCTTAAGCTCAGGTCATTAAGTTTTTGAAGCAAATATCTTCACCTGTCCCTTCGGTCTGTCTTAATGTGTGGCTATATGTACATATTGTTACCCGTACTTATGTTGATATATTGTTTACATGGCATCAAACTGGCTTATAAGTAAATGGTCATATAAATTTTTAAAAATTAAGTTAGTCCACATATTTTTAGTTCATAGCATAAGCAAAGTTTAAAAACAGGACATATAAATAAATAAAGTCTTAGTCAAGAAGTTATTTGCTTAGCTATTGCCTCAAACGACCCCATTAGTGGTCTAAAATAGTCCCTACTACCTATGAAAACAAACTGGCTCCCAGTACAGGATGGGCCTCGCTTCCGTGGACAATAGCCTTCACCTGCAGAATGATCCTCTAAGCTAGTCCTAGAACCCAAAGGTGAGGACAATGACTAAGCTCCAAGCTTTCAGTTTTATTTAATGAATATGCTTTAAAAAAGATTTTATGTTCCATCAAGATAATTGGTTAGTTTCTACTAAGTGTGTCAGGCTTCTAATTAAAAAACACAGGTCTTGTGAGAGAATCAAGATTTATTTAAAGTTCTGTCTCTATCTAGCTTTATAAAGGTGTTATACAGCAATTACATTTGTTTTCATAATTTTAAAATTGTGTGTGAGAGTGTATGTGTGAGTAAGTGAGTGACTGTGTGTGTGTGAGTGTGTGTTTGTGTGTATTATTATTATTGGTGGTGGTGGTGGTGGTGGTGGTGGTGGTGTGTGTGTGTGTGTGTGTGTGTGTGTGTGTGTGTGTGTGTGTTGATGTGGGAGGGTGCCTGCAGGGTCAGAGGGGTTGGATTTCCATGGATATGTAGTAATGGGTGGTTAGGAGCCACTGGGAATGGGCCCCGGGGAAGGAAGGTCAGATCTTAATTCTCCAGTCCATGTCAAATTTAAATACCTGAACCTTCAGTGACCATGCTATCCTGGGTGGTGCTTACTACTGCAGTCACTGAGTAATGCAGTGCTCCAAGGACCAAGGTATAACCGATAACAAAGTGTTGTCACCCAGGGCAATCACGGTGTCCCTCTACCACTGCTTCCTGAATGTGAACAAAAAGTTTGCATCTGATCCAGCTCTGTGAAATTACTTCAGTTCCTTTCATCTAAAAATTGTGTAACGAGACCCTCCCTATGTGCTAAATTTAAAAATACAGTGCACCTGTTGGAAAATCTATTCATAAACTTAGTGAGCTAAAACATGGCTCGACTGGAAGAAATAAAGCAGGCAGCCATAAAACAAGTCCGTGATGTGCTTAACGGGGAGAAAGCACAGCAGACACTGATTCAGAGGAATAACGTTGCCAAGGCCTTGGACGTCAGTAACTGGGAAGGGCTACATTAGAATATATAAGAAAGCCGAGAATTGCCAGGACTACCATATTTATGTGCAGGATGCGATGAAGTAAAAGGAACAAGGCCATCACACAGAGAAACCCTGTCTCAAAAAAAAAACTACCTAACTAAGTAACTAAATAAAGGCACAACTGGCTAGAGGGGCACGTGGTGCAGAATATCTGACATTGCAAGTAAGGGAGACAACTGCTAACTGCATTGCAGAGCCGAAGCTGCTCCCAAAAATGTCTGGAGTACAGCCAGTTATGTAAATGGATCTATCTCAACTGACTCAGTCAACTAGCTAAGTAAATGAGAAAGAGTCCATGGGGCAAAAGTCCACAACACTGCTATCTATATCACGGTGTAGTTTCTCTAAGGAATGATGCCCAGATTAACTTCATGAGTTAAATCTATTGGCCAGTCAGACATTTTTGAGCCTTACTCTGCATCTGGAATTTCTTTGGTGATCACTTTTAAATAAACAATTTGCAGCCGCATGTTTCCAGGCTAAAATTGCCAAGTTATAGTTTAAATGTGTAATTTAGTATGCTGAGAGAAAAGTGACAACTGAAAAACATAAGATATTAGTGATTATTATCTTAAGACTTAAAAATATTTTTTATTACATGCAGACTAAGCCTCCCTAGATGTTGAATACTGTTGTTTGTTGATGTTGGATCTTGGGTCTCCTGTTATCCTTACCATGCAAGTGGAACTTAACACAAAGATATCATTTCATCTTTGTCCATCTTTTAAAAAAAATATGTTTGTTGCCTAGTTCCAGCCTCAGCTTGGTAGAGGGTCCTGAGGAAGGGGTGTTTGGAAGTGATGGAAGTGTTGGGATCCAGGAACTGCCTCACAAACAACTTAAACACTAATCTCAGTCAGACAGGGAGGGTTTATTGAGCATACCCCCCCAGGACTTGTCAACCAAGGCCATGGTCCAGATTTGAGAACTGAACCATGACCCTGACTTAAGGTCTTACAGGCATTTTAAGCCCCAAATCCACTAACATCTGTGCCAAGTTATTCCAAAACCAATCAGGAGTTAGGGATAGGGTGATTTCCTTAAGGACATGTCTTTGTCGTACACTTTTCCTGTTCCCGTTGGCTCAACTGTGGCAGGGGATTTTCCTTGTCTAATAGTCCTGTTTTAACTTGTCTATCAGGATGGGGCTTGTCTAACATACATGTCTTAACTTGCCAAACAGGACGGCAGTTACCCACATACATGTCTCTTTCTGCCAAGTAGGATGTCAGTTGTCAGAGAGGCCTTGACAACTTAGACTTTATTAGACGACTACACAAAATGGAAGTCTATTCCAAATAGTTTCTTTTCTTTTCTTTTCTTTTCTTTTCTTTTCTTTTCTTTTCTTTTCTTTTCCTTTCTTTTTCTCTTTTGGTTTTTCAAGACAGGGTTTCTCTGTATAGCAGCCCTGGCTGTCCTGGAACTCACTCTGTAGACCAGGCTGGCCTCGAACTCAGAAATCCGCCTGCCTCTGCCTCCCAAGTGCTGGGATCAAAGGCATGTACCACTACCACCCGGCCCAAATAGTTTCTTATATTGGTAAAGGTGTCTCTCTTGTGCTGGGGTCCATCCCAGAGGCAGCTTATACCATAAAAGCATATACATAGGTACAGGAAGTGCCGTTGGGTGGTTGGTTTGGTTCCAAGCTTATTGTGGGTAACTTATTGTGGGTATACAAAACAGTTCTACTGACTTCTATTATGATTGGTTTTCAAGGGCACAGCATATAACAGAATTTGTGATCAATCTTGACATTAAAAAGTTTCCTAAGCTGGGCGGTGGTGACACACACCTTTAATCCCAGCACTTGGGAGGCAGAGGCAGGCAGATTTCTGAGTTTGAGGCCAGCCTCGTCTACAGAGTGAGTTCCAGGACAGCCAGGACTACACAGAGAAACCCTGTCTCGAAAAACCAAAAAAAAAAAAAAAAAGTTTCCTAGTAAACCTGGCAGTGGTGGCACATGCCTTTAATCCCAGCACTTGGGAGGCAGAGGCAGTGGGATTTCTGAAAGCCTGGTCTACAGAGTAAGTTCCAGGACAGCCAGGGCTACACAGAGAAACCCTGTTTCGAAAGACCAAAAAAAAAAAAAAGTTTCCTAATAGCAGCAGAAATATATGTGAACATTTCCTTATAATAGCAGGCTATCCAGGTAACAGTTACCTAGGCCTTAACATTCCATTTAGGCCTTAATAGTTTACCTAGGTCCTAACAGAAGAACAACTCAGAGTCAATAATGGATGCAAGCTGACAGCTCTGTGATCTGCTCGAGATAGCTCGTTCTTGCTTGCATTTTCTGATATCAAGATAGCTCTCTCTTGAAGACTAAAACCCAGTTTTTATTTGCATAAGCTACTTCCTTAGAAATTGTACATCAGTTTAATCATTCACCCTATGTTCCCTTTTGATCACTCCACAAATCAGCATTTTATGGCCTTAGTCCCTTAACTCTTAGAAACTGAAATACAGAGCACTTTCGAGGCAAATGAACCAGATAGCAAGAACAATTTTTTTAAAAATAGTAAGTCACATGCAGTTCGCTGGGCATAGTGCTTGTGGCTACCAAGTCTAGACATAGAGGCTATTTTTATATGAGAAAATTAGCTTTAAGTACAATACTTTTTTTTTTTTTTTTTGGTTTTTCGAGACAGGGTTTCTCTGTGTAGCCCTGGCTGTCCTGGAACTCACTCTGTAGACCAGACTGGCCTTGAACTCAGAAATCCATCTGCCTCTGCCTCCCAAGTGCTGGGATTAAAGGTGTGCACCACCACTGCCTGGTCAATTTATTCTGTTATCTTTGGATTTTTTTCTTTTTTATCTCTGGAACTCCAAGGCTTATTATTAGAAAGTATTAAGGAGTTCCAGAAAGTAGGACTATCATTATGCGATCATCTTTTTTCTTTCTTTCTTTTTTTTTTTTTTTATAAAAAATTGTATTTATTTAGAAGCATTCAGAATGTCAACAAAACAGCTGCAATTTTTTTTTGCAATTACAGAGTGGTATTCAGTTAACAGAACAACAATTATCTTTGTATAAGCTTCATCAGAGACAACTGAAGATGGAAAAAAAAACTCAAAAATAAAACCAAAAGAAAAAGCCGGGCGGTGGTGGCGCACGCCTTTAATCCCAGCACTTGGGAGACAGAGGCAGGCAGATTTCTGAGTTCGAGGCCAGCCTGGTCTACAGAGTGAGTTCCAGGACAGCCAGGACTACACAGAGAAACCCTGTTTTGAAAAACCAAAAAAAAAAAGAAAAGAAAAGAAAAACAAAAACCAAACTACCGTCCCCATATATAACTAATTTGTGCTGTGCACCAACACAAACCTGCTTTAAATTTCCATGCCAATTTACAACCCCCAGACTGTACCAGGCAAGGTTAGTGGCTATGGAAAATGCCACCAGGACAGGGCTATCTAAAGACACATTCGATAGTGTGTTAACTATACAAAAAAAGACACTGTACAGTTTAAAAACAAATCTTACATAGCCTTACAATTCAATTTTTCTTTAAAAGAAGTGAGTCGTATACAGGGGGGTTAAATACTTTATAGACAAGAAAAAAACTGAGCTAGAACCAACTTATTCATCATTATCTTCTTCATCTTCGTCTTCCTCTTCTTCCTCCTTTTCCTCATCCTCCTCACCATCTTCCTCTTCCTTCTTTTTCTTGCTCTTTTCAGCCTTGGCTACCCCCCCCTCTTTTCACTGCATCAGGTTTTCCTTTAGCTCTGTAGGCAGCAATATCCTTCTCGTACTTCTCCTTCAGCTCGGCAGCCTTCTTGTAGGGCTGCTTATCATCCACGCAGTGTTGTTTCACTTCTCTCCTAGTTTCTTTGCAACATCACCAATGGATAAGCCAGGATGCTCGCCTTTGATTTTTGGGCGGTACTCAGAACAGAACAGAAAGAAGGCCGAAGGAGGCCTCTTGGGTGCATTGGGGTTCTTGAACTTCCTTTTTGTCTCCCCTTTGGGAGGGATGTAGGTTTTCATTTCTCTTTCATAACGAGCCTTGTCAGCCTTTGCCATATCTTCAAATTTCCCCTTTTCTTTAGCAGACATAGTCTTCCACCTCTCTGAGCACTTCTTGGCGAACTCTGAGAAGTTGACAGAAGCATCTGGGTGCTTCTTCTTGTGCTCCTCCTGGCAGATTTGCTCAAAGAATGCATATGAGGACATTTTGCCTCTCGGCTTCTTAGGATCTCCTTTGCCCATGTTTAGTTGGTTTTCCTCCGAGAGGCACAGAGTCGCCCAGTGCCCGTCCAGCTCTCGCTTTCCCCGGCACTGTCTCTATGGAGCTCAGCGTACTGCAATGGCTGTGAGAGCGGAAGCCAGACGCAGCCTCCTCACTCTCTGGGCTCTGTAACATGTGATCATCTTTTTTCTTGATACTAGGCCTTTGTCTGTCCCCAACTTCTATTTGGATCCCACATGTAACTACCTCCCTTAGGGCGTAGACTATCTGGATCAATTTTAGCTGTTAATGGCTTCCATGGAGGAAACCACCAATTTACCACTAATATTATATAACCATCCATCTGAGCCTTGTTTTTATATTCCTTTCTCTTTCATGATTCAGGTTATTTCTTCTATTGACCAAATCATGTCTCCCTTAATATCTTTCAGACTAAGCTGACTTGTTAGTGTAGCTGGCTCTGTTCTTTCAGGTCTGTGAAGCCCCTCATACAATTCATAGTGCATCCTTATAGTTTGCATAGTTGAGAAATCCTGTAAAGAACAATTCTACACTGATTTATGTATTCTTGAACTCATGTTTTCAGAGTTCTTTCTCACAGCCTTAGGGACTATCCTAAAGGTGACAGCCACCATATTGTTGAGGATCACCAGACACATTCTCGCTGCCAGGAATCATGCCATTCCTGATTATCATGGAGTCATTAACCTTGGCAGGGAGAACATCCCCTGAAGGAGGCACATGTAGTACAATATATACATTAGTATGCAAACAAGACTTATGCCTACAGCAGCCACCAGCACTAATGGGACCCACATCTTGCTGGCTCTGTTCCAGGTGTGGGAACCGTATCACATCATCACTTCTGCAGCCATGTCAGAGCCAGTATTAATTCTGTGAGAATTTCTTGCACTGTATTTCCCCATTCCTCTTAGGTCCACCCCCACCTCTCCACCCCCACCTCTCCACCCCTCTCAAATTTATGCTCTTTTTAAAAATTTAAACTGGTTTTGAGAATTTCAGACATGAGTACTGTATTTATTTTAACTCTTCCCTCTCCCTGCTCCAACTCCTGTGTCCTCCCACTCCCTCTTAAATTATTGGCCTTTTCTTATTTAATTAATTCTCTAAATATTTAATGTATATGAATATATGAACCTCTGAGTCCATTTAGGGTTGCGTATATGTTATGTGTTTAGGGCTAACCACCTGGGATTAGATAATCTCTCAGGGGACACATCCCTGACAGAAATTGATCATCCTTCTCTCAGTAGAATCTTGTGAGATATTCCCCATCCATGTTGGCATGTCAACTAGTACTGTCACTATCCAAGCCTTGTTTAAGCAACCATGTTGTTGAAATCTCATGAGTACAGATTTCCTGTCATATATATTGGTCACTGTCTCACAGTAAGTGTACTGATCCTTTAACTGTTACAATATTTTTGTCTCCTTTTTTGTAATATTCTCTTACTTGTGTTGTAGATTGAGATTGGGCACCGTGTGGTCTGTTGTCTGCATTTTGATCAGTTGTGGCTTTCTATAATGGTCTCTATCTGCTGTAAAATGAAGTTTCTTTGATGAGGGGTGAGAGATACACTCATTTGTATAGGATAAGTATTTAGAATGCAGCTAGTTAGTATTCTGATTCAGGAACATGGTAGTAGAAGGTTGTCTTCTGAGGTACATAATCCAAGTGTCCCTCTTCCTTCTCTTCTTCCTCCTCTTCTTCCTCTTCCTTCTCCTTTTGGTTTTTCCAGACAGGGTTTCCCTGTGTAACAGTTCCTGTCCTGGACCTTGCTCTGTGAACCGTGCAGGCCTCAAACTCACAGAGATCCACCAGTCTCTGTCTCCCAAATGCTGGCATCAAAGACATGTGCCACCACTGCCTAGCACAGTTTGGACTTCTCATGGGTTTGGGGATATCCACAAGAGTTTGGTCAACTTACAAGAGGCCACACCCTTAAAGAAAACTCTCTCCCAGCATCCTTCAAATAGCAATAGCTCCTTGGCTGGGGGAGGGGACTTGTGAACCATTCCTCCCTCCACGCTACAATGTTGATTGGTTTGATCTTGGGCAGGCCTTATGCAGGCAACATCTGCTGTGAGTTCATAAGTACAACAGTTCTGTCATGTGCAGAGAATACTGCTTCCGTCTGGTCTCCCAGATGTCTTCCTTTTACTATCTTTCTCTCCATCTTTTGTGATGGTCCCTGAGCCTTTGCAGGAGAGGGGACAGAAACACACAAAGATATTATATATCACTTTATTTGTACCATAGCCTTTGTGTGGTGGAATGAATACAAATGCCCCGCCCCTACATGAAGAGATCCATATGCTTGACTGCTTGGCCCATGAGGAATGGCACTACTGGGGGAAGCGTGTCACTGAGGGGTGGGTGCTTTGAGGTTTTACATGCTCAATCTATGCCTAGTGAGGTACACAGTCTCCTTCTGTAAGATGTAGAACTCTCAGCTCCTTTTCCAGCACAGTGTCTGCCTGCACACAGCCATGACAAAAACAGACTAAACCTCTGAAACTGTGAGTGAGTCCCAATTAAGTGTTGTCCTTTGTAAGAGTTACCTTGGTCATAGTGTCTCTTCACAGCAATAAAACCCTAGCTGAGATAGCCTCTTTTTGTTTGTTTGTTTGTTTGTTGGTTTGTTTTTTGGTTTTTCGAGACAGGGTTTCTCTGTGTAGTCCTGGCTGTCCTGGAACTCACTCTGTAGAGCAGAACTCAGAAATCTGCCTGCCTCTGCCTCCCAAGTGAGATAGCCTGAATAAGAACTTTACATTTAATGTTTGTATAGCAAGAAAGTTCCTAGGCAAACAAAATGTCTCAGTGGGTCAAAGGGCTTGCCAGGCACACTGACACCTCAATTTCATCTCTGAATCCCAGAGTGGATGCTGCCATGTTCCTGCCTTGATGATAATGGACTGAACCTCTTAACCTATAAGCCAGCCTTGGTCATGGTGTCTGTTCACAGCAGTAAAACCCTAAGACAATGACTACAGCAACTCTTATAAAGGAAGGCATTTCATTGGAGCTGGCTTGCATGTGGGTTGTTCCCAGTTTCTGGCTATTATGAATAAAACTGCTATGATCTAGAGTCCTTAGGGTAGGATAAAGCATCCTCTTTTTGTTGTTTTGTTTGTTTGTTTTCTATTTGTTTGTTTTTGCTTTTTCAAGACAGGGTGTCTGTGTGTAACAACCCCAACTGTCCTGGAACTCACTTTGTAGACCAGGCTGGCCTCAAACTCACAGAGATCTGCCTGCCTCTGTCTCCCAAGTGCTGGGATTAGAGGCATCTGCCACCATATCTGGTGGTATAGCTAGATCTTGAAGTAGATCAATTTCCAATTTCTGAGGAACTGTGGCATTGATTTCCATAGTAGCTATACATCCTTAGTAGCTCAGCCCACATCCTTGCCAGCATGTGCTGTCACTTATGTTATTGAGCTTAGCTCAATATGACATTCTGACAGGTGGAAGATGAAATCTCAAAGTAGTTTTCATTTTCATTTCCCTGATGACTAATTATTTTGAACATTTCTTTAAGTGTTCCTCACTCATTTGAGTTTCCTCTGTTGAAAACTCTCTGTTTAGCTTTGTACACCATTTTTTTTTTTTTTGGTTTTTTTGAGACAGGGTTTCTCTGTATAGCCCTGGCTGTCCTGGAACTCACTCTGTAGACCAGGCTGGCCTCAAACTCAGAAATCCTCCTGCCTCTGCCTCCCAAGTGCTGGGATTAAAGGTGTGCGCCACCACCACCTGGCTGTACACCAATTTTAAAATTGAATTACTTGGATTGTTACTTTCTAATTTCTTGAGTTATTTATATATTTTGGATATTAGTCCTCTATCAGATACAGAGCTGATAAAAAATCTTTTCCCGTTCTGTAGGCTACTGTTTTGTCTGAATAATGGTGTCCTTTGCCTTACAGAAACTTTTCAGTTTCGTGAGGTCCCATTTATCAATTGTTGATCTTAGAGCCTGAGCCATTGGTGTTCTGTTCATGAAGTTTTCTCCTGTCCCAATGTGTTTAAGGCTATTCCCCACTTTCTTTTCTATTAGATTTAGTGTATCCAGTTTTACGTTGACGTCTTTGATCTACTTGGACTTGAGTTTTGTGCGTGTGATAAATATGGATCTATTTGCATTTTTCTACATGCAGACATCCAGTTTGACCAGCACCATTTGTTGAAGATGCCATTTTTTCCAGTGTGTATTTCTGGCTTCTTTAACAAAACACAAGCGTTCACCAGGAGAGCACAGCCCATGGAATCAAATAAGTAGGATTCACGGGGCTCAGACACTGAAGCTACAATTACAAACTCTGCATGGGTCTGAGCTAGGTCCTCTACATAGACATTATTGTGGCAAAACGCTGCTAATTAAGGCCGAAGTCTACCATTGACCAGATAGCCTTCTGGGGCTTGGCATGTAATGGGGGCCTCCCTTTGTTAACAGAGTTTCTCCTTTCTGATCTTGTCTGGAGTATTTTAAGCTGCCACAATTGTCTTACCTGAGGAATGTCACATAGCTTTAATTAGTTTATAGGGTCAATCCCTTTCTCCTGACGAAAGCTGTTCAGCCAGCACCTGAGATTCCTGAAATGCTTCCCTATACTAATGAGGTATGCCAGGTACCCTAAGTCCCCAGCCAATGACCTTTGCCCTTCCTGGATGTCCCTGCCCTCAGTCCCTCAAAACTTTACAAGCATTCAATCACCCTAAGTAAAGTTGGTCTGCTTACTGACAAGCAGTCCCAGTGTGCTCATTCATCATATGTATTCATAGGCTTCTGAACCCCTGTTCATGTTCTCTGTCCCCACTACCCTCATAGACTGTATTAGCTGACAGTTCTTGGAGATCCACATATTTTTTGTTTTGCTTAGCGTTTTGGTGGGGACTCCTGACAGTGGGAGTGGGCAGGCCTCTGACTCTTTTGTCTGTTCTTGGGGCTCTTATTTTTCTTTTTGTTTATGTGTGTGGAGGGCCTGCTCTTTTCTGGGGAAAGACTTGGGAGAGGTGGATCTAGTTGAGAAGGGAGGTGTTGCAGGAACTGGGAGAGTTAGGGGGTGAGGAAGCAGTGGTCTGAATGTATTGTATGAGAAAAGAATAATTACTTTTAAAAAAATCAGGTGTTTATAGGGGTATGGTTCTGTGTTTGGGTTTTCAATTCAGTTCCAGTGATCAACAGCCTGTTTTTAATGCCGATATAATGCAGGGTTTTGTTTTGTTTTGTTTTGTTTTGTTTTTGTTTTGTTTTGTTTTGTAGTTACTAAATCTCCTGTTCTGCTGTGTAGAGGTATCATCTATCCACCCACCCATTTATTCTGCTGTTCCTATTCCTGCCCCATTTCCTTTGCAGTTGAACTCAATGGGGCAGCTCCACTTCAACCTGTGAACCTGAAGCAGCAGCAGCAGCAGCAGCAGCAGCAGCAGCAGCAGCAGCAGCAGCAGCAGCAGCAGCAGCAATGGCTCTCCAGAAACCTGCAGCTGCTTGGCTATCTCATCCCCAAGACTCCTTTGCACTTCCTTCAGCTTTGGACTCTTGGGCTACTTTGTTTTTGATCCCTTTACAAGCACCACCTATGCAATATTTGTTGATGTCCTTACTGCAATGTGTGACATTACACAATGTCCTATGTGTAATGTGTGAGCTGAAAGTCACTATTAGTAATCC
Organism: Rhabdomys pumilio; assembly: GCA_030674055.1. NCBI lineage: Eukaryota > Metazoa > Chordata > Mammalia > Rodentia > Muridae > Rhabdomys > Rhabdomys pumilio. Next base: position 120,391,257 of record JANHMN010000005.1, on the reverse strand, counting down.
AGATGACAATAAAAGAACAGGCATTTGTCTTGGTCGGGGCTATCAAGGAAAACAAGAGTAGCTGGCAAATTGTTGCCAATGAAACCACCAAACCTTCTGAGTTTGCTGTTTTTCAACAAACTCAGACATTTCAGAAAGAAAAACCCCCCACAAATGTGTTCATCTATTTCTGATAACTCAGTCCAACAATACCAGAACTCAATAGTAAGTGAGACCCTATTGCTGAAGATGCTGTTTTCTTGGCTGCAGGACTAGGAGAAATTAGTCTTGGGCTAAGCTGGAGACTCCCTCCTAACTGCATAGATTTTATTGTACAAAAAGTTTCCATACAGGCTCTCGGGGGAGACTTGTTCCCAACGATCTTACTTGGTTGTGGACTTTGTGTGCTACGTAATCAAATGCCGGTCAACAGGTGCCCACTGATGCAGTGACGGCACAGACTGTGTAACACATGACCTAAACGTCACTATTAGTAATTGAACTGAGAATAGAAGGACATGCGTTTCTCTTGGGCACAACCAGGAACTTTCTGATTGAGTTTAAGGCCCACTTGATAAGAAAGAATTCATGCACGGCTCTATAAGATGGGTGTACTCATTACTTTTCTATTGCTGTGGTAAAGCACCATGATGAAAAGTAACTTATGGAAGAAAAAGTTTATTTGGATTCATGGTTCCAGAGGGATAAGAGTCCATCGTGGCAGGGACTCACGGTAGCAAGTGGCAGGCATGCTAGCTGAAGCAGAAAGATGAGTGCTCACATTCTCAAGCACACGCATGAAGCAGAGAGAGTTAAGACTGATGTAGGACTGTACAACCTAGTGCCCACCCCACCCCGGTGACGAACTTCCTCCAGCAAGACTATACAACCTAAACCTCTCCAAACAGCCCACCAAATGGGAACCAAGGAGTCAAACACCTGAGCCTACGGGAGACATTTCTCATCCAAACCATTTTTAACCAAGATAAAAACCTGTGGCTTGGAGGTCATAAGCCCCAGAGGGAAAGCAACTACTTAAAATATTGTTTTTGTACTTCCAGCTTTGTAATACCACAACCTTGTCTATGGAGAACTTTAAAAAACAAATAACTCATTTAGCTTTATTTTGTGTGCATTGGTGTGAAGGTGCCAGATCCCTTTGAACTGGAATTACATACAGTCATAAACTACCATGTGGTGCTGGGAATTGAACCCAGGTTTCTTGGAAAGGCAGACAGCGCTCTTAACCACCGAGCCCTAACCCCTCTAACCCCTATGGAAGTAGGTGCTCGTAGCCAAAGAGACTCATAACAGGTTGAACTCCTGAGAACAAGTGACTGTCGAGGTGGCAAGTCAACCCAATGCTCAGAAAAGGCTCAGAGAACATTGAGAAGACAGAGAGGAAAGGATGTAAGAGCTGGAGGGTAAGGGCAGAGTGGTTTTACCCTCTGATATGTAGTGTTTTGAATGAGGCATCCTCTGTAGTCTCAGGCGTTTATATTACACTTGGTTCCTAGTTGGTGATACTATTTGCAGAGGCTTGGGAGGTGTGACATTGTTGGATGAGTATGTCACTGGAAATGGACTTTGAGAGTTTAAAAGTGCTCACTCTACACCAGGCTGGCCTCGAACTCAGAAATCCGCCTGCCTCTGCCTCCCAAGTGCTGGGATTAAACTCATGTGCGCCACCACTGCCTGGCAAAAATTAATTTTAATTGTTACTTCATAACTGTAAATTTGCTACTGTTATGGATCATAATGTAAATATCTGTGTTTTCTGATGGTCTTAGATGACCCCTAAGGGTCACTGGACCCCCAAATGGGTCATGAGCCACAGATGACTGCTGCTCTAGTAGCTAGAAGAGGGGAGGTTTACAAGACCCTCATCTGGAATTCAAACTACTATACCTTCCTACCCCCTCAGCTACAATTAATCTTGAAAGGTGCCTAAGTATATAGGAAATGAAAAGTTAACTGAAAGGAAAATCTCCATAATGCAGCATCTGTGATGAGGTAGGGCCTTGTGACGATTCAGTTGTTTGGGGTTCTATATGTTCTCTAAACAAGTCCAAATGAACTCAGTGGAACATTAAGCTATTGCGTGTGCACATAGCTCTAGGAGTCTCAGCTCCTCACTAGCTGTCAGCAAAGGTGTTTGGCATGTGAGCCTCTCCAAAAGGTGTGTGTCAATGCTAGGAATCTTGCTTAGCATGCTCAAAAATTTTCTGTGCCTCCAAGGCTGGCCTTGAACTCCTGATTCTCTGGCTTCCACTTCCCAAATGCTTGTCCTGAAAACTAAATTCTAAAATGAGAATAAAAACAGTTACACTGGCAATGTTGCTTCATTTCCCCTCTTCGTTGGGTAATTAAAGAATAATGTAAATAACATTTTATTACATTGTGTGTGTGTGCCATGGCACATGTGTGGTGGTCAGAGGAGACCTTGTGGGAATTGATTCTCTTTTTCCACCATATGGGCACTGTTAAACTCAAGTCATTGCAATTTGTGGCAAGTGCCCTTACATTTGAGGCATTTCAGTGGTCCCAAGTGTGGTGTGTGTGTGTGTGTTTCATGTTAGTATGTAACATGTAAGTGTGTGAGGAGGGCTAGAAAAGGACATCAAATCTCCTGGAGCAAGAGTTACAGGCAGTTGTGAGCAACTTAATATGGGTTCTGGGAAGCAAACTCTGGTTCTCTGGGCCGTTTCTCTAGCCCTTGCCACCCCAATTACATTTTTTTACCCATAATTTTAGTTTATGTGTATGAGTGGCCTGCCTACACCTCAGTGTACCACATGGATGCAGTGCTCGCAGAGGCCAACAGAGGGTGCCAAACCACCTTGAGACTAGATCCCAGACAGCTCTGCCAGGCAGAAGCAAGTGGATTTCTGAGTTTGATACCAGCCTGGTCTACAGAGTGAGTTCCAGGACAGCCAGGGCTACACAGAGAAACTCTGTCTCAAAAAAACAAAAAAAAAATTTGAAATACTGGGCAACAGTGAGTCTGAGGTAGCCTGGAATACAAACATTATTGGAACCAGAGAGATGGCTCAGAGGTTTCAACACTGGCTGCTGCCCAACTGAGAGAGAGAGAGAGAGAGAGAGAGAGAGAGAGAGAGAGAGAGAGAGCGCCCTAAGAGATCTAAGAGATTGTCACATAGATGAGTCAGCTTGCCAATACCTACAAATAAGAGCTGGCACACTCCTTTAATCCCAGCACTAGGGAGGCGGAGTCACTGATCTGAGTTCTAGGACAACTATGACTACACAGAGAAACCCTGACTTGAAAAACCGGAAGACGAGGAGGAGGTGGCAGAGGAGGAAGTGGACTGTGGCTGCCAGAGAGAAGCAGCGGGCTGTTACTAATAAGAAGCTGCCCTTCGTATGTTAGTATGCAAAGTGAAGCGGCGGTGATACACACAGCCAGTTGACTACAGAAGAGGCTGGGTTTTAGCCTCATCAACCTATGGTAGGTAATGGTGAGCTGTTCCTAAGTAGTAACTAATTCCTAATACCTGAAGCCAGGGAGCCAGAACAAAGCATGAGACCCTGCTCGGCAAAGGCTGCAGCCCGCCAATGTCCGTGTGTAGGAATCAGATTCTGGACTCCTTAGCAAATATGAAGCTGTCTGGTCTGTCTATCAGCACAGGTCTTTGTGGTCTAATGTAGGGAGAGGGCAGAACATAGCCTAAAGGGGCACAGATAATTTTGGCACAAACAACACAAGTTTAGAGTGAAGGGAATAGAATGGACTCTGCATTGGTCTTAAACATCATTTTTTTTTTGAGACAGGGTAGCCCTGGTTATCCTGGAAGTCTCTATGTAGACCAGACTGGCCTTGAATTCACAGAGACACACCTGCTTCTTCCTCCCAAGTGCGAGACTCACTACCATACCCAGCTACCTTCTCTTAAAAGTCGATTAAGCAAACAGGCTGTGTACACAGTAGTACACAGTCTTAAGTGTCAAGTGACCTTAAGGTTTATTTACTATTAACTCCGGCTGTGAGGCCCAGCAATAGTTTCAGTCAGTCTCTTGGAATGTAAGAGATATTTTTATCATAATGTATTGCCACAGAAAATGTACCAGAGCTTATAGCACTTGGAAAAATGTTATCTGCCTATAAATCTTCAGAGAGGGGTGGGCCCTATGAATCCCTTCTCCTTTAATGACAGGGTGTTGATGAGCCCCAATCTTGTGGGAATTCTACACAGGTAACCGTGGCTTCTGTGAGTTCAAGAACGCAGCTGCCATGTCCTGCCAGAAAGTCAATGTTCCACGACATTGCCCCATTTCCCTGCTCATGCGTTCTTTCTGTCTGTCCTTTCATAATGTTCCCTGGGCTTTGGAGAGTGTGATATAGATGACACATTAAGGGATGAGCAGTCAACAGTTATTTCTTCGAAGTACTTAGACCAGTTCTGGGTATCTGTGGTCACCACTGACCATTGCAAGCAGAAGCTTGGCTGACCAAAATTGACAGCAACACATTCTATAGGCATGAACATGATTCTTTATAAGGCAAGTTTGACAGGCACATCTTGTCCATTTAGCAAAACAATAGCAGTAACTTCCACACTACATTCAAGACCTTCATAACAGCGGGCTTTTTTTTTTTTTTTTTTTTTAGACAAGGTCACACTATGTAGCTTTATCTGGCCTAAAAATAGCTATGGCCTTGAACTCACAGAAATAGGCCTGCATTTACCTTGTAGATGCACCACCATGCCTGGCTAGCAAGGAGCTTTTAACTAATTTTACAGTATCAGCGGTTTATTCCCTTCTGTGGAGTGGACATTAAATCCATCCTTTCAAAATGTTTGACGAGACAGCTGGCGTGCATTTTGTTCTAAGCTTGTGAAGCTGGCCGTGCTGTCTACATCCACGGCAGGTACCAAGCCGCACGGAGGTTCAGAATCTTACTACCTCAGTTTCTCTGTCTTTCAAAGAAATTAAGAATCAGAAACTGGTAACGGATAAAGGAGGTTTGTGTTCAGCCGAATGAGAGAAAGATGTTTAGTTTCTCTGTCTTCTTTCTGTCAAGTGTTACGGTTTTATAGAAAAAAAATGAAACAAAGACTAAAAAGTATGTGGATGTTAATTTAGCTATGACATAGGTTACCTAGTCCTTTGACAGGGAAAAGGGCACCTGAACCCCAGCTTGCTTTCTTTCTCTGTTACCAAGACAATTTTTCAAATTTTCTATTTTAAGTTTTTATTTTGTTTTTTTTCAAGACAAGGTTTCTTAGGCTGGTGAGATAGCTCAATAGTTAAGATCACTGACTGCTCTTCCAGAGGTCCTGAGTGCAAATCCCAGCAACCGCATGGTGGCTCACAACTATCTGTAATGGGATGCTATGACCTCTTATGGGGTGTCTGAAGACAGCTACAGTGTACTTGCATATAATAAATAAAGAAAAGCCTTTGGGCCGGAGGGAGAGGAAGAAGGGAGGTGGCAAGAAATAGCATTAAAAAAATGACAAAGTTTCTCCGTGTAACAGCCCTGGATACTCTGAAGCTTGCTTTGTAGACCAGGCTCTCAAACTCACAGAGCTCCCCCTGCTCTGCCTCCAATCTCAAGTGTTGAGATTGAAGTTCTGGATCATCACACCTGGCTAATTTTTAATTTTTTTTTAGAAACTTCATTTCAGCATGCACTTCCTGGCGTCCACATCAGTGTCTACCTTTGGTGACTGCACAAGGGATGGTACCCAGGTGGAGCAGTCTCTGGACGGCCCCTCCTTCAGTTTCTGTCCCACACTTTCTCTCCATATTTGCTCCCTTGAGAATTTTGTTACTCCGTCTAAGAAGGATTAAAGCACCCACACTTTGGTCTTCCTTCTTCATGAACTTCATGTGGTCTGTAAGTTGTATCTTGGGTATTGTAAGCTTTTGGGCTAATATCCACTTATCAGTGAGTGCATACCATGTGTGTTCTTTTGTGATTGGGTTACCTCACTCAGGATGATAATTTCTAGATCCATCCATTTACTTAAGAATTTCTCGAATTCATTGTTTTTAATAGCTGAGTAATACTCCATTGTGTAAATGTACCACATTTTTTGTATCCATTCCTCTGTTGAAGGACATCTGGGTTGTTTCCAGCTTCTGGCTAATATAAATAAGGTTGCTGTGAACATAGTGGAGCATATGTCCTCGTTATATGTTGGAGCATCTTTTGGGTATATGCCCAGGAGTGGTATAGCTGGGTCCTCGGGTAGTGCTATGTCCAATTTTCTGAGGAATTGCCAGACTGATTTCCAAAGTGGTTCTACCATCTTGCAGTCCCACCAACAATGGAGGAGTGTTCCTCTTTCTCCACATCCTCGACAGCATCTGCTATCACTTGAGTTTTTGATCTTGGCCATTCTGACTGGTATGAGGTGGATGCCAGGAAGTGCATGCTGACAGGAGCCTGATATAGCTGTCTCCTTAGATGTCTGCCAGAGTCTGACATAGTTAGAGGCTCACAGCTAATCATTGATCTGATCATGGGGTTCCCAATGGAGGAGTTAGAGAGAAGACTGAAGAAGTTGAGGGGATTTCAGGGCCCCATGGGGAGAGCAACAATACCAACCAGCCAGAGCTCCCAAGTTCTAAATTGTCAGCCTGGGGGCACATAGGAAGGGACCCATGGCTCCAACTGTATATGTAGGGGAGGATGGCATTGTCAGGCATAGGTGGGAGAGGAAGTCCTTGATCCAGTGAAGGCTGCTGGATGCCCCAGTGTGGGGGAAATTGTGGGTGGGGAGGTGGGAGTGGGAGGGTGGGTGGGGGTACATCCTCATAGAAGCAGGAGGAGTGGGGATGGGATAGGGGGTTCCTGGGTAGGGGAAAAATGGGGAAAGGGGATTACATCTGAAATGTAAATAAATCACTCAATAAAAAATAAAAAACAAAAAACCCTTCATTTCATTTCTTTGTTGGTATGTGGGTTTTATGATATGTGGGTGTGCATGCCACAGAGCACACGTGGAAGCAGAAGTCTGTGCAGTTGATTCTCTCCTTCCATCTTTACAAGAGTTGGGGCGATCAAACTCAGGTCCACAGGCTTGTGTGGTATAGTGGCTTTACCTACTAAACCATCTCATCACCCATAATTTTTATTTGAGATGCAGTCTGATGTAGAAAATAAACACATTTTTCAAATAAGTTGGCGAGTCCACCAGGTAGGCAGGATCACAGCACAGTAGGGAAAACTCCACTCAGATGCTATCTGAAGACATTCCTAGCTTTTGCATAAGTGGAAATTAGTGGTTGGGTAAGTAAACACATCCCAGAAGGTTTCACATGCTAGCCACATGATGTTAGGCCACACACAGAGAAAGACAATGACTGCTTAAGGGCTAAGATAACGCAGGGTAATTTGTGACTAGGCCCTGGACCTACATTCTAACCTCTCTACATTCTCAGAACTTCATGTCATCTTTTGTAGAACAGTCAAACAGGTCTGACTTCTTTCTAGGAACATTTGTCCACATGGGCATATAGTATTGTACTCAATAAAAATGAGGTCTTCAAGCTCATTTCCTTGTAGGAGACATTACTTTTTCTTTAAGCCAGGTCTCATTCTGTATCCCAGACTGTCCTAGAACTCCCTCTGTGTCCCAGGCTGGTCCTGGCCGCAAACCTGTGGCAATCATTCTTCCTCCGTATCACAAATGCTGGGATTACATGCAAACCTCTATTTTTTCAGTGCTGACAATGGAACTTGGCTGGGGTTTTGTGTATGGTAGGCAAGTGCTCCACCACTAAGCTACATCCCCAGCCCTGTATGTGACACTTGTAGAGCGAATCCCTTTGTGTCCTTTTGCGGCCTGCTTCAAACTCATACTCCTGTGTGCCTATTAAAACACACTAACTTTGCAAGTGATAAGAGGTGATAGTGGACAGCCAAGGGGAGAACCACATCTCTCTCTTTTTAGAAAATCTCTAAAGGGGATGGAGAGGTGGTTCAGCAGCTAGGAATACTTGTTATTCTTTCAGAGGACATGGGTTCTGTTCCCAGCACCCAGATGATGGCTCACAACCACCCATAACTCCAGGTGTAGGAAACACTATTTTAACCTCCACGAGCACCAGGCAGGTCCTCAGTGCACAGATATACATGCAGGAAAACACTCATACAGATCAATATTTAAAAGTTTTTGAAAAGCCGGGCAGTGGTGGCGCATGCCTTTAATCCCAGCACTTGGGAGACAGAGGCAGGTGGATTTCTGAGTTCGAGGCCAGCCTGGTCTACAGTTTGGTCTGAGTTGGGGTGGGGGCGGATTATAACAATGTTCTTAGGAATATTCACGATGTGGATACTCACAGAATTAAGATGACTCTTCTCCTCCTCCCAAGTCACAGTGAACTGGATTGCCTTTTAACAGCATTTTGTCCTATAGTCTTTTAGAAGAGTCCACAAAAGGGAGTTAAAGTCACAGTGACAGTATAATAAAGTCAAGGAATTATTTTTTACATTCATTGAGTGTGTAAGTCAGAGAACACCATTCTCTCTTTCCATCACATGGGTCCTAGGAACCAAACAAGGGTTGTCAGAATTGACAGCAAATTCCTTTACCCATGAGCCTTCATCTAGCCTGAAGCCAGGTTCTTTTGAGGATACTGACTCTTCATTGGTGAATATGTGTGGGGAAATGCCCTGGAACCATCCTTTCTGATAAAGAGGTATTATTGGAGGATGGGCACTTAGATACATAAAAGCATCACTTCTTAAACACTGAAGATGGAAGCCTATAGTAGGGTTGGGGGAGACATGAGGGGAAGGGGAGAATCAACTAAAAGTAGGTATGAAAATGCCATAAATGTTATTTTATAAGCTAATGTTGTTTTAAATAAAGCTTATTACAGTTGGGGGAGATGAGAAATTAGGAATCAAACTGAAAAGAAAATGAATTTATTTGCACTTTGGACAACATGGAAGAAAAATGTTCCTGGTTTTTTGATACCTGTTCTAGATTTCTAGATCAGCCTTACGATTTTATAGGAGAAATGACACAAAACCAGAAAATATGCATGTTGTCAGAACATGAACACCTCTTCTTGGTAAACAAGAACCTCCCCTGGCTGGCCCTAGGGTTTGAGCCTTCTCCTTCCAGCATGAGAATCCTGGGATAAACTTAGTTCTTTGGGATCTGTTGCTTCAATAGTCTGATAAACCAAGGGAAGAGACACAAACAACTCTTTGAATACCTTCATCTCTGCCCTAAAAGTTACAGAAGGAACAAGCTATCTGCAGCCTCAAGAACAGTAAGCTACAAAGGGAGCATTCTAACCTTCAGGAGACACAGCTTTCAAAATGCAGCTTCAGTTCTCTTGGTGTCCTCATATCTAACTCCTTTATGAGATTACTCAAGGTCTCATGATTGAGTTCATGGCTATCTGTGGGTTAAGACATTTTGTTTTGCCGGGCAGTGGTGGCGCACGCCTTTCATCCCAGCACTTGGGAGGCAGAGGCAGGTGGATTTGAGTTTGAGGCCAGCCTGGTGTACAGAGTGAGTTCCAGGACAGCCATGACTACACAGAGAAACCCTGTCTCAAAAAAACCAAAAAAAAAAAAAAAAGACATTTTCTTTTGCTGTGTTTTTTAAAGGCAGGGTTTCTCTGTGTAGCCTTGGCTATCCTGGAACTCACTCTCTAGGCCAGGCTGGCCTCTGCCTCCCGAGTGCTGGGATTAAAGGTATGCTCCACCAGCCAGCAACATTTTGTTATTTTTAATATTGAAGCTTCATAATAAAAGCTTGGTCAGGGTTTTACAATAGTTTGTCAGGTTGTACAAATAAAACCAGGGCTTGGGCTTCTCTTGTTCTACAGCTCATATCCACCTTCTACCTAATACTTAGGCTACCAGATGAGTTCAAGGCTAGCCTGAGTAATTTAGTAAAAGCCCGTTTCATTTTTTTTTAAACCACGCTTAGTAGTGCATGCCCTATTCCCAGAACTTAGCAGGCAGAGGCAGAAGGATCTCTGTGAGTTTGAGGCCAGCATGGTCTACATACAGAGTTTCAGGACAGCTAGGGCTATATATAGAGTCCATGTCTCAAACGAAACAAAACCAAACAAAAGCAACATCATCATCATCACCATCACCATCATCATCATCATCATCTCTCTGTGTGCATATGTGTGTGTGTGTGTGTGTGTGTGTGTGTGTGTGTGTGTGTTCAAAGGACAACTTTATAGAGTTCATTTTCTTTGTCCACCTTTATTATGGGATCTGAGGGTTGAACTTAGGTTTCTACAGAAAGCATCTTTCCTGTTGAACAATCTCATGGGTCCTGGGACTCCCTTTTCTGTTGAGACACATCTGGGCAGGCTGAAGGCCCTGGGGAGGGGAAATTGTATCACATTCTTTCACCATGAAACACCCAGTGACCTGACCTATAGAAATTACTCCCACTCACATAGGCATCAAGTGGGAGCCCAGAAATCTTCAAATAGACCAAGCAGATAAAAATAACACCACAGGGGCTCTGAAATTTAAACTGGAACACAGCATGAAAACTAGGTCAAAACCTACATGCTATATCTAAGCTGGGCAGCTGACTACTAAAATAAAACATCAAAGTCAGACTTGTGCTTCAGTGACAGAGCTGTTGCTTAGCATACATGAAGTTCAGACAGGAGGGAGACCAGGACACGGTCTGGAATGGGGACAGTGATTGGGACAGGAAGAGGAGACTAAGCTCAGTACTCTGGAGTCTGAAGTAGGAGGATCGTGAGTTTAAGGACAGCCTGGGCTACAGAGTATGATTCTGTCTCAAAACAAATAACAAAAACCATCTGCCCTTATTTGTGAATAATTGTTTCTGTAAAGTATCCCAACATATTTATAAAAAAAAAAAATCCAGAGGACAGAGAGATATAGAACTTGCCCATCACACCCAAGGCACACAAACACATACAAAAAAAAACTACAAACCAGACCTTGGGCACATATTAGTAATCCCAGTATAGAATAGAGCTTGCCTAACATGTACAAAGTCCTAGATTCAATCTCAGCACCAGATAAACCAAGTGTAGGCCAAATATTTGTGATCTCAGTACTAGAGAAGCAGAGGCAAAGAGGTTAGAAGTTCTAGTCTTCTTCAGCTGTGTTAGGCAGATTAACCAATGGTGAGAGAGGGAGACATTAAGAGTAACAAATGAAGCCAACTGACTAAAAGAAACTCTTCCCTACCAGGGATACATGCAAGGGAAACACTTAAAAGACAGTGGCAGCAGCAGGAAATAGGCCTTGATGTACAAATGTGGGAGAGGGTGGGGTTGTTATGTAAGTGACCAGGAAGGGCCATGAAGCACTTGGCCTGTACCAGTGATCCAGCCCACTTGCATTCTCAAGAGGGTTTTTCTCTTTCTTCTTAACTGTCTCTATTTCTATCACTGTCCATGTGTACCTGTTCCTATTCTTTGTTTTGGGGTACAATAACCTGTCATCTCAGTTGGGGCCCTATAGACTCGAATCCATGCCTATAAGGTATCCATCACAAGTTTGAGGCTAGCCCAGGCTATATGAGACAGTCTTCAAAAGAAAAAGACAACCAACCAAACAACAACATCAAAACAAAAAAGAATGCCACAATTAATCAAAGAGTTCAGTAAGGTTATTGGCTACAAAGTTACAAAACAAAGCTAGCTAGGTAAATTGGGCATGGTGGCACACACTTTTAATTCCAGCACTTGGAAGGCAGAGACTGAAGCAGACAGATCTCTGAGTTTTAGGTCAGCCTGGTCTACATAGAGAGTTCCAGGACAGCTAGAGTTAGATATTGAGGTCATTGAGAGGAAGAGAGAGAGAGAGAGAGAGAGAGAGAGAGAGAGAGAGAGAACAGTAGCTGCTCTTCTAGAGGACCCAGTTTCAATTTCCAGCGTCCACATGGTATCTCACAACCTCACAACCACCTGTAACTCCCGTCCCAGAGAATCCTATGCCTCTTCTGACTTCCAGAGGCACAAAACACACACACACACACACACACACACACACACACACACACACACACAC
>JANHMN010000005.1:120361016-120379258 GCA_030674055.1 Rhabdomys pumilio | reverse complement strand
CACACACACACACACACACACACACACACACACACACACACACACACGCACGCACGCACGCGCGCGCACACACACACAATATTTTGAAATAAAAAAAGAAAAAAGTATGCCTCAACATAATGAAGGCTATATATGAAAAAGTATAGCCAACATTATATTAAAGGAGAAAAACTTAAAGGTATATCTACTAAAATCAAGAATAAAATAAAGTGTCCATATTCTTCACTCTTTTTTTGAGATGAGGCCTCATGGTCCACGATGGTCTGGAACTCACTTTGTAGTATAGGATTACCTGGAAATCCTGTTCTTCCTGTCTCCACCTCCCAAGGGCTAGGATTAGAGGTGTGGGCCACCATTGCCAGCTTATATGACGCTGAGCATTGAACTGAGTGCTTCATGCAGACCAGGAAAGCAATCTGCCAACTAAAACATGCCACTTTCTCCACTCTTTTTCACCATAGTGTTTCAAAGTCTTTTATCTAAAGAGGTAAGACAAAGAAAGAAAGGAAAGGAATACAAGAAGGAAAGGAGGAGTCAAACAATTCTTGCTGTCAGACAATATGATTTAATATATTTAAAAATGCATGAGAAGCCAGGCAGTGATGGCGCATGCCTTTAACCCCAGCACTTGGGAGGCAGAGGCAGGCAGATATCTGAGTTTGAGGCCAGCCTGGTCTACAGAGTGAGTTCCAGGACAGCCAGGACTACACAGAGAAACCCTGTTTCAAAAAAACCAAAAAAAAAAAAAAATGCATGAGAAACTCTTAGAACTGATAAATACTTCCAGAAAAGTAGCAGGATACAAAGTCATAGTAAACTCAGAAGCCTTTTTGTACATACCAGTAATGAACATGCTTAAAAAAAATAGGAAAGTGTTACTCATAGGTTGGGGAAAAAAGTAAAATATACTGTGGAATTGACCTAACCAAGAAAGCAAAAGACCTCTAAAATGAAAATTTTTTAAATGCTAAAAAAGAAAATGATGAAGAGCTAGAAGCTGGTAAGACTTCATATGTTCATGGATCAGCAAAAGTAATACTAAAAAATTACTTTCCTTCTAACCTGAAGTCTACAGATTCAGTGTAATCCCCATCAGTGGTAAAAAGCACTTAGCATAGACACGGTCTCTCTATATAGTCTTCTCTGTCCTGGAACTCACTAAGTAGGCCAGGCTTTTAAACTCACAGAGATGACCCTGCCTCCCCAAGTGCTAAGATGAAAGGCATGTGCCACCACACCTGGTTGTATTTACTGCTCTTACAGAGAACCCAAGTTTGGTTCCCAGTACCCACATTTTGGCTCCCAATGGCCTAGAACTTCAGTCAGAAGATCTGGTGTCTAGGGGCTCCTGCATGCACATGATCCACATAAAACTCATGCAAGCAAACACTATGCAAAAAAAAATACACGTTCTAAAACGATTCCAGTGACATTCTTCAAAGAATGAGAAAAGGCAGTCCTAAAATTCATATGAAGAGCCAGACAGTGGTGGCTACACAGAGAAACCCTGTCTCAAAAAAAAAAATTCATATGAAGAGACAGTAGGCCCCAGATATCAGCAATCCTGAGCATAAAGAATAACAGTGGAAGTATCACAGGACTGGATTTCAAGTTATACTGCAGGGCCATAGCAACAAAAGCAGCAGGTACTGGCACAAAAATAGACAAACCTATATAACTACAGGCATCTATTATCAGGCAAGATGTCAAAAACATGTACTGGAGAAAAGACAGTGTCTTCAACAGAAGCTTCTGGGAATATGGGATCTAAAATCACCTGGGAAGGGAATTCTTCCTCTTCCTCTTTTTCTTCTCCCCTCTCCTCCAGATCTACTCACTGCTCCTCCATTTCCTTTAGAAAAGGGCAGACCTTCCATGGATATCAACCAAATTTGACACATCAAGTTGCAATAAGTCTGGGTACTTACTCTCATAGCAAGGCTGGATGACACAAACCAGAGGAGGAAAAGGATCCCAAATGCAGGCAAAAGAGTCAGAGACAGCCCCACTGCCACTATCAAGAGTTCCACAAGTACACCAAGCTACATAATTATAACATATATGCAGAGGACCCAGCTTAGACCCATATAGGGTCTGTGGTTGTCACTTCAGCCTCTGTGAGCCCCTATGAGTCCTGCTTAGATGATCCTGTGGGCCCTGCTTAGTTGATTCTGTGGGTAGTGTTAGGAAGAGAGTCTTAATGAGGGCTTGCCCAAATGAGATTGGCTTGTCTTGATTATTAATTAAGGAAGAACTTAGTCTATTGGGGGCAGTATCATTCTCTAAGGCAAGATGTCTTGTACAGTATTCAAAAAGAGAAAGCCAGCTGAGAGCAAGCAAGCAGGATCCAGACACTTATTCTCTGCTCTTGACTGGATGTGAAATGTCTGAGTTCCTGCCCTGATATCCCAGAAATGATTGTCTGTAACATGGAATTATAAGTTAAAGCAACCCTTTTCTTCCCTCAGTTTCCTTTGGTCAGGGTATTTTATCGTAGCAACAGAAATTAGATGAATGAAAATAGCACAGATAGAAAGCAGGACTTTGAACTCAAGTCTGACTGTACTAATCTACAATGGTTCTGAAATTCTAAGCAGAACCCAGCATGGTGGTGTATGTGTGTAATTCCAGTACTGGGAAACAAAGGCAGAAAGATTTTCAGTTCAAGACCAGCCGGAGCATGACCATGTCTCAAGAAACAAAGAAAACACACAAAGAATGGGGCTGTGGAGATGGCTTTTGCTGCACAAGCACCAGGACTTGAGTTCAAATCCACAACATCTACATAAACATGTGTCTGCAACCTCACTAACGTGAGCAGCAGAAACAATCAGTTGCTGACCACCAACCTAGCTCCAGGTTGAGAGACCCTGTCTCAAAGATTTGTCTGCAGGCCAGAAGAAGGCATCAGATCCCATTATACATGGTTAGTGAGACTCCATGTGATTGCTGAGATTTGAACTCAAGACCTCTGGACCAGTGCTCTTAACCACTGAGCCATCTCTCTAGCCTTAAGACTCTGGGTTAATAAGGCAGAACTTGATATGGAAAACAGGTGATACGTTCTTCTCTGGCCTCCATACATGCGCATGCTTCACACACAATTAGACATGCCACACACAGACACGTGCCCCAACAAAAGAAAAAAGAAATTCCAGGAGGAAAAACATAGGGTGAGAAGTCAGGGGCTGGCAAGAGAGACGTCTGACCTGGGATAGGGGCAATTGCTGAGCGCCCTGCTTGCCCTGTGAAGAAACAAATTTCTCATTAAAAGAAATACAGAAATAATCCTTACTTTGGACTGGAGGGAAGAGCATAGTCACTGCGGACCTTGAGGTCAGCCAGGCTGGTGGTAGTATATGCCTTGTACATTTTGCCTAAATATATGCAAAGCCCTTTCTAGCTAGTTTCCAGCCTGAACTTAAAGGTCTCCTCTTGCTTCTGCTGCTATGCTACATGCATACTCCGGGCTAGATAAAAGCAGGAGCTCCCAGGCAATACTCCTATTTCTACCTTCCAGTTTGCTGGGAATGCAGATACACTTTGTCGTAGCCAGCTCTTTAATGAATTTCTGGTATTCTGGGCGTTAAAACTGGGTCATTAGGCTTGCACAGATAACACTTTTATCCACTGAGCCGTCTCCCAACACCACCCCACCTCCTTTGATAAGACCGGTAGGTATAAGGTCACTCTAAAGATGGCCAGGCTGGTCGGGCAGTGGTGGCTCACACCTTTAATCCCAGTACTTGGGAGGCAGAGGCAGGCGGATTTCTGAGTTCGAGGCCAGTCTGGTCTACAGAGTGAATTCCAGGACAGCCAGGGCTATACAGAGAAACCCTGTCTCAACAAACAAACAAACAGATGGCCAGGCTGGAATTATAATCTGATAAGGTGAAAACCATGGACGTGTCATTACCCTGTAAGTGAGGCTTTTGTTGATTTTCCTAGAAAATGGCTGGAGAAATGCCTGAAGCATTTAATTGTGATAACAAAATATTCTAGGGTAAGGGACTTCTCTGTCTCTTCTCATGCGTTATTATTATCCTGCATTCTTCTGATGCCTCTGGGACGTTGGTGAAAGTTGAAGGGGAAGCTAGAGGAAAGACCATGTATGCTCCAGAGTCAAAGAAGCTGGGGATTCTTTTTTCCTAAACAGATGCAAAGCCTTTACTATGCTATTATCCATCTCAAACTTCTGAAAGTAAAAGTTCCCCAGGACTCCTTGGCAGGAGACTAGTTCCCTGACCATAGGGTAAAGAATTCTTTCCTAAATGCTTATTGTGACCTTTAGGAAGTAAGGCAATGGATAACAGCAGGAAGAGACCCTTGGTTGACATGGCAACAACATGCATGCAAGGATGATATACCAATAGTATATGGAGCTAGAAAAAAATGATGTCTGCTAACAAAGCCTGAAAAAAACAACAACAAATGAATGTAGGTGAGAAAGGACAGACAAGGGTGTTGGGTTATTTGCAATAATTCATACTTTCTCAAGTCACTTTTCTCATTAAAAAAAAAAAAAGAGACAGGATCTTACTATGTAGCCCAGGCTTGCCTCAAACTTATAGCAATCCTCTTACCTCAGTCTTGTGAGTACTGGGTGGGCATTATGATGTCAGGTGCCATTTTTTCTTTATACTTTATTCATTTTGTTTGTTTGTTTTTGTTTTCCAAGATAAGGTTTCTCTATGTAGCCAGAGCTATCCTGGAACTCTCTCAGGAGACCAGGCTGGCCTCAAACTCTGAGATCTGCCTACCTCTGCCTCCCAGGTGCTGAGATTAAAGGTGTGCACCACCATGCCCAGATGTTCTATTCTTTTAAAAATGTTTTATTAATATGTATTAGTTATACATAATAATGGGTTTATTATGACATTTTCATTCATGTACATAATCAATTTCAATCATATTTGCTAGTAGCCTGCGTAGCACCTTCTAGCACTGTCAGGGCTAGACAGAATGGAGGAAGCTTCCAGCCCAGCTCTAGTGTGATTTCTCTGTATTACAACGAAGGCATGTGACATCTTCAAACTGTAGTCTTACCATTTAGTTCTACTTAGCAACCAACTGCAGTGTCGATTGCCTATATCGATGGGGCCTCAGGGCCTTCTTGACCAGTAACTCATAGGCACTGGCACTTTTGTTTAATAGCCTATGGTTTCTGGGAGCAGCCTTATCCACCCTCCCAGGTTATCTCTGTTCAAACTCTCACTGTTTTGCTGTTTATTAGCTTATGAGGAATCAGATTTCTTTATGGCTTTTCTGTATATTGTTAGTTTTTATTGTCCCACTCTTTCCTCTCACGGATAAGTTATATTGTTTATTTTGTGTATGTGAGGGATGATATACAAGCCATGTCACGTGTGTGGAGACCAGAAGACAACTTGTAGGACCTAGAGAACAAATTCAGATCTGTAGGCTTAGAAGCAAGCTGCTTTATCAAACTCAGGTCATCAGGCTTGGAGGCAAATACTGTTTTGCAACTCAGGTCAATGGGGTTTAGAGACAAGCTCTTTCATTCATCTCAGGTCATCTGGCTTGGAGGCAAATACCTTTATGCAACTCAGGTCATCAAGCTAGAAGGCAAGTTCTTATATCTACTTAACCATCTTGCTTGTCCCCTAATGTCTTATCTTTAAGCTAATTTTTAAACCTTTAACTGAAGCTCTTATCAGAAAAAAATGTGCAAATCGCAAGTGTCCATCTGTAAAAAAATAAACTCACTTAGCAGTAGCTAGCCAAGAAATAGAAAGTTAAGTCAGACGCACCTGGAGTCTCCTCTATTCTGCTTGGAAGACTGAAGTAGCAGAGCCTGAGAATTCAAGGCCAGCCACGACAGACAGACCGACAGACAGACAATAAGACAAGGGATTATGAATCTATCCACCTAGTACCTTGGCCTTATATTCTATACTCTATGATTCCAGCAGAAGTTGTCACTACAATGAAACCCATCTGACCACCTGGCCCCTAAACAAATGCTCATGTCCTTCCCCCCATCTGTCCCATAGTTTCATACAAGTTTTAGCCTGGAGCTAAGCATGACAACTCACACCTGTAAGCCCAGCACTCGAAGGGCTAAAGCAGGAGGAGTTTTCCAAGTCCAAGGACAACCAGAGTCTTATAGTAAAATTTCAGGCAGACCCAGGCTACAGTTTAAGACCCTGTCTAAAAGAAGTGTTAATCTGTAGCTTAAAGTAGTCTTTAGGAATAGGCATCTTGTTTCTGTTTGGGGTTTTGTATCACATTATGAAAGATTCGCATTATTTTGACCTGAACGTAGGACAATACGGGAGTTTGTACATAGGCCAGTGGTAGAGCACTTAACCTAAAATGCCACAAGCCCTGCATGACTGGGACAAACCTAAATTCCTAGTCCTTCTGCCTCTACCTTCCAACTATTAGGATCCCAGGCATGCGTCACCATGCCTAGATAATTATGTTATTTTTGAAGCACTTTTTTGAGATAGGGTCTCATTCCTTAGTCAAGGTTGGCCTGGAACTCACTAATTTAACCCAGTTTGGCATTCAACTTATGGTACCACTGCCACAGCCCTCCCAAGTGTTAGGATTACAGGAATGTTCCACTGAATCCCTGGGGTGGGTGTTCGTGTATCTGTGCATTGTATACAACTGTATGTACATGTGCATATTGTACGCAGATGCCAACGAAGTAGATATCAGGTGTCTTCCTTAACTGCTTTCCACAGTATTTTTATTGCAGGTACCATACAGTTTAAAGCTTAATTTATCCTTGAATTTGCTATGTAGTTGATGACTTTGGATGTCTGATCTTCCTACTTCTACATCTCAAGCATCGGAATTACACACATATGCTAATGTTTATAATTAATGCACACCAAGACACTTTTCTAGCTAGGAATCTTGAAAACATTAATAAAGAAGTGCAGTTTGTTAGGAGTCTTGAAGCTAGGACTCAGAGGTGCCTAAGCAAGTGCTTTACCACTGGGGCCATCTTTCTTGCTTTTATTTTGAGACAAGGTCTTACTAAGTTGTCCAGTTGGCTTTGAACTCACTCTATAGCCTAGGTCAGCCCTGAGCTAGCAAACAGTTGGGATTACTTTTATAATCCCTTGAATGATGATTTGAATTGTCAGAAACTTGACCATCTAGAGGCTGTAGAGATGGCTCAGTGGTTGAGAGCACTGTGGCAAGATGCAGAAGACTTGGGGTTCAGTTCCCACAGATGGGGCTTACAACCATCTACAACTCCAGCTCTAGAAGGTCGGCACACACACATAGTGCACGGGCATTGCATCCAGGCAAAAACTAATACATATAAAATAAAAAGAAATGAATCTTTAGAAAAAATCTAGGAAGTCTAGCTGTATATGGTGAAGCCTTCCTGCTGGAGACCTGTCTCATCTTTTAGTCCAAAGTCTGAGGGTTAAATATATGAATCAGTGGTCCAAGGCCTGCCTGGCATAACAGGAGTCCTGGGTTCTATCCCCAACTCCAGAAAGGACAGAAAAAGAAAAACTGAAATAAAAACGAGCATTAGCCTCAACAGTGCTTTCTCCGGTGTTACCTTATCTCTAACAGTAGGGGGAGCTGGTTCACCCCAAGAGAATCCAGACTCCTGCCTGCCAAGTGTTAGGATTACAGGAATGTTGCACTAGGGTGGGTGTTCATGTATCTGCGCATTGTATACGGCTGTATGTACATGTGTATATTGTATGCAGATACCAA
Organism: Rhabdomys pumilio; assembly: GCA_030674055.1. Classification (NCBI taxonomy): domain Eukaryota; kingdom Metazoa; phylum Chordata; class Mammalia; order Rodentia; family Muridae; genus Rhabdomys; species Rhabdomys pumilio. Next base: position 120,371,545 of record JANHMN010000005.1, on the reverse strand, counting down.
AGACGTAGATATCATGTGTCTTCTATCTATGTAAGTGGATTCATACCATGTAGTTCCTCTGGAAGCAAGGTGAAACACAAATCTTACAAAGCAGAAGATTCTCTGTTGTTTAGAAGCTAGTAGCACTGTGTACCAGAACAGTAGCTCCTGCCAAGTGTTGGCCCAGTGATTTTGTGGTGAAATAGCACCTGCCACACAAGGCGATGGCCCAACTTGTTCCTAATAGACAAATGAATTTTCCATCAGATCTGTTGATGCCTTTGTGCCTTAGCCGCGGTGCCTCAGCACAGTTGCTATTTGTTCAAACTGAGTGCCATTGATGTGATAGATACACATGCGAAAGGATTTGAACCAATGTTGCTGGAATGACTATAAGGATGGAGATTTTCAGTGTGTATAATGAAATCTGAGGACCTCACTCATTCAGGCTGGCCAAATCTCCACTGAGCCACTTCGATGGGCTCAGAAGTGGTTTTTAAAACATGCTCCCAGGACACAGTGGAATGCTTGTTTGTAGTCCCAGCTACTCAGAAGCTGAAGCAGGATTTCTTGAGGTCAGAAGTTCAAGGCCAGCCTAGTGAGATCTGTTCTGTATGAAAAAAAAAAAAAGATCCAGAAGACAAGATGACTTAGCAAGAAAAAATTGAATTCAGTCTTTAGAAACATGAAACATCAGTATTAACTTTTGCAGTCTGCCGGGCAGTGGTGGCACACGCCTTTAATCCCAGCACTTGGGAGGCAGAGGCAGTCGGATTTCTGAGTTCGAGGCCAGCCTGGTCTACAGAGTGAGTTCCAGGACAGTCAAGGCTATACAGAGAAACCCTGTCTCGAAAAAAAAAAAAAAGAAAAAGAAAAAGAAAAAAAAAAAAAACAAAAATCTTTTGCAGTCTGGAGGCAAAAAGAAATTTCTAGGGGCTTTGTATATAGTTCTTGTTTTGGTGCATAGAATATGGATGTTGTCCATGGTCGTTGCCTAATGGATTCAAGGCCCTGAGTTCAGTATCCCAGCACAACAAAAGAGACTGTTGAAGAGAAGTGGACCTAAGCCAGGGAGAGGTCAGCAAGGTAAAGTGCCACCAGTTTCTGTCTTTGTCAGTGTTCTCTTGTTGTGAAGAGATACTATGACCAAGGCAACTCTTAGAAAAGCAAGCTTTTTTTCATTTTTTTGTTTTGTTTTTGTTTTGCTTTGTTTTTGAGACAAAACCTGTCTGTATAGTTTTGGCTGTCGTAGACCAGAATGGCCTTGAACTCAGAGATCCACTTGTTTCTGCCTCCTAAGTGCTAGGATTAAGTGCCACCTCACCACCCAGCATAAAAAATCATGTAATTGAGGTTTACTTATAGTTTTAGAGGTTTATCTTCATGGCAGGGAGCATGGTGGCACATAGGCAGACATGGTGCTGGAGAAGTAACTGATAGGCAAATTCTGATCCACTGGCAAAGAGACACTGGGCTTGGTGTGGGCTTTTGAAACCTCAAAGTGCACCCCTAGTGATATACTTCCTCCAACAAGGCCACACCTCCTAATCCTTTCAAATACTGGTACTCCCTGATGATCACGCATTCAAATCTATAAGCCTATAGGGCCATTCCTATTCAAAGCACCGGTTTCCTTGTGCTATTTGCAGCACTGCAAGTGTATAAAAAACGGTTTTCAAGCTTGCATGAATCTCCAGGAAACAGCCTTATATACGCATGTGGCCCCGGTGCAGCTAGAATAGCAGGCTTGTCTAGCTGGGAAGCTGAAAAGAGCACCCCACTTGACAGCCCCCATCCCCCATTTCCCTCCCAATAGCTCCAGATGGGACCAAGGAAATTATATCCATCCTTGGCACCAAAAGAGACTGAAACGGGGCCCAAGTAGCACCATGCAAATGAAGTGGACCATTATAGACCCCCAAAGGTCAGGACCTGTCCAGTGAGATAAATAGGATAACTGTCTGCTAAAATCAAAGGGTTTAAAAAGGGTCACATCCTAACACAATAGACTCAATGTCCAGGGTACAACAACAACAAGGAAATAGAAACCCAGGACAATCACACTGGATGGAAAAGAAAGACAATCAGGATTCACTAATCAATTAAGAGAAAAAGTTAAGATCCATCAGATTCTAGTGCTTATGTGAGGAGGTCGTTAAAGTATAATGACAAAAGTGATTCACTAAAGAATTACAGAACGATGTGAAATAAATGACAAAATGGAAACCTTCACAAGGAGATGCAAAAAAACAAAAACAAAAACAAAACAGAAATGACACAATTGAAAAAGAGTAATTGTGCCAGGCGGTGGTGTCGCAAGCCTTTAATCCCAGCACTTGGGAGGCAGAGGCAGGCAGATATCTGAGTTCGAGGCCAGCCCATGTTCATCTGCACACACTAAACAAAACAGCTTTAAAGGATGTGAAGGTGGGCTAGGGTAGAGTGCTTGTCTTCTGTGCTCCAAGTCCCCAGCAACTCATAAATTCATTGTGATGGTACATGCCAATAATCCCAGTATTTACAAGGCAGAAGCAGGAAGACTGTATCAAGAAATGAAGTCACTGGGCGGTAGTGGCACATGCCTTTAATCCCAGCACTTGGGAGGCAGAAGCAGGCGGATTCCTGAGTTTCAGGCCAGCCTGGTCTACAGAGTGAGTTCCAGGACAGCCAGGGCTACAGAGAAAAACCCTGTCTCAAAAAAAAAACAAAAAAAAAATTGAAATACTGGGCAACAGTGAGTCTGAGGCAGCCTGGAATACATGAAGCCTCGTTCCCCTTTAAAGAAAGAGAAAGAGAAGCAAGAGGAAAAAGGAGGCGAGGGAAGGAGAGAAAGGAGGCAAGATGAGATAAAACAGACTTGAAGCAAGAGACACTTGAGTCTAGACATCGGAGGCCAGCCCAGGCAATCTCTCAAACAAACAAATAAATAAACAAGAAGTTACTACCCTTGGTGCCGAATTACAATCCCAGCTACTCAGCGGATTGAGGCAGAATTACAAGTTCAAGGTGAGCCTACTCTACATAGGGAGTTCTGCTTAGCCTAGACAACTTAGTAAGGCTCTGTCTCAATTTTTAACAATGCAAAAGAGGCTAAGAGTGTAGTTCAATGTGTGGAGGGATTCCCTGGTATACATAAGACCCTGGGTACAATCCCCAGTATAACAGAAGTAAGTAAGTAAACAAATCATGAATCAAAATCTGATTAAAGCTTAGTTTCTGGTATTGAGATGGTTGGAAGGCAATGTTGACAAAATAACATATTTAATTGTAATTTCTTTTGTGTGAGAGGGAGGGGCACATGTGCAGAGGTTAGAGAGCAACCTACAGAAGTCATTTCTCTCTTCCCACTGTGTAGAACTGAACTCAGGTTGTCAAGTGTGTCAGTAACTGCCTGTACCTACGGAGCCATTTTGCCAGCCCAATAAAATGACTCTAATATAGGGTCTCTCTAGGGAAATTATCAAACTTCAGTTGCAAATCAAATCAATTCATTATACAACTGTGTAACACTGTATATTAGTGTTGGCTGTTTGTTGTTGTTTTACTCTGTGTAGCCTGGAACTTGCTGTGTAGACCAGGTGGCCTTGAACTCAGAGACTCACCTGCCTCCGAAGTGCTGAGATTAAAGGCATGCTACCATACACAGCTATGTTGCTGCCTCATTTAAAAGTTTTTTTTTTAATTTGAGATAGGGTCTTACTAGTCCAGATTGGCTTCAAACTTGGTCTGTATCACAAGATGACCTTGAGTTCCTGATTTTCCTCTGTATACCCCACAAATTCTGGGATTACAGGCCCACACTAAAAGCTGACCTAGCAACCTAAGAGGGCTGCAGAGATGCTTCAGTGTCTAAGAACAGAAGCCCCAGTTCAATTTCTAGCACCCACATGGCAGCTCACAACTCTCTGTTCCAGAGGATCCGACACCTCACACAGACATGCATGCAGGCTAAACATTAATGCACATAAAATTCATGGAAATACACTAATTTTTAAAAAGTTGGATCTGTGACACCCTTACACCAATGCACACAAAATAAAATTAGTATTTTTTTAAATTGATCTATCTTTTAAAAAAATGAAGCCAGGCAGTGGTGGCACATGCCTTTGATCCTAGCACTTGGAAGGCAGAGGCAGGCGGATTTCTGAGTTCGAGGCTAGCCTGGTCTATAGAGTGAGTTCCAGGACAGCCAGGGCTACACAGAGAAACCCTGTCTTGGAAAAAAAAAAAAAAAAAAGAAGAAGAAGAAGAAGTTAAGTTACTGGGACTATTCCTTTGAAGACATCACAAAAACCCAGTCTTTTAGTTATTTGTTTGGAAATATATCTTAACAGTATGTATGGAGCTCTCTACACCAGGAATTTTATATATACATTTTGGCAAAACCAAGCTCGATTCAAAATGGATTCTTTTGTTAATGTATCATCCAGAAACTTTAGAGATAACGAGGGTCAAGAAATGTAGAACAGTCTTCCAAGGTAATAGCCCTGAGGAATTAGGGAGCGGCTAGGATAGAGCGGCCAGGATGGAGCCTGCTCACGTGCTGCTTACCCACCTACCTGTGGAATCTGCTGGACGAGCTGCTTTGGTGACACTTTCTGCTTTGTTACTGAGGTTGTGTTTGTGCCTCTTCAAATCTGTGGCCAAGTTTTTACTTTTATTTTTCTATTTTCTTTCTTTCTTTCCTTCCTTCGTTCCTTCGTTCCTTCGTTCCTTCCTTCCTTCCTTCCTTCTTCCTCTCTCTCTCTTTCCCCCTCTCTCTTTCCCTCTCTCTCTTTCCCTCTCTCTCTTTCTTTCTTTCTTTCTTTCTTTCTTTCTTTCTGTTTGTTAATCAAGACAGGGTTTCTCTGTGTAACTGCCCTATAGTTTGCTCTGTAGACCAGGCATTGGCATCACAGATATCAGCCTACCTCTGCCTCCCAAGTGCTGGGATTAAAGGTATGTGCCACCACTGCCTGATTTGTGGCCAAGGTATGAAATATAAGATTTTATTTTGTTTTTTGACACAGGCTTTTTCTATGTAGCCCAGGTTAGTCTTCAACTCACTCCTTTTACCCCAGCTTCCTGTTGCACTGAGGAAACAGAAACAAATTCTTATTCTGTAGCTCAGGCTGGCCTGAAACTCACTATGTAGCCCCAAAAAATTTTTAAAAGAAAGCCAAGCATGTCAGTGCATGCCTTAAGTTGATATAGGAGGATTACCAAGACTTCCAGGCCAGCTGGGCGGTTGTGGCACATGCCTTTAATCCCAGCACTTGGGAGGCAGAGGCAGGCAGATTTCTGAGTTCGAGGCCAGCCTGGTCTACAGAGTGAGTTCCAGGACAGCCACTACACAGAGAAACCCTGTCCTGGGAAAAAGAAAAAGAGTTCCAGGCCAGCCTGAACCCTGTCTCAACACACACACACACACACACTACAGGGAAGAGAAGGGGATTTTTACAGATGGTGTCACCTGGAGCCTGTGAGCAGCCTTGTGCAGAACCTAAGACTATGGCCAAAAACAATTAAAAATTAAAAGGGCAGAAGTCCAGGAATGTATTCACATATGCAGCCAAAATCTTTCAAGGCTAAAAAACAAGCAGAAACAGATACTACTAATCTTAGGAAGATAAACATTGTAAATGAAAATTTAACAGCATGCACAGTGCTGTTGCAAAGATCTGGAAGGATGTGCACACTTTCCCATGAGTCTCCCCTCCTCACCCCCCCCCACCCCTCATGCAATTTCATGCCTTTGATATTCTGTATTCTCTTTAGTTTTCGACATGAGGTCTCACTATGTAGCCCTGGCTGTCCTGGAACTCACTCTGTAGACCAGGCTGGCCTCAAACTCAAGAGCTCTGCCTGCTTCTGTTTCCTGGGTGCTGGGATGAAAGGCGTGCACCATCATACCCAGCAAGGTCCTCGCTTTTGAACCTGTGCAGAAATCTCAGCAGCACTTAATCAATCATTATAATACAGGATTAATGTAGCAAATTCCCCCAAAAGATCAATAATTAACTCTTTTATACCCAAAGGGAGTGGGAATCAGAAAAACGTGATTAATTGGGCTTCCAAACAAAATGTGGGCTTGGGTTGTAGCTCTTCCCCTGAATTCTATGCTCTGAATACAACACCAAAAAAAGCATGAAACAAAAATGGAAGCTTTAAAATGTTAGCCTGGAGAGAAATTTTTGAAAAGGGTGAAAGACAAGCTACAGACTGGGAGACATTGTGTTAAGACTTTCTTGTAAACCTAAGCCTTCGGGTGGTGAGACAGCTCAGTGGAAAGAATGTGCTCTTTACTAAGCCTAATCACCTGAGTTGGATTCTGAGCCTTGCAAGGTAGGGGACAACCACCACAAATCGTCCTCTGATCCCATCATCCACATAATTAAATACATTTAATTTACAAAACTAAGCGTGTGATAATCAGAGGTGGCACACGCCTTTAATCGAGGTACTTGGGAGGCAGGGACAGATGGATCTTTGAGTTCAAGGCCAGCCTGGTCTACAGAGTGAGTTCCAATACAGCCAGGAATACATAGAGAAACCCTGTCTCAAAAAACAATAACAAACTCACATAACAATCACATGACTTAACATTGTATCGATTACACTCCTGGACTGTCTTAGTAGCTTTACTCCTAATAGCCCCAACTGAAATTACCCAGGTGTCCTTCAGTGATCAACAAGAGATAGTACATCCCTGCCCAGAATACAATCAGCAACAGACTGAGGGAAATTATTGATAAATACAACAGCTTAGTTGACTCTCAAGAAAATTATTCTGAACAAATAAAGAGAGAGAGAGAGAGAGAGAGAGAGAGAGAGAGAGAAAGCCAATCTTAGAAACCTTCATTATGGAACATTTCCTGAACTAACACAGTTATAAAGACTCCTGGTTGCCAAGGGGACATAGAGAGGGGGGACCATAAAGGGTTAGTTCAGAAAGAATAGTTATTAGTGGTGGTTGTATTAGTTGCCACATGGATCTAAGTTCTGTGAAATTGCATAGCAACATGCACGTACAAATGGCTGTATGAAAAATAAATGGAATTTTTAGACATTGCAAATCATGCCTTTAATCTCAGCACTCAGGAGGCAGATAGGTAGACGTCTGTGCGTTTAAGTCCAGCCTGGACTATGTAGTTCCAAGTTAGCCAGAGCTGCATAGTGAAATTGTGTCTCAAAAATAATAATAAAACCTGGGCATGGGGGTGCACACCTCAGAGGCAGGTCGATATCTGAGTTTGAGGCCAGCTTGGCCTACTAAGTAAGTTCCAGATTCACGGACAGACAGGATTGTTACACAGAGAAACCCTGTCTCACACAAACACATTAAATCCCAGTAAAGCTGATAGATTACCCCAGGGCAATTTTTTGTTTTTGATATAGTACTATAATTGCCTGAAGACTGTATGTGAAACATGGGCTCTGTCTGTACTATCTGTTTCTGCAACTTTGTGTAAACTTATTCATTACTTTAAAATTAAAAGGTGAGCCAAGAGGATTATACTCATGCATATAATCCCAGCATTCAGGAGGCTGATGGAAAAAGAGCACCACAAACTGGAGGCCACCATTAGCTATGTAGTGTTCCAGGCTTGAATTCACTATAGAGTGAGAGTCTCAAAAGATGGCTCTAGGGCAAGCAAGATGATTCGGAGGATTATGACACTTGTTGCCAAATGTGATGACATTTGATGAGTTTGATCCCCAAGACCCACAAGGTAGAGGAAGACACCCAACTCCTAAAAGTTGTCCTCTAACCTCCACATGCAGGCCATGGCATTTGCAATACCTCTTTACACACACACACACACACACACACACACAGAGAGAGAGAGAGAGAGAGAGAGAGAGAGAATGGTATAATTTAAAATTTGAAAGTGCTCTCTACCCGTTCTTTCCACATGTACCTTATGGAAACTACTCAGCAGGCTGATGGAATGTAGGAGGGTCTAAGCTGGCATGAGCTCCTGGGCTGCATAGTCATGCCTGCTGCTCATGGGGATGAGGTGAGACAACTGCAAAATGGGCTCTGGAGTGCGGTACCTGCTGCGGGATGGGGCTGTGAGCTGTTCCACATTGGTCCAAGGTACACGAAGAGGAACCTATTAGATCTGCAGTGTGGCTCTTCAATAATGTGCTTGCCTAGAACACTTCATGTTTGAGGTCCCACCTCCGGCACTGAGAAAGAAGGGAAGAAGTAAAGGGAGAATGAGGGCAAGAGCAAGAACAAGAGGAAGAGGGACCTGGGAGAGAAAAAGAAAAGGGGAGTATGGGAAGAGACGGGGAGGGGGGCAGGGAAAAGCAATCTGACTAAGTGGGAGGCAAAGGCAGGCTCAAGAATTCATGAATAAGGTCTAGGTAGATGGCTCCACCAGAAAAGGCACCTGCTGTCAAACCTAATGAGCTGAGTTTCATCTCCAGAGCCACACAGAAGATGAGACCCAACTTCAACAAGTTGTCCTCTGACCCTCATTCCATAGTTATGGAGACTCGCCCATACACAGATCATAGATTTTAAAGTTACATTTTTTAAGAGTTGAAAACTAGATTCAGATACATAACAATTAGTAGGCCAGCCTGAGCTACAAAGAAAAGAGAGGGAGAGAGTGCAGGAAGAAGAAACAGAGGGAGGAGGGTGGAGAAGAGAGGAAGAGATGAAGGGAGGATTGGAGGAGGAAAGGAGGGGAGGGGAGGACAGGAGAGGAGAGCTCCTGAGTTATCTAAACCGGTCCTGTGGAGATAAGACGTGCTTGCTTAGGATCCCAGCCACACTGAATATTTTGCTGCAAAAGGAGAGCAGTAACTCTAGTATGTGTGGAAATTGGCACAAGGAAGGCACTCTCCGTCTCTTTTCAATGTGTGCTTGCTTGCTTGCATGTGTGCATCCCAGTGAGTGCGTGGAGGTCAAAGGAAAGCTTTGAGGGATTGGTTCTTGCCTTCCAGCTAGTGAGGCAGGGTCACTCTATTTACTGCAGAATACAGTTACTCCAGGCAAATGCTTTTCCCAGGTAACCCATCTTGCCTCAGTCTCTCTTGACTTCCTCCTGCAGGATACCTGTCCTGTCCTGTCATCTCTGAAGGTTTCAGTGGGCCAAAACTGGTAGTGAATGTCTGTGTGGAAGGCCGGCACTCAGGAGTCTGAGGCGAGATGGCTGTGAAGCCAGTCTGTCACAGACAAACCAACAAACAAACAAAAAAAAAATACACTTTGCTAAGTTTGTCCTAAAGTCTAGGTCAACAAGAGCCTGTTTTTCTGGTTACTCAGAACACGCCACAGCGAGAAGCCGCACTGTTTGTAAGGAACTACCCACCATACTCAGAGAGCTCAGACAACAGGCAGTGCTCACAGTTCTGGAGGGCAGGTCAAGGCCCTGGTGGATTTGGTTACATATTTTTGTTTGTTCACTCACAAGAGCTCACAAAGTAGCCTTGGCTGTCCTGGAGCTCATTTTGTATCCAAGTTGGCCTCAAACTCACAAACATCTGCCTGCCTCTGCCTTCTAAGTGCTGCAATTAAAGGCATGTGACAGCATACCTTGCTAAATTTGGCATCTTGTAAGGGATCCTAGATCCCTTTTTCCTATGCCCTCACAAGGTGGAAGGGGCAGTAGGCTGCCCTAGAATGATTTAAAATGGCCTTACTCCTCAACCAGCTTTACCATACTTTCTAATTCTGCCGCCCTACGGTTAGGAGTTTGACATACAAGGATGAGGACCTACGGTTAGGAGTTTGACATACAAGGATGAGGACCTACGGTTAGGAGTTTGACATAGGAGGATGAGGACCTACGGTTAGGAGTTTGACATAGGAGGATGAGGAAGATACAGTTACCCAAACTATAGCAATAGCAACATTGTTCCCTTTAACTCCGTACACTCAAAGGGCTTCACTGTCACAATGGATACTAGATCTGATTATTCCTGTTGAAATAAATGATGCAGAACTAGAGGGAACAGCTCAGGGGTAGAGGACTTTCCTGTAATGTTTGAGGCCTGAGTTTCCTTTTGAGACTTCCACCTGAAAAAAAAAAAAACCAAAAAACCCAAAAACAAAACAAACAACGACAACAACAAAAAGAAACAGTTTCTGGAGGGCCAGGATCCAGAGGCCTGATAGTCCAGAGACTAGGCTAGAAAATAATTCCTCATGTTATTCTGCTATACTTATAAACTGTTGCCAAGCCCAATTGTTATAAGAGAAACTTCCTCCAGCAGCCAATAAAAGCAGATGCAGAGAGACCCACAGCCAAACATTAGGTGGAGCTTGAAGAATCCTGTGAAGAGGGGGAGGAAGGATTGTAGGAGCCAGAGGGGTCAAGGATATCACAAGAAACCCCACCAAATCATCTAACCTGGACTCATAGGGGCTCACTGTGAATAAACTGGAGGGAGACTATGGAGGACAGACCTGGGCCCTCTGTATATATGTTATGGTTGTGTAGTCTTCTTATGGGACTTGTAATTGTGGGAGCAGAGCTGTCTCTGACTCTTGCTGACTTTTGGAACCCTTTCCTCCTGGCAGGTTGCTTCTTCCAGCCTTACTATGCGGGAAGGTG
>JANHMN010000005.1:120346016-120356016 GCA_030674055.1 Rhabdomys pumilio | reverse complement strand
ACGCCACGGGTGAGATTTCACATGAGCTATTCCTTTTAGTTAGTGTAAACATTAAGCTCCAGTTGTATAGTCACAAGATCAAGGAAAATGTGTGCAGACTGAGACTTCCCTTCGACATTTTATATGGTGCAAACACTAGGGAATGAATCCATTTCTGTTGCCCATCACCATATGTTTTTGTCGTCACTTATGGTTTTTCCTGGAATTTTGTGCATATCAGAGTATAAGCCATGCAAGTACTAGAGGTAAGAAAACTGGCTTAGGTCCCAGCTTACTAAGCATACACTGCTTAAAGTACAACAGTGGGCAGAAGATGCTGGAAGCCCATTCTCTGAAACTGGTGTGTAGTGCAGAAATGTCTAGGCTAATTCCACTCTTAATGTCTCTCCTTGACATGTTGAATCATAAAGATTTTAGTTGAAACTGGCATCATTGATTCTGGATTTAAAAGCAACATAAATAATTTTGAGGGGGTATGGTTGCATGTCTATAATTCCAGCACCTAGAAAGATAAGGTAGGAGTGCTGACATGAGTTTGAGGCCAGCCTAGGCTACATAGTGAATGCTGGGCCAGCCACTGTGGGTTTTCTTGTGATGTCCTCGACCTCTCTGCCTCTTTCCCTCCTCCTCTTCCTCAGGACTCCTTGAGCTCTGCCTAATGTTTAGCTGTGGGTCTCTGCATCTGTTTCCATGAGTTGTTGGATGAAGTCTCTCTGATGCTAGAGAGCCCAGAGACCAAGAATAGAACCAAATATTACAGGCAAAAAAAAAAGTCAAGAAATTATTCCTGCCGGGTGGTGGTGGCACACGCCTTTAGTCCCAGCACTTGGGAGGCAGAGGCAGCGGATTTCTGAGTTCGAGGCCAGCCTGGTCTACAGAGTGAGTTCCAGGACAGCCAGGGCTGCACAGAGAAACCCTGTCTCGAAAAACCAAAAAGAAATTATTCCTAATGATATTCTGCTATACTCATAGATTGGTGTCTAGCCTGATATTTAATTTTTTTTAATTTGAATTTTTTAAACAAACAAAAACCCTAATATGCTCCTTTAAAAGAACAGCAAGCTATTTTGCTGTATTTTTGGAGTGAGGGGACAAAAGCTCACTGAGAGTGACAGATACAGCAGAACAAAGGCTGAAAGTATTTTTAAAGTCTAAGGAAAGGAGTGCATGCTATGTGCTACACAGTATTTGTGAGATAAGCAACTTTGGTGCTTTATCTTTGGTGGGGAGGATAGGGAGTTTTTCCGAACCCAAAACAAAATGTTACTAAAGACGCAGAAGGCAGGGGGCTTGCCAAGAATTCAAGAGCAGCCTGAGCTATCTACTGAGACCCTTTCTCCAAGCAGCCAAAGCTCTGTGGGTCTAAGCACTGAAACAAAGACTCGGAAAAATGACGGGAGAACAAGTGTGGGACAGTTTACACTGAAGAGCTTAGGAGTTCTTGGTGAAAGGAAAGCTGCACTGGGGACATTCAAATCTGAGCATCAGCCAGCTATGGTCACACCCACATGGAGTCCTTGCTGGGGAGGCCGAGTCTAGAAGTTTAGGGTCAGCCTAGGCTGAACAGTGAGATTTTGGCTCAAACAAAACAAAAGTATCATTTTCCATAATTTTGAAAAGTGGCTAATTGACTTTTCTGCCTGGTGCTCAGGTTCCATAAACAAAAAGCCTCTAAGGAAAACAGACATTTTCTGTGACAGCAGTTCGAACGGCTCATTCAAATTTCACAGCCCACTGGGGTTGTGAGATGACAAATGTAATGCTAGCAAATTCATCAGGAAACATCAATATTGTGGGGGTAGACGTAGGGGTGTGTGTCTGTGTGTATAAAGGTCGGAGGACGACTGTCTTAGGGTTTTCATTGCTATGAGGAGACACCATGACCAAGGCAACTCTTATAAAGAACATTTAATTGGGACTAATGGAAGCCTACAAATTCAGAGGTCAAGGTGGGAAGCATGGCAGCATCCAGGCAGACATGCTGGTGGAGCTGAAAGTTCTACATCTTATTGTGAAAGGAAGCAGGAGAAGACTGGCTTCCAGGGAGTTAGGAGAAGGGTCTTAAAGCACATGCCCACAATGACACGCCCACTCTGACAAGGCCACACCTCCTAATAGTGCCATTCCCTGAGCCAAGTATATTCAAACCCCATAACCACCCCAACCACTGTTGTTATCATTTGTTTTAATTTGTTTTAAGATAGGGTCTCACTGGGAGTGGTGTCACATACCTTTATTCTCAGCACTCAGAAGGCCAAGGCAGGCAGATCTCTGAGTTTGAGACCAGTCTGGGTCTATAATAGTGAGTTCCAGGACAACCAGAGCTATATAGAGAGACCCTGCCTGGAAGAAAAACAAACAAAAAGCCAGAAAACAGAACAACGACAAAACAAAATATAAAAAAGTCAGGGTCTCTCAGTGGTCTGGAATTTGCCAAGTAGCCCAGGCTGGCTGGCCATCTAGCCTCAAAGATATGCTTTTCTCCAGCAACTCCACAACTAGGATTATAAACTGGCACCACTGTGCCAGGTTTTTTTACATGGGTTTTGGGAGCTAAACTTAGGTCCTCATGTTTGTAAGACAAGCACTTTGTCAACTGAGATATGTACCCAACTTGTGATCTATTTTTTAACAACATGATGAAAATTAGTGGGCTAGAAAAAGAACTGATTGACTACTTGTGTTCTGCAGATGTGGTGGCCTGACTCTGTATCAGCTGTAACCCCAAGATGCCTTCAATTAGCCACATTGTGGGTTACAGAAGAACTCGGTAGCAGATTCTTTTTTTGTTTGTTTGTTTGTTTTTTGTTTTTTTTTTTTTTTGGTTTTTTTCGAGACAGGGTTTCTCTATGTAGCCTTGGCTGTCCTGGAACTCACTCTGTAGACCAGGCTGGCCTCGAACTCAGAAATCCACCTGCCTCTGCCTCCCAAGTGTTGGGACTAAAGGCGTGTGCCACCACCGCCCAGCTCGGTAGCAGATTCTAAACTCTTAATCATTAGCCAAGGTTGTCCTCAACAAGTGGGAAACAACTGAAGCTTACTTCATTGAGAGGTTAGCCTTAGACTCCCTTCAGTGTAGGGTACTCTAAAGTCTCCTCCAAACTGCAAAGGCAGCCCGGGCAGGACAGCAGTGCTCAGAGGGCTAGGTCAGCAGATAGGTCCTACCCATGACTAAGAAAAGCTTTCAGGTGGTGGGAAGAAGCAGATGATGCAGTTCTTTTTTCTGAAGTAATCATCTTGTTTGTTCCAGAAAAGATTAAAGTGTGTCATCCATCTCCCATGTCTCCAGCCACCTCCCCCACGGCTTTGAGAAGATCCCAGAGCAGAAACAGCAGAGTCGCCATGGACACAAATAACTGATGATCCAAATGCATACTCAGGAACACAAAATCACTTATATTCGAAAATAAGATCTACTACAGTGAGTAAAGGCAAATGCATAATCTATGGAGATTCCAATAGGAACTGCCAGCCATTATGTGTCCAGCTCTTACTGGTTCTCTCTTCTCAGAAATGTATCCATCCACTGTTATTATGTCCTTCCTAGAATACTAACACATACAATACTAAGCAATTTGAAAATGCATTTCTGTGAAATTTAGGGTACACTGCAGTCTCATTTGTGCTCTTGTAACCATGAAAACTCAGAGCAGCAAGATGTTTCTGCTGAGAGCATTGTCATTCCGCATGTTTCTTTTATAGCTGCAGCAGAAGAGGCCAAGGCCAGAAAGGAAAATCCGAATCAGGCAGCAGGCCACATCTGGGTAGACTGTCTCCTTAAGCAACATGGTGTGGAAGACACTGCTGGAAAATTCAAACTGCTGGTGAAGGAGGCAGACTGTAAAACATTGAAAACGGAGTCTCTCCTGTATCACCTACTATTTTGAGGTCATCACTTAGCTCTGGAAATTGGATCATTTCTTTATCTCTAATGCTAGCTTCTAGTAATGCTTTAAATGTGTGAATCACTTTGGGAGGTGATGCTTTCAATAGGCTGAATATATAACTATTGACTGTTTAAAGCTGTACTCCAGGGCTGAGTCTATAGCTAGGAACAGGAGGATCAGGAGTTCAAGGTTGTTCTCGGTTGTGTAGAGAATATGAATCCTATATGAAACAGACTATATGAAACACTGCCTCAAAAAAGTAAATGGCCTGACATAGTAGCACACATGTTCACTACCAGCATTCTGGAGTAAGATACAGGCAGATCTCTGGGCATCCTAGAACTGCCTAATTTACATAGTGAGTTCCATGCTGGCCAGGGCTACACAGTGAGGCCTTGACTCACAAGACAAAAAGTGTAAGGAAGGCAGGAATATTGAAAGTTCAAGGCTACTGAGGATTACAGAACAGTTCAAAGCAAATCTGGAGAATTTAGCAAGACTCGTCTTAAATCTAAAAAAAAAAAAAAAAAAAAAAAAAAATTTAAAATGGCTGGGGATGCCAGGCATGATGGCTTAAACTTGTAAGCTCAGTATATGGGCTGCTGTGCTGGGAGGTACATTGAGTGCTACAGGTTCCAGGCCAGCCTGAGCTACAGAGTGAGAGCCTGTCTCAAAAAGTAAAAAGGAGTTGGGAAATAGTTAAGTTGGTGGATAGCTTTCAAAGGGTGACCTTGGACACCCTTTGAAAGCTATCCACCAACGGTTCAATCCCAGAGTTACAACTGAATATTTTCAAAAAATTAAAATTAGGGCCGCCATGTAGCTAAGTTGATAGAGGGCCTGCCTAGCATAACACGTCATGTAACAGCCCATGCCTATAACAGGAGGATCAGAAATTCATCATTTTAAACTGCATAGTAAGTTTGAGACCAATCTAGCATAGGTGAGACTCTATCTCATAGATAGATAGATAGATAGATAGATAGATAGATAGATAGATGCTATTTGTCTAGCTGGGCATGATAGCATACACTGCAACCCTCGAACCTTTGGCAGAGGCATGAGGATCTTGAGTTCTAGTCCATCCTGTCTCAGAAAGCCAAAGAGGAGGGGCCTGTGAGTGATGTGCCAGGAACAGTGTTGATAGGCCCATGATGTACAGGCTGCAAAAGAACTCATTAAGACAGAAAAAGACACCCGGGCGGTGGTGGTGCACACCTTTGATCCCAGCACTTGGGAGGCAGAAGCAGGTAGATTTCTGAGTTCAAGGCCAGCCTGGTCTACAGAGTGAGTTCCAGGACAGCCAGGGCTACACAGAGAAACCCTGTGTGTGTGTGTGGGGGGGGGGGGGGGAAGACAGAAAAAGACAAAAGTAGTATGTATTGGATACAACGTGCAATAGCCATAGTGGGCAAAGCAGAGAGAGATTGTTTATGTAAACACATCCTTAGGAGCAGCTGTTATGATAATGGAGTGAGAAGGGTGCTTTATGTAGGCAATCAGGCAGTGTTTTAATGTTATGGAGCCCAGAAATAACGGCAGTCTGGTCTTACTGGGGCTAGCAACAGCCTAGTTTTGAGAAAGGATAGTATTGTCCTGAGTCCAAAGAATCCAAAAGGGCTCAGCACAAGCACCCATTCCAAACTGGGATTCCCACTTTGCACCTGGAGCTTGTTTTTATTAACTTTCTGATGAGATAACAATCCTGTCCTGTTTGGAGACAACAGTGACCTTGCTCAGAGCCCAACTTGCTGTTCAAGAAAAGCAACCTTGGTCTGAGGTTACAGCGGCTCAATGCAGCTGTTCATTCATCTCCATTATGTCCACATTGGGGGTGTAGCACAATGGTGAGGTGCTTTTCTAGCATGGACAAAGCCCTGTGTTAAGTCACAGCAAAATGCAAAACCAAACCAAACCAAACAAACAAACCAAAAACCCATGCACTTTCAAAACAGACATAGAACTGATTTTTTGAAGTTAACTTTCTATGTTAACTTAAACAACAACAATAACAACTTACACCATATTTCCAACATTCCAGGCCAGCCTGGTCTACAGAGTGAGAGGGATTTTGTCTTAAAATTAAAAGCCAGTAAGATGGCTCAGCCAGTAAAAGTGCTTGTTACCAAACCAGTAGAAAGTTCAAGGCAAGCCTGGGCTATTTAAAAACCCTGCTCAAAAAAGTAAAACAAAACCTTCTCCCCACTGCCAAGAGATGGTTCAGTGGTTAAAAACATATACTGTTCTTACAGAGGACCTGAGTTCAACTCCCAGCACCCACATCAGACAACTTACAACTGATTGTAACTCAAGCATCCAAGGGATGTCCCTAACTTTGGGCACATGCACAAATACAGGCATACACATGTATACATGTAAATAACGATAATGGGGGCTGGAGAGATGGCTCAGCAGTTAAGAGCACTGACTCCTCTTCTAGAGGTCCTGAGTTCAATTCCCAGCAACCACATGGTGGCTCATAACCATCTGTAATGGGATCTGATGCCCTTTCCTGGTGTGTCTGAAGAAAGCAATGGTGTACTCATATACATAAAATAAATAAATAAACTTTAAAAAATAATGATGATGATAATAATAATAATTTTTTAAAAAACTGAGTATTGATGCCTGATTTGGAATATCTTCTTATCGAAAAATGTACATGCGATATCATATTCTTCCACTTCCCCAGCTCCTCATAGATTCTGCCTATCTCTCTACTTACTCAACTTCACATTTTCTACTCCCCAGCACTTCACAAAAATAAAGGTCATATCAAACCAATAAGATTTGAAAAAGTGCAAAATAAATAAGGCCCAAACTGGGGTGTGGTGGTACCTGCCTTTAATCTCAGCACTCGAGAATCAGATGAAGTCGGATCACTGAGTTGAAGAGACTCTGGTCTACAGAGTGAGTTCCAGGACAGTCAGTGCTACATAGAGAACCCCTGTTTGAAAAAAAATAAAAGAAAGTAAAAGAAAAGAAAATGGAACCAAACCATTGAGTCTGTTTTGTGTTGGTCAAACTCTTGAGCATGGGGCATGCCCTGGAGTGTGGTTGATACCCCCAGGGATACTCACTTGGTGAAAAGTGACTTTCCTGTTCCTAGCAGGCATTAATTGCAAATAACCTTCTTGGTTATGGGTGAGGCTTTGTGTCTACTTTCCCTTTTCAGTGCTGGGATTTTGTGCAGGTCTGTGCTGCGCTGTAGCAGTCTCTGTAAGTTCAAATGTGTACCAGTCCTGTTGTGTCTGGATGACGTTGTTTCCTTGAAATCATCCACCTCTGGCTCTTACAACTGTTCTACTCTCTCTATCTCAGGGATCCCTAAACTTGGAGGGAGGGTTTCCATAAAGACTATTTAGGACCAAGTGCTCCAGAGTCTCTCACTCTCTGCACATTGTCCAATTATGGATCTTTTAGTTAACTACCAGCTACTTGAGGAAGCTTCTCTGATGACGGGCAAGTGATACTCTGATCTATGAGTATAGCAATATGTCATTATGGGTCATTTATTGCTATGTTCCTTTAGCAGAATAACGGTACATTTTCCCCCAGGCCTGCATGCCCTATCTAGTCTATCAGTGTTGGCTATGGGCTCCATTTTATGGAGCAGGCCTTAAATGCAATCCAGTGGTAGGTACTCCTATGACATTTGCTTCAGTACATTTGCTGCACCAGTATATTTTGCAGGCAGGTCACAGCTATAGGTCAAAGGGTTTGTAACTGTGTGATATTAATGACTGCTTTTCTTCTCCAGGCAGCATGCAAAGTGTCTTCAACAGAGGTGAAGCTGCTAGTTGGACACCAGCTTTAGTTCTGTCTGTTCAATGACATAAGTGGTATCTTCAGCAATAGGGCCTTACTGTTCGTTTGGAGGGTAACCAATAAAAATAGTCTCTGATAAACATCAGAGAACCCCCTTTGGCCAATGACTTTACAAGATGTAACCCATTCCTGGCACCGGAGGCTTTATTTGGTGGCATAAGATGTCCTTAGATTATTGTCTCCATTATATGGTGACTTCATTAGAATATCTTCATTGTAAACTCTCTTCACTCACCAAACACACAAAATAATATTTATCTGTTTTGTTTGTGCTGTTTACTAAGACACAGTCTTGCTATGCAACCCAGTCTGCTGTCAAACACGAGATTCTCCCGACCATGCCTCACAGTTTCAGAGATTACAGGAGACATATGCCACAATACCTAGCATTATCTTTTTGTTGTTGTTGTTTTATGGGTGGGGTTTTCTTTTGAGACAGAGTATTAAAAAATGTCAAACTCACAATGTAACTGAAGATGATCTGATTTCAAGAAATAAATAAATTGCCATGAATGATGACATGAGCTTTACACTTCTAATCCTAGCATTAGGGAGACAGAGGCAGGCAAACCTCTGTGTTCGAGGCCAGCCTGGTTTACAAAGTGAGTTCCAGGACAGCCAGGGCTATACAGAGAAACCCTGTCTTTTAAAAAAGTGATAGGCAGGGGCTGGGTGTAGCTCGGTGATATATCATACGCCCAGCATACAATTGACCAAAGGTTTCATCCCAAAACAAAAGGTTGGGATTAAGGAGGGGAGAAGAGGGAAGGGCTTTGGTTTCATTATGGGAGTCTCCAGAAATGCCCAGGACAAGTGATATGAATTATGTGGTAGCAGATAATGCATAAACGAAGTCCAGTCTCTTCTTCAGCAGCAGAATAATAGCCTACATTGTCTGTATTGTGAGTTAAGACAAAGACACAAGGAATAGCTGAAAGTTGGGAAAGCAGTGCTAGAGAAAGTTAGCTTCGGCCAAGTGTTTACTTTCCAATTTTTTTTTTTTTTTTTTTGGTTTTTCGAGACAGGGTTTCTCTGTATAGCCCAGGCTGTCCTAGAACTCACTCTGTAGACCAGGCTGGCCTCGAACTCAGAAACCTGCCTGCCTCTGCCTCCCAAGTGCCAGGATTAAAGGAGTTCACCACCACTGCCCGGGTTGTCTACTTTCCAACTTAATGCCAGCAGTACTAACTAATAAAGCAGCCATTGCTACACCCATTGTCTTGTCATTCTGTGAAAGAGAGCCATTCGCAAACCAGGGTGGCATCAAGCAGATAGAACAACAGCCTGGAAATCGGTAAAGCTAATGATTGAGATGATCTAAAGTAATTACTGAATTCTAGAAAGTTGTCCTACCAATATAACTCACACTTCAAATAACACGAATACATTTTCTTTCTTTCTTTCTTCCCTTCTTTCTTTCTTTCCTTCTTTCTTTCTCTCTCTTTCTTTCTTTCTTTCTCTCCCTCTTCCTTCCTTCCTTCCTTCCTTCCTTCCTTCCTTCCTTCCTTCCTTCCTCCCTCCCTCCCTCTCTTTCATTCCTTCCTTCTTTCTTTTTAGTTTTTTTCTAACCTTAAGCTTATCATATTTATTATTATTATTATTATTATTATTATTATTATTATTATTTTGGTTTTGCCTCCCAAGTGCTGGGATTAAAGGCGTGCGCCACCACCGCCTGGCAAGCTTATCATATTATTAGCAGAGGTTGAAAAACATTTTTTTCCCAGCACTTGGGAGGCAGAGGCAGGCAGATTTCTGAGTTCGAGGCCAGCCTGCTCTACAGAGTGAGTTCCAGGACAGCCAGGACTACACAGAGAAACCCTGTCTCGAAAAACCAAAAAAAAAAAAAAAAAAAAAAAAAAAAAAAAAGGACATTTTTTTCTCTCTAAGCACCATCCTTGCTCTAGTGCACATTTTAGAAGGCAGGGGTGGAAAGAATGTAGCTTTGGAAAGAACATTTTGATATCACTTACTTGCTAACTGCCCTTGGGCAAAATGCCTGAAGAATAGCTTCATTATCCAGGACTGGACAAGATAAAACCACATTCCTGATTGCTATCTTGAGGAAGCATGAGAAGCTATCTGTAATTTCTAAACTTCTGTAAATATACTTTTTTATGCTATGAGGATAAACAATTTTTAAATAATTAATAAAGTATTTTGGTTGACAGTGTAGATAGATGCAAGACAGATTTGATTTTCTCTTTCTCTCTTTCTCTCTTTCTCTCTTTCTCTCTCTTTCTTTCTTTCTTTCTTTCTTTCTTTCTTTCTTTCTTTCTTTCTTT
>JANHMN010000005.1:120330398-120343451 GCA_030674055.1 Rhabdomys pumilio | reverse complement strand
TCTTTCCAGCTTCTGGCTGGAAAGAACCCAGATGTCCTTCAACAGAGGAATGGATACAAAAAATGTGGTACATTTACACAATGGAGTATTACTCAGCTATTAAAAACAATGAATTCGAGAAATTCTTAGGTAAATGGATGGAACTAGAAAATATCATCCTGAGTGAGGCAACCCAATCACAAAAGAACACACATGGTATGCACTCACTGATAATTGGATATTAGCCTAAAAGTTTGCAATACCCAAGATACAACTCACAGACCACATGAAGCTCATGAAGAAGGAAGACCAAAGTGTGGGTGCTTTGGTCCTTCTTAGAAGGAGTAACAAAATGCTCAAGGGAGCAAATATGGAGAGAAAGTGTGGGACAGAAATTGAAGGAGGGGTCGTCTGGAGACCATTCCACCTGTGTATCCATCCCATGTGCAGTCACCAAAGGTAGAAGCTGATGTGGATGCCAGGAAGTACATGCTGACAGGAGCCTGGTATAGCTGTCTCCTTAGAGGTCTGCCAGAGTCTGACATATTCAGAGGTGGATGCTCACAGCTAACCACTGATCTGATCAACGGTTTCCCAATGGAGGAGTGAGAGAGAAGACTGAAGAAGCTGAAAGGGTTTGTGGCCCCATGGGGAGAGCAACAATACCAACCAACCAGAGCTCCCAGGTTCTAAATTGTCAGCCTGGGAGCACCCATGGCTCCAGCTGTATATGTAGGGGAGGATGACATTGTCATGTATAGGTGGAAGAGGAGGTCCTTGGTCCCGTGAAGGCTGGATGCTCCAGTGTGGGGGAATTCAGGGTGGGGAGGTGAGAGTGGGAGGGTGGTTGGGGCCACATCCTCATAGAAGCAGGAGGAGGGGGGGTGAGATAGGGGTTCCTGGGTGGGGGGAAATGGGGAAAGGGGATAACATCTGAAATGTAAATAAAATATCCAATAAAAATATTATTAAACAAAACAAAAAAGCAGACCAGGCATGGTAATCTCTATACTTGAGAGGTAAAGTTAAAATTTTAGCTTATCATAGTGGTGCATGCCTTAGAGAGTTCTAGAACAGCCAGGGCTATATAGAAAGATGCTCTCTACATATCAAAAATAAAACAAAGCAATCTCCCCTCCAAAACACACCACCACCACCACCAACAACAACAACAACAACACCTAACTACACAGGTAAGAAGTTTAAAGTCATTTTCTACTACATAGTAAGATCCAGACTAGCCTTGATGTGAAATTCTTTCTCAAAACAGACAAAAACCAACAAAAAACAAACAAACAAACAAAAAAAAAACCAAACGAAAAAAAGTCCCACCACGTTAACTGATATAGCTAAGTAGATAAAGTCACCCACAGCAAGACTGAGTTCAATCTCCGGGACCCACATGGTTGAACAACACTACTGATCCCCATGCATTATCCTCTGACCTCCGCCTGAGTGCCACGGCCCACACAAACATTTAAAAACACAACAATCACCTGATTCAGAATATAAATATTAACTAGCATAGAACATTCTTATGTAATAATATGAACAATGATATCCTTGATTTTTGTTCCTGGCATAGAGCTAAAACTCTGGGCTTCTGGGTATGTGATACCATGCCCAATATATACATTTTATTCATTTCTTTCCTTTTCCTTAGTGACGGAGTGGATGGAGTCCATTGTTCATAAAAAGCCTTGTCAAC
The DNA here is from genome assembly GCA_030674055.1 of Rhabdomys pumilio. Taxonomy (NCBI): domain Eukaryota; kingdom Metazoa; phylum Chordata; class Mammalia; order Rodentia; family Muridae; genus Rhabdomys; species Rhabdomys pumilio. The sequence goes on along the minus strand of JANHMN010000005.1, from coordinate 120,341,764 downwards.
CACACTTGAGTTTATAGCAGTGAGATGACCTTTGATAAGTTCCTAGGTGGCTTCAGGATAGGTTCATTGCTGTGGGAAATAACCTACTGATTAGAAAACTGGAACTTTAGGACGAGCGTGGTGTGCATGGCCATAATCCCAGCAGGAAGAACAGTTTGAAGTCATCCTTGACTACATAATGAATTTGAAGTTAGCCTGGGATATATGAGATTGTCTCAACACTCCTTCACCTACCTCTAAAAAAGCGAACAAGGCTTTCAGCTCCCACCTCCCAGGTAGGGCAGAGGGGTCAGAGATTAAGTCAATCACCAATAGCCAGTGATTTAAGTAATGTAATTGACTTCCCTATGTAAGAGCCGTTCTATGAAGAGTGTAGAGAGTGTGTCTGGTCAGTGAGCATAAAGGTGTTGGAATCACACCACATATCTCATCCTTACCTAGCTGATCCTGAGTTGTGTCCTTTCTTTTACGTTTTGCCAGGCCACTGCAAACTTAGTGAGAAGAGCTGTTTGGGTGTCACTGATCAGCACTCCCTTCCCCACCAGGTCTATGTCATTTAGTTATATCCAGATGCCACACTTTCATCCTGTCTATTCCGCCCACAGCTCTCCCCAGAGGTTATGGTTGGCTCCTTTGGGCAGCATCTTATGGGAGATGTTCAGTATACACATGGCATCTTTTGGCTGTTCAGTAGTGGTTTTTGGCAAATGATCCTACCTCAATTTTCTCTAAAGAGACAGAAGAGGACCAAGCTCAGAGACAACAGAAACAGCTGGCCAGTCTGACCCAGCTCTAGCTTTGTAGTACTGAGGACAGTCTTCTCAGAGGGTAGGAGTAGGATTTGAGTATTGATCTGGTAAGTATCTTCATGCCCCCAAGCAATGTCTGCCTACAGCTATGCCTGTCTCTTCCATGTGTGCCCTTGGCTTATCTGTAGTGCATCTCAGATCCCGCAGAAGGTCTTTAGCTCAAGAACGCAGACTAATATTCATATACAGCGATACGCTGTACAGATACAGCAATAAGCGGGCAGAAGCCGAGCCGCTCTTCACTTCTGCACTTGTTTCCTCGTCTGAAACCAGAGGTGACAAGTCTAGCAGAAGTTCACTATGAAGGCAGAGGTGATATTTGTAAACCACTTTGGAGCCAGGGGGTAGTGCATGCTTGTAATCTCAGTGTTCAGGAGACAGGAAGACTGTTGCAAATTCAAGGCCAGCCTGATCTACATAGTCCTTACAGCAAGTACTTTAAAAGCTGGGCAGTGGTGGGCACATGCCTTTAATCCCAGCACTTGGGAGGCAGAGGCAGGTGGATTTCTGAGTTCGAGGCCAGCCTGGTCTACAGAGTGAGTTCCAGGACAGCCAGGGCTACACAGAGAAACCCTGTCTCAAAAAACCAAAAAAAAAAAAAAAAAAAAAAAAAAAACAAAAAAAGACAGCACCTGTTGCTCAGGTGACTAATAAACAATGAAAACTGCTAGGTGTGGTGGCCACGCCTTTAATCCCAGCATTTAGGAGGCAGAGGCCCAGCCTCTGAGTTGAAGGCCAGCCTAGTCCAGACATTGAATTCTAGAACACCCAGAGCTACACAGACAGACCCTGTGTCAAAAACCAACAAACCCACTCAGAACAGTGTCAACCACATACCATACCACATACATACCTTCAATGATCACACAGAACAAAGACCGATGACTGGTGCGTAGTAAGTACATATGAAGAAAAAATGCACACTGTTGAACATGGGGTCGGGAGCTTTTTATGTATACTTAACACAGAGAAGGTATGGTTTCAATAAGAAAATACACTCTGTGTTCATGTGAACCCCAAGTATCAGCCACTAAGAACACTTTGGCATGAGGAAAAGAGGGAAGGGGAGCATAAATAAGACTAGGAGGGGAAGTCACTGCTGTATGGGCACACACAAGCAGGGGCACACTGCCAGGAGCACAGGGCCTCTTCTTTCTGAGAGAGTAATACAGCGGTACAAGAGAACAGTAGCCACAGACTAAGCCTGCAATGTCTGGGGAAGCGATGAACACAGGAAAGAGACGGGGTACACAGGAAAGAGTGGCAAAGGGGGCTTCCTTCTCCATGGTAGGTTCCAGGGCTCTTTAATTGACATCCATGATATCAGAGTTGGGTGTAGAACTGGAGGCAGGAGACGCAGGGGAGGCAGGGGAAGCAGATGAGGCAGACTGGGACTGGCGTCGAGCCACATCTTGGCGTTGATAGAACAAGACATAGGCTGCCTTGGACTGTAAAAAGACAACATGGGTCAGTTTGGAAGTCAGAAGTGGATAACAGAAAAGGGGGGCAAGAAGAGGTACAGAAGCATTACCTCAATCTGATTCTCATTCACAGGTGAGACACTATTGTCATCAAAGTAGTGCCACTGGCCACTGTCTTTGTTACAGGCAAATGTTGTATCTGAAATAAACAGAAACCATTCTCACTACTCTCTTAGCTCTCTAGAGTAGCCAAATTTACTTTTATGCTCCTCTTGCCTTGATAATTTTGCCTCTGACCCATATACCTAGTCATGTACTGGGTCTATCCTAACCCCTAGTCTAGATAGCCCCGACCAGGGCATGCCCCTCCCCACAGCCTGGTACATACAGTGTCCATCACGCATGCCACCATAATGGTTGGAAACTGCGATGAGATCATATTTATACATGTCTGGAGAAGACTCAGTCTTTGGCTTGATGACAAACTCAGAGAAATCCAGATCCCTGTGGGTGAGAAGACAGTAAATACTGGTGGGTTCCACCCGTACCTTCCCAGCTCCCACAGCCTTTCTCTGAAAAGTTCCTGACCGGATAGGAAACTGCACCAGGGTGTCCAGCTTCTCCCGGGAAAATTTGGAAAATGAAAAACGCTTCAGGTGGATAATGAGAACTTCAGGTAGCATCCAGAGGTCCAGTTTCTTGGTGGCCAGCTGGTGCTGTTTGCAGGAGGAGCAGTACCTACAGACAGAGTCCAGGTTATGAATGGACACTGAGCATCTGCCTCATACCTTGTGTGTTCTTTACAGACACCATCTAGCCTACAAAGATTCATTCTCATTCATTCCCCCTCCCTCTCAGACAGCTTCACTAAAAGTCTGTAGGCATGTACCACTTGTTTTCATTTTGTAAAGGATGCTCTGACTTTTGTTCCTGTTTGTGAGTACTTCTGTTAAAGGCTCCAGCTAGTCCCACTCATGAAATCTCCCCTGAATGCCAGGCTCTCACCAGGGGTTCTCCTTCTCAAGGGTTTCCACAGTGGTGAAGAGTTTGATGCACTCCTTCAGCTGCACTGGGTTTTTCTTCAGCATGTATCCCACACAGTCATGCTTCACATAACCCTAAGGAGGGCAGTTAGTATCCAGAGGATCAGACATGAGGAAGGGAGAGAAAAATAGGACAATGTGCAATCACAGACCAAGTGAGTCAGAACCTGAGACCATGATGCTCTCAGAGGTGTGCAGGTGCCAAGGCCAGGCCAGTCCTGGGCCTGGATCTCTTGGCTCTATTCCTAGCTGGAGTTAGGGGATGTATAAAGGGTTGCAGTGTGAGCTACAAGGGTCTCCCATCACTTAGGTTCCATTTCTATTTACCTCAGCCTCCACTTCATCGTAGTAACGCCTCTTCATCTCTGGTTCCCAATCCATGGCAATGTATGGCTGGGCTAGGGGTGCGGAGAAGATAGTTATAGTTATGCTCCTGTTGCTAGGACATCCTCCCTCCTGTTATCTGTAACCCTAGCCAGGTGACATACTTTGGACTTCTTCAGGTGAGGTGGTCCGCTCACTGGTTCCATTGGAGTTCACTGTCTGCAGAGTAAAGAGCTGCTTTCGTCGTCGCCTTGGGGGCCACTGCGATGTATGGAGGCTGTTATCTAAGAGGAATGGGCATGTCCCAGTGACCCCAGAGCTGGTGCCAGCCTGCTCCTGTTCCTGCTCCTGCTCCTGTTGCTCCTGCTCCTGCTCCTGCTCCTGCTCCTGCTCCTGTTCCTGCTCCTGCTCCTGCTCCTGCTCCTGCTCCTGCTCCTGCTCCTGCTCCTGCTCTGCTTCTTGGGTACCATCATTAACAGTAGGCTCAGACACTTCTTCCTTTTCATCTTCACTGTTGCTGTCATCTTCTTCAACATCATCTTCATCTTCATCACCTAGGATAGGGAAGATGTCAGGGATCAAAATGTGGGTATACTCCAGGGAACTGGGCTTCAACACAGAGGAGCCCTGTGTGTGTGTCATATATATCCCCCAAACCCACTGCTCCTCAGCCCTTCACCCCTAAGTAAGATCCACTCATCCTTATTGGACATCTCTCCCGTCTCACCTTCTTAGGGACTCACCTTTCTCATCCCCATCATCCTCATCTGAGGTGGGTTTGGTCACATATCGTCTGTAACAGAGCAGAGAAGACTCCCAAGGCAGGGGCACAAGGATAGAGGGGCATTCCAAGGTTTTACTTGAGTATGGTGAAGAAGTTAGTGGTAAACACACACATGCCTGTCTCTGTCTGTCTGTCTGTCTGTCTCTCTTCCTCCCTCCCTCCCTCCCTCCCTCCCTCTCTCTCTCTGTAAAAACACTATGTGAATGCTTCATCTTTAACCCACATTCCCAACACTTTTCCAAAAAAAAAAAATGTTTTTGAGACAGTTTTTGTAAGTTACTCAAGCTGGCCATATGTGGCTCCTCCTGCCACAGCTGCCCAAGTAGCTGGGATTCTACGCATGTACCACCACACCTGGCAGTTCTTAATCATGGACCTAGAAAGTGAAGCAGCGATGCATGGAAAGGTTAAGAACACCAGCAGTGGCCTGCACTCTAAAGTCACTGGTAAACAGATATATAGTTATGAATTAACGTCAGAGAATCCCTTTGAATTAGAATGAAGGAGAGATTGATCCAAATAATGGAGCTTTGCTTGCCCTCCATAGTAAGAACCCTACGGATTTTAGGTATAAGGATAAAAGTACATCTAAGTCTCTCTGTAGAGACAATGACATACAAAATGAAGTTGTTTCTACTTTTTCTTGTTCACCTCTGTATTCCCAGGACCAAAGAGAAGTACTAGAGAAGCCAGTATTTAAATATTTTCTTTTTCTACAAAAAGAAAAAGCCCTGCAAAGTCTTCTGTCATGTTCAATTTGAACTATCCTTTGGATGTGCCAAACAGCAACTCAGAACCCAAGTCTGAGTACTGACCCTGGTCCCCTCTCTCAAATCCACTTCCTTCTGACCCCGGGAAAACAGTACTTACGAAAGTCGGTACATCAAGATGTTATATAGGCCCTCCCAGGAGAACCGGTCCCGGGGCACTGACACCAGGAGAGGATGCCCAAAAAGTATCAGACCGTAGTAGGAGTTGTTGTAGTCTCTGGATGGGGTGCGCTCCCGCAGGTAAACAGGAACCACAATATCATCTCTTGAACCCTCAACAGGCTCAATCCGACCGGTCACCTCATATCTGTGTGTCAGGGGAAGTAGTTAGTTTTTTCTTGACTGAAGCATCCCAAGAAATATTACCCCTCAGTTGCTCCATCATTCATATTGGTCCAAAAATATGAGTTATTTTACATTTTTATTATTAGTGTATGTTTGTACTTGTATGGGTATACATATGCTATGGTACACATGTGGATGTCAGAATATATCTTCCAGGAGTCAGTTCCCTCCTTCCATCATGGATTCAGGTTGTCAGGGTTTGTGCAAGTGTTTTTATCCACTCAGCCATCTAATCTGCCTCCCCCAAATATTTTATCATGATTTTATGCGTAATGGTATTTTTACCTGTATGTATGTCTGTGTACTGAGTGTGTGCCTAGTGACTGCAAACGCCAAAGGAGGGCATCTGGATGCCCTGGGGCTGGAGTTACAGATGGTGTAAGCCTTCATGTGGGTGCTGGGAAGCAAACCTGGATCCTCTGGAAGAGTAGCTAGCCAGGGCTCTGTCTAGCCTTGTCCCAAAATATTTTAAAGAGTTTGAAAAATTCATGTAAGATTTGGTATTATTTTATTTTATTTTTTGGTTTTTCGAGACAGGGTTTCTCTGTATAGCCCTGGGATTTGGTATTTTATAAACTACCAGAAAACTTCCATTGCACTCTGTTTATATGCGGGAAAGCTGGGGTGGGGGATAAAAACAAGGATTAAAACATTTTTCCTGTGGAAAACACTTGTTTACAAAGAAAATTGCCTCTCACAAACACCATTTTTAGTTGCCTGAAATTTAAAAATGATTGTGGGAAGCAGGGCATAGATCTGTGATAGGACACTTGCCCACTATGCAGGAGGAAGCTTGGGCTCTAAATAAATAATGAATATATTTTTAACAGAGCACATTGCTGGATGTGATGGCACACACCTTTAATCCCAGCGCCTGGGAGGGAGAGGCAAGGTAGATCTCTAAGTCTGAGGACAGCCAGGGCTACAGAGAAAGATCATCTCTCTCATAATGTGAATGAATGTATGTATGTATGTATGTATGTGATATAGAAGATATATATATATATATATATATATATATATATATATATATATATAAAACTATATTATATAGTTTTAAATATATTTATACACATATATTCATGTTTATTTTTATACTTATGAGTATATGTACTGAACTGTCAAGAACAGCTCAAGTGTTAAGAGTCTAACATGTCTAACATGCTAGTGCGTTCTGGATTCTATCCTCAGTAGGCACAATAAAAGGTGGAGGGAGCATCCTCTATCCATCCCATTGCTTTTCTCACTCACACAAAGATATCATCACGGTCCAAGATGCCACTCAGAGGATCCTCCAGCTGGTAGAGCTTATAGAATCGGTGGCTGAAGACATCAGCTACTATCATCTGGGGATAGAACAGGGACATAGGGACAGTCAGTGTGCTTTCGACCCTACCTATCCAGCCTACCTCTGCAAAGTCTCACCTTGTCTGGTGCAACACTTGTATGTGTGGAGAGAGCCACACACAGATCCGAGATATTGCCCTTCTTGGGAACTACAACCCGGTGCTGAGGGAGAAATAACATTTACAGACGATCAATGGAGCTTATAGTAGGTTAATGGAGAAAAGCTTGGGGAAAGTAATCAAAATCTGATTGCATGTCCCTCATTGTGTTCCCATAACCCCACCTGTTCTGGCTTGCGGCGAGGATCCATGGGGACAAAGAAGACCTCCAAGACCCTCCTGGAGCAGACAGGCAGTGGGACGCTGAGGTAGCAGAAGGGGTCAAAGGTCACAGAAACATTGCCACAATCAGGGCACACCAGTGTAGACTTGAAGAGTCCATGAAAAGTGTCCACAATCACAGAATCATTTCGTCGTTTGTGGTTCTGCCAGGCTTCCTGAGCCACTTCCTGTTGACAAGGGCCATGGTGGGTTAGGGACGGAGGGAAAGATGTCGGGATGGATTCATAGGGGTTTGAGGTAAAGGACCCTATTGAAGCCTAGTGGCAGGGAGGGTTACAGCTAGGTCTATGTAGAACCCATGTTCCCTGTCAGAGCTAGCATTATGAAATGAAGGACAGGAGTCTGACTGGGGTTAACTCTGAGATAGGTGTGGGGACAGATATAGTGCTATGACTGAGGTTGAGGTGAAGATCAAGGTAGGGGAACTGAGAAAACGATAAGGTGTCAGATAGACTGGGGAAAGCAGAGACTTTCTAAGGCAGTGGCCATGTAGCTTTAATGGGTAGCCTACCAGATCAGGCCGCCCAGCACCATTGCATAGCTCAACATATTCTTTATTTTTGACTCGATTGAGGTCCTCATGTAGCCCATCCAGGAGGAATGACAGTAGTTCCTGTGAGTCATGCTGCTGGTAGCCCAGGAACTGGGATGCGAAATGGCCAACTTTGTTCTGAAGAGACAGCAGATGGAAGAGTGAGCAGGAGATAAGAGAAACAAGAGAAAGGATGGTGGGAGGGAGCCCATGGGGTTGAGACACACCTTGAACACATTCGGCACAATGGAGCGGTGGTAGCCAGACCAGGTCTGCTTTACCAGATCTGCATAGGCCTCAGCAAGCTCACCCTTCATGCCCAGAGGGTTCCGGAAGTTGAGCTCCTCCAAGTACCGGTTGTTGAGAAAGTACTCCGTAAGCTGTGGCACATTGCTCAGGCACTGTGGCAGTAGGGCCCAGTGAAAGAGGTACAGGAGAGATGAGGTGGCAGAGGTGAGAACAGAAAAGGAAGAAGGAGGAGAGAGGGAAATGAGAGAGAGAAGAGGAAGGGATTGGCATTGTGAATGCAGTATCAGGGAAAACATCAGATTCTCTGGAGGAGGAAAATGGTAGTGCCAAAGGAAAGAAGGGAGAGTGGGGAGCAAATGTGGGCACACCAAATCAGATTCATAGAGCCTGGGCTTTCCACCTGATCCCCTGAACTGTAATCTTCCCGCCCACCTCCATCCCCTAGCTCTGTCCCCAATACCTAACCACTATAGCTTGCCAGACAAAGACCTAATAGCCCAACCTGTAGGGCCGAGTTCATGAAGCACGTGTTGCCCAGGTTGGTAAGGCCACAGATGCCTGGTTGACCCTGGAAGTCCTCATCCTCGTCCGGTATGTTCCTGGGGTTGGATGAAAACCCTATGAGCTAAGCCTACTACAGACAGGTGTTCTGTACTTATAGGTTCTGTCTGTGTACTCTAGGGTGCCCCCACTCTTCATGACACCCCAAAGGCTCACATGCCACACAGCTGAGCGCTGGGCCAAGTGCCATCTTTGTTTCGGGTCTCCATGATGACCAACTGGGTATAAGGTAGAGAAAGGAAAAAGGAGTGTATTAATGGAAGGGTTCAAGGGCACCCTGCCCTTCCCTGGTCTGACTAGTGCCGGGAATCTATCCACCTGGCTACAGCACAGAGGAGTCCTCCCCATTGTTACCTGCCCAGTCTCGAGGCAGGCATCAAACAGTGTGATCTGTGTGTTGCACAATCGATCCAAAGAGCCCTCTGAGTTCTTGGTCCAGAGGCGTGTGTCTTCGTGAGGCTCTACCAGAAACTGCTCCCGAGCTGTTTGCAAGACTAGGTCTGTGGAGGGTGATGGAACATGACCATATCTTCTGGGACCCCAGAATACTCACCCATGTGATAGCATTAACTCATTCTCACAGACTTCACTTACTTGTGTCCTCCGATCATTCTCCACACTTAGAAACTCAGAATTTGAGACCCTCCCAATAAACAAACACTCTTTTCCACCCCCACCGGAGCAGCTGGAATAGAGCTCATGTTTTTGTAGTGTCTATGCTCAACTTGGCCACCACCATCTTCCTCCACAGTTTAACTAGTGCCTTCTTGGGAGGCTCTAAGCTGATCCCCACACATCCTCAGGTCACTCAGATATGACCCATGATTAGGAACAAGAATTTATCCCAGAGGCCCTGAGACTCACCCACAGAATCACTATAGCTAAACTGAATGGTGAGCGCTGTTTCCATATCACTGTGCTGAACAAGCAGAAGCTCTATTGGGTACACTTCCACCTTCTGAATGCCAGTAAGTTCTATGACCTGTGAAGGCAGAGGAACACCAATACTCAAAAACTCACCCAACTGACAAAGGAATACAGGATATACAATTCTGGGCCTACCCTGAGCCTACATGGTCTTTCTCCTCCCCAACTTCCCAGAGAAATCTAACACACCCCCCTAGCATCTACCCCACCCATATACCTTGCGCTCAATAGGTGGCTGGCCATCCATTAAGCCATACCAGCTGACCAGGTAGTTCCAAGCAGGCGCTGGGAGCAACACATAATCATCTCCTTCTATCAGTCTCTCCCTGAGGTGCCAGCTCATCTGATCTGCAGGCATAGAGGACGAGGCAAAACATGAATTAAGAAAGGAATGGTTAATTCTGGCCACCTTACCAATGACTAAGTATAGAGAATAGAAACATGGCCTCTTGTGGGAACAGAAGGGATAAGAACTCCAGGGCAAGGTTAATGGGGAGAGGCAGAAGCTTGGTACCTTCAAAGAGCCCAGCATTGTTGATACAGCCAGGAAAGGTGCCAGCATCTTGATCCCCTCCCTTCACGTACACCTCCCACTGTTTATACCAGTGTTTATCCACAAGGAACCTGGAACCCAGACAGACAACAAGGGTGTCATAGGATTGATTATTCAGGGGCTAGCTATACAACTTCTCATCACTTGCAGTTACCATTAATCCACTGTAATTTAAGCAGAAAATTTTCAGTACTATGTAAATATTAAGTAAAAAGCAAAATTTATTCAGTGAAATGCACATTTGAATATTGGATTACTCAATGTTTTTTCATTCATTTCCCTCTGTTTTGTTAAAATGAGGTCTTCTTGTACCATCCAGTCAGGCTTGGAACATCCTATGTATCTCTGGTTCCTTCTGCTTCAGCTTCCTGAATGCTGGAATTAAAAGGTATGTACACACCCTCATGGCTCAGTTATGCTGTGAGTTTAGTTCAGAGTCTCTTTTTAAACAGGGTTTCACTACATATTCCTGGCTGGCAGTGAACTGGTTGCCTCAGCCTCCATGCTAGGATTATAGTCATAAATCACACTTGGCTTTGTATTTCTGTGTTTGGATTTTTGGGGTGTGTCTGTACATTGCCCTCCCCACTCCCAGACCCTAGCATATAACTTATTCCAGGAAAATCCACATTCCCACTTAGGAGCTCATGCCATAAAATCTATCATTCAAGCTATCAACTCCTACCTACACTGTCATTGCTCCCTCCAGTTTTGCTGGCCTCTACACTTTATGAAGTTCACTTAATAAAGCTAATTTGCAGTTAATAGTATTTTCAATGCAAAGGGGGGCACTGCTCAATTACAAATATTTTATTAGTTTCTGGTTTGTTTTGTTTTGTTTTTTTAAAGACAGGATTTTTCTACATCAGTCTTAGCTGTCCTGAAACTTCCTCTGTAGACCAGGCTGGTCTCGAACTCACAGAGATCTGCCTGCCTCTGCCTCCCAAGTACTGGGATCAAAGGCGTGCACCACCATCACCCGGCTAAGATTTTATTCAATTATGTGTATCCCTGTGTGTCTGTGGATAGAAATTTGTACTTGAGTATAGGTACTCACAGAAGCCGAAGGCTTCGGATTTTCCCTGGACCTGGAGTTAGTACAGGCAACTGTGAACTATCTGACTTGATTGTCTACAAGTATAGAATAGTCTTTTAATCACTGAACCATCTCGCTAGCCCCTCACCTTCCTACAAGCAGATTTTTAAAAGAAAATTAATATTAAAATCATTCTGCAGCAAAGCTTGTTTAGGATGGGGATCTAGCTTGGTGGTAGACCACTCATCTAATACACAAGAGGTCTTATATTTGAATTCACACACACACACACACACACACACACACACACACACACACACACAC